>OZ023172.1:28802535-28903671 GCA_963678695.2 Diplodus puntazzo
CCCGCCCTGTCTCCGAACACCACTTTGTAGCTCAAGAGGTGATAGTCTGCTGCGTTTTCTACCTTTCACAAGTGCTTACATTTATTGTAATGAATAAACAAAACAAACTTACAAATTATCAAGAAAGGAAATGTTTTGGCATCTATTTTCCTTACTAAACAGAAAGATACAACCATACACGGGATTTCAGGTTTCTCTCTTTTACTGAACTGTCCGACTCTCTCCTGTCCTTTAATCCCTGGAATCGTAGTCCTGCTCAGCGCCGCTGTAAATCACCTCTGTAATGTGTCCCCTGTCTTCACACTGACCTGCGTCACTCTCAGACTCTCCTGCCTCCTCTGAAGACTCCTTCAGACCCCCAGCACTAAATCCCGGTAGAATCTAGTCAGCTTGTAAGGTCGCCAGCTGCTCAACTAATTAAACTGACATGCTAACAGCAGCTAGTCTCTAAAGCCATAGCTACACCTAAGAGAGCAGTGAGCAGCAGTTAGCGGTTACTCTGGTGATATGCTGCCCCCTGTGTGTTTGACACACACTGTGACAGGTGGGCAGATTTTACACATTGTGTCTTTAACTTAACTCCTTTTCTAACAAAGACTTTTACTGTTTTATTCTTCAGCCATGGGAAAAGGATACTCCAAATCTCGTGCATCTAAACCACCTTCATGTAAGTTACAAAAGCAAACTGTATGTATAAAAAACATTTTATGATGACTGTATGTTTTTATAATATTGTTTTTTCTGAAAATGTATCATGTGTTTGTCAGTTCTCAGTAAACCACGGAGGGAAATAAACTGGAGGTGAGTATGTCTTCAGCTCCAATGAGACATTTTTAGACATAAAACTTTTACAATGGAATTTTGCTTGTTTCCTTGTTCAGTAAATACAATGTCTCAGCTGTGGTCTAACATCTGGGCATCAAACAGAAAATGGAAACTCTGTAAAACCGAAGTTTAGTTTGAACTGTAATGTTTCCCTGCCTGAGCAGAATCAAACAGAGCGCTCTGCAGTACGTGAAGAACTTCAAACCTCATGTTGAAGGTCAGCAGATCAGGATTCTTCTTCATGGACCAGCTGGAGCTGGAAAATCCAGTTTTGTTGACTCTGTCCAGAGTGTCCTACATGGCAGAATGTACACGCAGGCTTTGGTAGATAACATCAGCACCGACAGTTTCACCAAAAAGGTATAAAGAACTTGTGATTGTTTTGATTCAATAAAACATCCTAATTTCTTTAAGTTTTGTCATATATAGACTATACCAAAGTGGAAAGAAGGCATTAATAATGTGTAATAACAAACTCAGGGTTCTAGAAGGACAGCAGCATGAAGTCACTGCTAAAAATAATGTTGAGATAAAATCCTTTTGAGCAGAACAATCCACCAATAAAACTATAATTCACGATGCAACATTCAGTGTTGGGAAAGTTCACTTTCTCCATGAACTAGTTCAAAGTTCAGTCCACACATTTTAAAATGAACTAGTTCAGTTCATAGTTCATAATTCAAAATTGTGAACTAAGTTCACAGTTCCAAAAATGAACTAGTTCATAGTTCTTTTTTTTTCAACATGTTGCTGCAAGCTATTTTTTTCTAAATCATTGCCATAGAACCACAGAGAGCAATTTTTTTATTAGTTTTAACACTGAAACTGCAGCTCTCTGACAATATACTGCAAAACCAGGTTGTCCAGCTGCAGCTGGGAGATGAAGACAGCGGAACCGCTGCTGGACACTGTTAATGTGATTTGGGTGGTAGAGGATCTGTTTTGGCTCGCTGATGCCGTGTCATTTGATATTTTATTCACTCACACAGACTTTGAAAGACTAGCCGGGTGCTTTAGTTCAATGTGCTGTTTCAGGTTTGCTGTTGTTGATGTACGGAGTTGCTTCTTGAAACCCAGCAGGTGAAGTTTACACAATAAGGTCAGATTTTTCCCACCTGGATCATCACTGACCTTTTCATAAAATTGTTTTTAAGTAATCATACGAAGATGCCGTATTAATGTTGGATGCTGAGTATTGTTAAGATCCTCGCGATTCGATTCGATTTCGATTCAATTCAATATTGATTAAATGCTTCGCTATTGATTCAGTAATAAGTAGTCATAAACAAATCATTCCTGTTAGTTAGAATACCTGTTGATAATTTTTAAATTAAAAAAAGTGATCTTAAATTATAAATCTTTCCTCTAGGAAGTTCTAGTTCGAAATGTAAACAAATGCACATGATGTGTTTAGTTATAAAACAGCGCAGCCACAGTTAAGCTGAGAAAGTGCCATTGTTTCCGGGTACTGCTGACATAAACATAGATATAACCGCGGTCCCTCCGCCCTCCGACTAGACATGAGGGGGTAACACGTTGACACTGAGCCTCCCTCTCCCCGGAGGAGAGTGCCACTCGCGGGTGCAGCGGCCAGGGTGAGACCGGCTGCACTGGGAGTTTACTGAGCGGTGCGTATGACATCGGCTACCCGCCTCCGCAGCTCCGACAGTGTTTCCGCGGCGCATCAAACTCCTACCCTCGAGCGAGGCGCTTCCAGTTGCTGTAGGCAGGGACCGTGAGGCGTCTAGCGAGGCCCAGCTGGTGGTCGGGGGCTGCTGCTTGTCTGAATCGATATTGAATTGGGAAAAAATATATTGCATTGCATTGATGAACCCATATTTTTACCCACCACTAAGGCAGAGTCTGAGGTAGTGCTACTGCCTTCATTTGTTTTTGTCTCCATGCTTTTAGAAGCGTCGCACCGCTGCATGTTTATGACACATGCAGCGTTGAGAATCTGTGGTGGCTGGTGTTGCCAGATTGGGTGATTTTCTGCTACATAGTGGTTTATGCTTCTGCGTCGCGGCGAAGGCGTAGCTACATCGTCGACCCTACGCCGTCATTGAGCATTCGAAGTTCTGCATCGAGGGAACGCGTTGTTCTGCAATTCACCGCTATTCACGTTCTGAGCGGACCAATCACAGTCCTTGCCGTTCGCGTCTCGACGCGTCGATGTGACGCATAGTCAGGATTTTTTGGAGGCGCACGTCAGGCTACGGCGTAGGGTCCGCATAGGGGTCTGCGTCGACGACGTAGCTACGCCGTCGCCGCGACGCAGAAGCATAAATCAGGCTTAAGGCCTGTGTATGGTGTGTTTTAGCCGGTTTTCGCCTCGAAGGCTCAATGGAAATCTGGCACTCTCTTGAACGAAATAAAACTTTGCGAGAGCATCGTTCACAAACGCCAGAATGAACGCGTTCACAGTAACGTTCATTTACGTTTTTAGTACAATTTTGTTACATGTTGTTACATTGTGTTACTGTTTGATTTATGTTAAGTTAGAGTTTATTTTATTTTTATCTTACTCTATTTTATTTTATTTTATTTTATTTATCTTATCTCTATTTTCTCTGTATTACTTTCCCACTTTGTATTGTAACTGTTGCACAGCAATTTCCCTCGGGATACATAAAAGCTTCTTGAATCTTGAATCTTGTATCAGGCAGAATACAGTACGTTCAGTTCACATTCACCCAAAATATGAACGAGTTCATGAATGATCGTTCATTGAATGCGTTCAGGCACAACACTGGTAACATTTGTGAAAACTCAACACAACTGCAGTTTTAGGCCACAGTATACTGAAAAGCTGGACTGCGACAGAGCTCCAACAACTTCCTTTTCAATAATCAGAGCAATGGATGATTGATCAACAAATACACACACACATAACTATTGGCCAATAAAGGAAATTATAGAGAGCAGCTCTTCTGCAATTCTTGTGGTTAAGATCTTTTCAAGGTTAGGCAAATAAACTGCTTTTCAGTAACTAGTCATAACAAATGTTCAGAAGCTTTTCTGACATGTTCTCCTTCGAGCAGGATGTTTTTTTGAAGAGGAGACTGCTGGACTTCTAGGCAGAGTAGCAAAGAAAAAAGCCACATCTGAGGCTGGCCGGTATAAGGAAAAGAAAAGATGGATTAGCCGACACAATGTGCCACTGGACAACAGACGACTCAGTGTGGCAAAGCCAAGCAGTTCATACTTCATCATTCAGACTTCAAATCTATAGAATTAGAGCAACTAAACAGAATTAATGAATCCAAATCTGCTGGAAAGAAACTAATGTAATATAATTTACTGTGAACCAGCTCAGTGATGTTTGTCTGTTTGTCTGTTTATCGTATGATCTTAACAGTACATAACCTACAAGATCCCAAAAGAAGACCCACAGTCCTTCTACCCGTTTATCTTCAGTGACATCATGGGCTTGGAGGCAAAGAAAGGAGTCCATGTGGACGACGTCAAACTGGCTCTGAAGGGACGTGTGATGGAAGGTTACAGGGTACATTTGTACATCTGCACAATGTTTTTACACAAGATTAGTTCATGTGATTATTTTGATGTTTTTATTCATATATAATGCAGCTTTCATTCAGCTTTGTTTTGAAATGTGTTTTTCAGTTCAATCCTGTATCAAGGATGTTAGAGGAAGATCAGTTCTATAACAACTCTTCAGCTGACAATGACACAGTGCACGTTCTGGTTTGTGTCATTCCTGCAAGCACAGTTTCTCAGATGTCAGACGAAATTGTGCAGAAGATTCGGGACATCAGGATAGAAGCCAGTGATCTGGGTGAGAACAGACGTCTGTTGGTTGTTCTTTACATTCACACAGCTTGATGAAATCACCGTCCTGTTTTATTTTGAGTCCCCGCCTCATGTGTCATGTTTTGTGTTACTTCCTGCCTCATTGATCACTCCCTCTGGTGTATTTCCGGTGTGTTACCATCACTCTGTGCCAGTTCACCCTGAATATCATCCTCAATATTCACTGAAGAGCTTCAGCTTTGTGTTCTAGACTTTGTTCTCCAGCTCCTTCTGAATTCATGTCAGCTACAGTTTCCTGTTCTCCTACAGAGATTCCTCAAGTGGCCACTGTCACCAAAATTGATGAGGTCTGTCCTGAAATCACGGACAATTTACAGAATGTCTACAAGGTCAAGTACATGAAGGAAAAGGTATGTTAAAATTTTAATTTCATGAAATTGCAAACAGATGGAATCACAGCTGAAAATGAGTCACATGGTCCAGATATTGGCCGATCGGATAGGTTAACACTGAATGAACAAATTTGAACAAAGACGTGTTTTATTTTATAAAGATGCAGCAGCTCAGTACAGGAGTGGTGATCCCCATGAAGAACATCTTCCCTGTGAAGAACTACCATGAAGAAATCGACATCGACTCACTGATCCTGAGTGCCCTGAAACACATCATCACTGGAAGAGACCACGTCAACTTCAAGAAGACTCAGTCTGTATGTTCAGGCACATGGGCTTAATAACAGCATAAATAATGTGAAATCATAATCAGTGACATTAACCTGCAGCATCTCTAACACAATCTTGTGCATGACTTCATTTCTCACATCGATGCTTATCTGTTTGTATGTGCTTTAGTTTAACTGTGATATTAATAAGGCTGATTTAACAGTAATTGCAGTAAAGTTAAACAATCAGGAACTCAGTTTGCTGTGGATCAGATTTAACATCGAGCTGGAATGAAAAAAATCTTTAACCAGTTGAAATCACATCCACACTTATATTGTGCACCTATACTGTTTGCCAAAATAAAGACACATATTCAATTTCTTTCTTTCTTTCCCATTGTAGTGTTTGTGGCTGAGTCTAATGGTCGTATCAAACAAGCCCTAAAATGGGCCCAGAAAAGTCAGAATCACTCAGACGAAGTTAAGATGCTACAACAAACATTTGATTCACACAACTTTCAATAATCACTCACACTGATCATTCAAGTTACTGTATGTGGATTTTTGATCCAGCAGATTTGGTCACCTTTTCAGAAGACCTTTAATAAATGTATTACTGAACCAAACTTCATGACTGTTTTTGTGACAAAGTAGTTTTGTCACAGTAGCTGCACAGAGCTGTAGGAATCATTGGAACTGAAGACTGACATGATGAACGTGTTCTTTACAAGCTGGTGGAAACCTCGACTGTCCGACCTAAACTCCAGAATAAATGTTGGCTCAGTACGTTTCTGCAAAACCACAGATAAGTTCAAACTGAATGTTTCTTTTATTATTTTCTATTTGTCTTCTGTCACAAAAGTGTTTATGCTCTGCTTGGGTTTAGGCAAAAAAAACAAACACTTGGTTTGGATTTAAACCTGTTTTAACTGACTCAAACTGCGATCCACCCCTGATGTGAAAGTCAGGTAATAGACATATAACCTTGATGTGGTACGTTTGGTACAAATGTCATTTTGACTCCAACTGTTTTTCAGAAACTTTAACTAGGCTGTTTAAATATCAATTATACCTTAAAGTTGGCTGTGTGACGGTTGTGTCAGGCCTGGGCTGGAGATAGGACTCAGACGCAGAATTTAGGGCAATTCAATCAGGCTTTTAATGTGAAAAATATTTCTTCACTTAAACTCTTTAACAAAGTGACTAAACAAAGAGGCTATGAATCACAATCTCTAATCTGCAAGGCAAAGAACAAGAAACAAAACACAGAAAACTTACTGAGGCAAAAGACCTCAAAGAAAAGGATAAAGAACAGAAATTCACTCACAGTGGAGGAAAAAGAAAACTGCAAAGAACTAAACTACTCTGGCACACTTGGCTAAGAAAAACTTACAACAAAAATCGCTCCAAAAGGAGGAAGAAGACAATGGCTTTAAACAAAACTACTCTATTGATATCTATAAAAAATTAAGAAACAAAAGGAGGCTCTCCACCGGAGGCAAACAAGTCACTCACTTAAGAGGATCAAGATCTTAGAAATACAAACTCGGATTCTTGGCGTGATCATGGCTGTGGACAAGGGCTGGAGGTGCATGACGAATACAAACACTCTGGCACAAGACAAACGAAGACACAGATTATTTAACACATAAGGGAGAGGGGAACAGGTGGAAACAATCAGGAATCAGAGATGACGTTAGACCAGGGACACATGAGGAAGGGCAAGTGACCTGAAACATGGGGGAGGTTAGATTTTTAAAATAAAACAGGAAATTCACAAGACAAAAAAACCCAGTGTTAGATCCCGAGCTTTACCCCTGTCCAGGAGGTACTCGACCAGCTCTCCGTTATAAAGGGTTAAATCCCTAAACCTGTAAAAGATTGCTAAAATGTGGGAATTTTAAATAGGGATTTTAGCTGGTAGTGAGGAGACTCACCTAGCTTCTAACTGTTTGAGTCCGAACTTCTACCCTGCTGCCTCTGGTTTAGCACCTGACATGAATAGCCCTTGAGTCAGATACGGCCACCAGCCACGCCCGTTAATGGCAGCTCTCCTCTAAATGTTCTGGGCTCTTGGTATGGTGCTAGGTTGGATTTTAAGGGCTTTTGGTAAACCCTAAGGGACTGTTTCAATTTGGTTGGCTAGAGTAACCTTCAAGAACCCCTAAGATATAATGCACACTTAACACTTGACTCTTACTTCCATAAAAGAGATATAAAATCAATGTCCACTACTTTAACTTTAACTATATTTTGTTGATTTTATTGCATAGATTTTTGCAAGGGCGAAGCATACAGCTCAATATTCATTTCAATTACAATCAATCATTATCCAATTATATATCTCTAAAATCTAAACTTTGTGAATACTAAATTAAATTAAGAGCTGAGGTCGGTTAAATTACTTGGTTGGGTCTGCGACGAAGAGGGTTTGGTCGATCCATGGCTGGCTGCTCCCTTCCTGCTGAAAGCTTCCAATCCCGAGGTGAATCACGACCCAGAGTCTTGTAATATCCTCGAAGTTGAAACTTTTCTCCCAGCAGAGTGAACAAAAGTATTCCAATGGTCAAATTATAATCCACAGTTTGTTGGCAAAAATGGTTAATCCGATTAGCTCCAAATTATACTCCACAGCGTGTCGGTAAAAATGGGTAATCCGATTAGCTCCAAATTATACTCCACAGCGTGTCGGTTAAAATGGGTAATCCGATTAGCTCCAAATTATAATCCACAGCATGTTGGTGAAAATGGGTAATCCGATTAGCTCCAAATTATAATCAACAGCTGGTTAGAAAAATGGTAAATCCGATGTTATCTTATTCCCTTGGTTTGTGGCTGCTGAAGATTTCTTGTAATCCTTTTTGCGATGTCCAGGCTGTTCACATATCCATCTCAGTTGTTGTCTCAAGGCCGGAGCGGGGGAAGAACGGACTTTAGTTCGTGCTCTTCTCGTTTTATACCCCCTCTGTCCACGAGCTGATCATGCCTTGATTAAGATTTCGTAATATGGTTGCATGCCCCGGTCACGATCTGTGCCCGTGCCAAACGCGTGATCAGGTTCTGACACCTCCTCTAGGCCTCATGTTGATCTGACCAGTTCTTAAACAGTTCATCATGACCTCAGCTCAACACCTTTTCTACTGATTATCATTAGCTTCCAAAACCTTAATACATTGGTTTTAATCACATTATACACTTTTTCACCACATCCACAGCCAAGTTCAACAGTTTAACATGTTCATGTTTAACAGGTCACTCATAGTGTGATCGGTGCAAGTGAGTGCTTCCCCTAACCACAGACTTTACTACTTCCCCTTTCTCCTTGACAACCACCTTTGGCCGTCTTCGTCTGGCCTTAATACTTCAACATTCCCTTTGTTATATTGCCAACTTCTAATACATTGATTTCAAATATAATCACCTTCATTACATTGCTAACTGCTAATACATTGATTTCAACCATAATCACACGTTACACATTGTTCTATTTGTCAAAGCCAGTATTTAACTCTCCTTATGATCATTAGAGACAGTGTGTGTGCATACTGATATCTCTGGGACAGGAGTAGATGGATCTCAACTCTTCTGACACCCCCTTCTTGAGATCAGGCACTGCTGTCTGCCTCCTAATCGATCCGGATGCAGTCATCGCCATTCCTGCCTCCAGCAGCCCCATAGCCGCACTCACGTCGCTGAGATCTTCAATAACACCTTCCTCCGTGAGATCGACTAGCACGTCTTTCTGCTCCTTTTCGGCCACCAATGATGCCCCGGGGTCACCCTCAAAGACGCTGCGGTCTGGCGATGAGGGCCCTTCAGCAGCATATGGCGGGAGTGTTACCCAGGGTCGAAGTGGTGTTCCGGGGTTGATGACTTCAGGGCTTGGCGTTGAGAGCCCCCCTTCGGTAGACACAGATGGCGGGGGTGTAGCCAAGCACTTAAGTGCTGCCCTGAGGCCTGCCTCGGCGTCATTGCGGCCTGGCTATGAGGGCCCATCCTCGATGAGGTTTACCATTGCCTCATCCCAATACCAGCACACAAAACTGGTCTGGGTGGATGCGTCAGCAGTGGACCTTCCCGCAGTAAATTGAGATGCTGGTAGTCGACGACCCATCGCCGCCATCTTCCCACCACTATAATGCGAAGTCGAGACCCGGCTCCCATCCTCATATTCCCACATCTTGATGTATATAGGACGGTAGGTGCCTCTGTCGGGGATCGAGATCACTTGATCCCCGCTCGGGATGGTCTCTACTGTATGCCAGATCACCCTCGAGACCTGCACTTTCTAAGCCTCTATCTAGATACTTCTTTGTGAGAGCTTCTGAGCCAAAGAGGCCAGCCAGGGGGATCTTAACACAACTGGGGGTGTTCTCCCTGGGCTAACCACAGCCCTGCTGTCGGGGAAGAAGGCAGCAGAAGTCATGAACCAGACCACTAGAACTACTTGATCCACTATGCCCAACCAGAGCAGGACTGAGAGCATACCCCACCCCATGCCCCAAAGAATAATGCCGCTGAGTTTGATCAGTCAATGCCTTCTTCCTCTTCCTTGCAGGGACAGGGTCATGGCCATGAGGTTTGCTAGCAGTCCCACTGCCATCAAGGCCTCATAGACAGTGTTCGCAAGTCTCAGCAGTAAAATATGGTAGCAATATCCAGGATCATCCAGAGCATGAGGGCGCCCCCCTGACAAAGCCCTTCCCTGCTGGTGCTAATGGGAAGACGGCCCAGTACATAGGTGACGAACAGTGACATTGCTAGATCGCGTACGTCCAGAAATATGTTGTTGATGATCAATCTGGTACATCCTTGTATAAGAGCCAGGATCCTCATGGGCTGATCCGGGGACCAAGCCCCCACGCAGCAGTAGAGGAGCCACATAGTCAGCAGGGCGCAAAACTCTGCCGTGTTCACTCGAAAGAGAACTCTTGGCTCCAAGTTGGTGGTATTGTTGGCCATTTCCTGTTTTTTTTTTTTCTTCCCCCCCAAATGTAATCCTTGTCTGGTTCTAGTTATTCAATATCTGCTCCTGTATTCCCCTCGACCATCAGGAGCTGCAATTGCCAGAGTTCTCCTCTGCCTGATGTCTTATAGGCAGGTCGACTCCTCCCCCTCCCGGAGGAGGGGTCTGTTCTCCTCCTTCTGGACTGTGGGTGTCTCCCTCCTGCAGGGGCGTATGACTGCCTGGACTCCTCCCTTGATGAGGAGGTACCCCATCACGGCCATGATGACAAGGCCAATCAGCATTAGTAGGTAGGGCCAGAGTTGGGCTAGCACACCACCCACCCATTCCCCTGCCACTGTGAAACCTTCTCCAATGATCCCCACGGCTTCTTCAACTATTGTGGTAACGGCCCCATTGACTGTACTGGCCACTGTCTCGTACCAAGTACAGGCATGCATCCGTTTCTCTGTGCCGCAAGTTAGCCAGTGTTCCTCCAGAGACTGACAAGTTTTGTTGCCGTAGAGCTGGTTTGGCCCCATCCATTCGTACCCTGCAGTCACTTGACCCCGACACAGGTTTCTCCTGAAGGCATATCTTTCGGCCAGGGCTATAAGAGGATTGGCGACATAGGGGATGAATTCTCTATTAACATCCTTCCTTCGTGACATACCATGACCCAGAATAGACTTCGTACATCCAACCCCAGGTGGAAACACTCAGTGCTTATTGAGTCAAATTCATCTGGGTTGAACGGCTGGGGGTTCCCTGCGTTCCCCCCCGGTCTTCGGGTTTGACGGAGTGGTATGTCCATCCTTCATTTATTGAGTAACGCCAGGTTCTTTGCTTCTTTGGTGCCTTCCTTCGATGTCGTCTCCTCCTCGGTTTATCCAACCTCGACCCTGAGGTCCTCCGGCACCGGCCTTTTAACCATACCACAGCTTAGTTCGAAAAAACACGGGGAGGCGGCTTTCACTTGTTATGGGCCCCGACTGTGGAACAGCCTGCCGGAGAACCTCAGGGTCACGGAGACTGTTGAGGTTTTTAAAAAGAGGCTCAAGACCCACCTTTTTAACCAGGCTTTTAACTGATTTTTAAATTCTTTTTAATCCCTTTTATGCTGTGCTAATCAGAGCACTTGTATTTATTTATTTATTTATTTATCTCTTATTTTTTATCCTTTCTTAATGTTTTAATCTATCATGTTTAGCCTCTATGCTTTCATGTTTTAGCCCCTCGTGTTTTTAGCCGTTATGATTTCATGTTTTAGCCCCTCGTGCTTTTAGCTTTTACGCTTTTTGCCTTATTTTACTGTTTTAGTCTATCAGTTTTTAATCTCCAGTTTTCCTCAGGGGGGCCTGCCAGACTAGGAGTGGCCTCTGGTCTGGCCGCAGGGGGTGATGTCCCGTGGACAGTTCCGGCCCGGGTGGCTAGAGGGCTCTGCACCTTGGTGCGTGGCCTCCTGTCTGCCCGGGTTGGGGTGGTCTCTGTGACAGCGCTCCCTGCGAACTTGGACTGGGGTCTCTCCCGGTGTGGTTGCCCCCCCCCCCCAAAGGTAGCTTCCTCTGCGCCTCAGGTCTCGCTGCTCCGGCCATGTCTCTGTGTTGACAGTTAGTGTTTGTATAGGTGTGAGTGTGTGTGTCTGTGTGTCTGTGTGCATGTATGTCTGTGTGCGCATGTGTGAGTGTGTGTATGTGTGTGTGTTTATATTTGTGTATGTTTCTGTGCATGACTGTGGGGGTGGGAGGGTTGGGTTCTTTTAACTTTCTTCACCTGATTTTATTTGATCTTTCTCTTTTTGCTGCTGTATGTACATCTCTGTAAGGCACTTTGCGATACTTTTCTGTATGAAAAGCGCCATATAAATAAAGTTTGATTTGATTTTTGATTTGATTCACAAGAGGCCGTGCACTCCTCTCAGGCTGGTAGGCTGCTCTCATGACTCTGCCGTCGAGGAGCTCCTGATATATGGGTGAAGGGAACCGCCTTGTCTCAGGGTCCAGCCCCCGCCACACCCACTTCCAGGAGGTGACAACCAAGTTATCTGGTCTTGGCAGAGGCCCCATGGCAAAGATGTTGTTTTCTGGCCACTCCCTCATGCCTTCTCTTGCACTCTCATACTGCAGTCCTATCCCTCAGTTCTGTAGTATCTCTGAATACAGAGGGTAGTGATCATTGATTATCATTTCCATCCAGAAGACCCGTGAGTCATGCACGTACCCTCGTCTTCGTAGGCTGTCAAAACCAGCATCGCCAGTGCAGGGGAGGGTATATCCATCTCCATATATCTGCGTCACTACCGTTTGTATTAGAAGGTGTTGATTCTCAATCACATAATACCTCTGATCTCTCTCTCGCATCAGGATTTGCCGGTACATTCCTGGACTGCTGCTCCAGATCTTGTATGATCCTATCCAGACGTCCACATACATCCCCTGCACCGGGTCAGCGTAGTTCGGCCCCCACCTGAGTTTCACCAGCTTCCCCTTCACACTGAAGAACGCTGTATTTAACACCCAGGGTGATCCTTCTGGGCACTTGAGCACGGGCTGCGGGCTTATCCCTGTAAACTGGTACTTGCTGTAGGGTCGATAACGTTGGAGGTCGAATTCGCCAATTATCTCGGAGACATACAAACTGGTTCCAGGGATCGCCAAATCCACGTCCCGTTTGTACTCCCAGTTACTGCAAAAGAATCCTGCCGAACCATACTGATGCGGCCCCACAGGATCAAAATCCCTCCTGGGATGGTCCAACCATATGAACTCATCGTTGATTTCCAAATATGTCCTCCGCTCCTTATAATCTATTCCGTTTCGGGTCCAGGGGTCAATCAATACACTTTTAGGCGATCTTTGTTTCACTGTTTGCGAGCAGCTTCCTTTCTTCTGAATATTCATTGTCTCTTACTTCTTTTCCATCCCCACTTGTTGGAGAATGAGCTGTGGATCCAGGCTCCCAGGCGTCCAGTTCTCCTTTCTTCCTCCAGGGGGGGCTCTGGTGTGTCAGGTCCTGACACGTTCTTGACAACTCTGATGTCTGCTCCCACCGAGTACACTCCTCGATATGGGACCATGACCATCTGTACTGTAAGGGTTTGTTCCGGCCTTACGGGCGTGGCTACCCTGGTGGCCAGTGTGCCGGGTACTTGCATGACACCATTACGATGCCACGCCTCTGGGGTCACAATGAATTCTGCACTTTTCTCTCTGGCCCTGGCCCCAGTATTACCCCAGGCATCAAGCCCAGTGGTCCAGAAATACAAATTTGTGCCCCTAGCTCCCTCCTCTCTCGGGACCTCGGGTAAATCCCTCAGCGGGGCGTCCTGGTCCTTAACGACCTCGTCGATCAGGTCCCCCCAGGTGGTTATTTCCCATGGTCCCTCCCATCCGTTCTCCTGAGCCAATCTTCTCATGTCATCAGGCATTTTCTCCAACCCTGACGTGTACCTCCCTCTGGTCTCGGGGGATCGCCCCCCTTTAGACAGATATCCTCCAGCTTCCTCTTTAAGAGGAAGTTTATCTAGTTTCTCCTGCAGCCTCCCGCCCAAGACAGAAACTTACCACTGTGTGACAGGTTGTTGAGTGATTTTGCAGGACCTAAAAGCGGACAACAGACAGCATATCTTCTGCGTATATGTGTTCTGACAATGGTCGATGGATGACACACAAACTATGGAATGTATGTGTGCTAAGTTTATGTTTAACCTAATTTGTATGTGGAAATAGTGGGAGAGTGTTTTATTTTAAGTGAGTTCACATGGAACCTTGTGACTGCTACAATTGTGTGTATCATCAGCAGACCTGAGCATTGCCTGCATTTAAATGTAAATAGTTACATATAACTGTGTAAATTTTTAAAATGTATGCATATATTCAGCAAACAACCATTTAAATTTGCATTATTAGTAATACAAAATGGTTTGTTGAACATATTTGTGGTTTTCACAGTAAAAAAATCTAACTTTTTCTACTCGGATTTTATGTTTTTTTTTGTGATTTTAGGTCCATTGTGTTTATACAGTTTGTCAAAATGAAAAAATAACTGTACAGTCACACATGTGAGGTTGTGCTGAAAATAACGACACCAAGTAAATAGTTTTAAGGTGAAATATAATGGCAAAATCAAAAATAGTCAAAAATGGCCAATTATACCCTGGAATATCGGATTTCACAGCAAACCTAAATATCCCCGACGTCCCACCTTCAAACAGCCTCATTTGGCCATCAATGAAAAAGCTTCTTAACCTCCCACTTTTCTATAGGAACACATATTTCCTACGGGCAATGCACTAGTTATAAAGGATGAAGAGAGACGGCCTCTCTTCAGTCATCATCTATGTGCTGCTGATGTGTGACTGTTGCTTACAAGTGATAAAGAACTTCTAGAAAATAAATACTGTGTCGACCTTGGTGTTCTGACCGACTCTCATCTACACCAGACACGCGACCTATTCTCAGTTGCCTCAACAGTTTAAATTAATGTATTGACAAAGATGTCAGGTAATGGCACAGGTGAGCCAGAGGGGTTACTTGAGATTAAGCTCGGTGAGCGCTGGGTTGTCGGCTCTATCTATCTATCTATCTATCTGTCTGTCTGTCTGTCTGTCTGTCTGTCTGTCTGTCTGTCTGTCTTATGAGGCTGGAGGCTGGATGTCCACACTGGAGAAGACCAGGAGAGACAGGATTAGGTTCGCCGGAGAGCAAAAACATAAGCATACAAATTCTCTAGAGATTCGAAGGTCTGATCTACCACATAGTAGAGACGAAACAATCTGCGAACAAACAAACAGTCAACAAAGGCAGAATAGTCCAGAGAATTTCAGCTGAAGTGAAACACACAGGCAAAATGAAAAAACATAGCAAGCAGAGAAAATCCAGCTGGAAAATCACAACAGGCTGCTATATTATCATTCATATATTTGAGGCCTTGTTGCACCTGATAATGTAATTTCCTGATAATGTAATAAAGGCCTATGATGCAAAAACCTCACAAATATTGTAAAACAATGTCCAGAAAGATATTGTTATAACATTTTTATTGATTATGTTGTCGGGTGTCCACAGCATTTCATCATCAGATATCAAAACATACAAATGACCTGCCTGAAAATGTAATAAAATATTAATTATGAAATCAATCAGGACGATTTATTACATTATTGGAGAAGTTAAGTACAAATTGTATTACATTACCAAACATTCTGACATTATTGGATGCTTTAGGTTTTAATCCAGAGATTTAAAGGAGCATGTGAATAAATAACTGTAAGATTTGAGGCATTTTGATGCTTTTTAAACCTTTGACTGTGACTGACTGAGTTTGTGTTTCTATCACTAAATAACAGAATAAACATTTTTAAATGTTGTGACAAATTACTTTAAAAACATCTATGACGCTGACAGTCTGCCTCTATATCAGGTTCTGTTCTCTCGGGTCATTTAAAACATCAACCTCACCGTGTTAAAGGCTCATTTCACTTCAGTCTGTGGAGCTCCGCCTCTTCAGCCTCATTAAAGGACTTTTCTGCTCATCACATGTTCACAGCGCCTCCCACAGGCTGGACCACATCATTACAGCTGAAGGACTATTTCTATCCATCAGTTTGATGAGTGACATCATCAGTATGAGGGTACAAACAGCTGATTGTTGACAACATTCAAAATGGCTGCTGTCTCATTTTCCCCGTACATGTTTCCTGCTGAGGCGGTTTGATGGTTTGAGTCCAAAACAGTTTACAGACTGATACGTTTTTTCTTATACCAAATATACCACTTTCCAAATACATGAATAAATATATGTGTCACTTGTCTATTGTATATAAACCATGTATATAGTATTGTATTTATATTTTGTATAGTATATGTACATATACGTGTGTGTCTATATAATTAGTTTAAAGCTCATTGTGTTCTGTACACGTCCACTTATTCTGGGTCAGATGGAGTGGGGTGGTGGGACCTCGGTCTGTCAGGTGAGGCAGGAGGACCCCTGATGAGGCTCAGTTCAGGGCCAGAGGGGTCCGGGCGGGCTCTGCTCCTGTGAGCCAATCAGCTGCTGCCCCTCCTCGGACCATATAAGGAAGCTGAACTTCCTGCTTGTTCAGTTACTTTCACTTTCACTGATGACCTGCAGCAGCACGGTACGTGTTCAGTGTGTTTGCTCATGTAGCAGTTAGCCGTAAAAGCAGTTCTTCTTTAATATAACTTCTGTGACATCATCAGACACGTGTGTGAGTTTGTGCTGAGAAATCAGGATTAAACGGCAGAACCAGAAACCCGTTCTGATCCAGAGAGATAAAGCTCGATGAAAACAAAAGAAAACCTTGATCCTGTTTGAACTGCGTCATAGATCAGTGTTGGACTGGAGAAATACTCAGTTTGACATCAAACTAATGTGTGTTTATCCACCGAGCCGAACCGAACCGAGTAGTGTGCGGTTGTTAACACTGAGTTCCTGTCTGTGTTTGTTCTGACTGTCGCGTCTTCATCGCTTTGAACAGTAAAGTGCGTTGGTGCTTCATGGTGCGTTTAAGAGCAGGTCGTAAAGTCAGAAATGTGAACTCCCATGACTGTGACAGGTGTTTAAAACTGGACAGATTCTATTTTCTGTCTTATTTTCTTTTGTTGAAATATATAATGTTGCTGTCGTAACAATGAAGTTGTGGACCCGAGGTCAGCCGAATGTTTTGGAGACGCTAAATGACAGGGAATTATTAAAACAATGTTGGATGGACCGCAAAGGGACTTCAGTTGTGGTTGAGTTGGTGAGGGACGCAATAACGTCCCCAACCAACCGAAAGAATCCAATAACACCGGAGTTAAAATGTTTGGCAACACTCCGGTATTTGGCTACGGGGGAAATGCAGCTCTTTGCACGGGACCAGTATTACCTGGGGACCTCAAGTGATTTAGAAATTATCCCACCACGTCTGTGTTTCGTGCGGCGCATTCGCATAGGATAAGCGAAGTCTGTGTTTTAACTTTAATTTACTGACTTTATCCCCCGGGTCGATCGCACCAGAGCCCTTACTGGAGCAGCACAACGGTTAGATATGGATATTTTAATACAATAACTGGTGAGCCTGTTGAAAGATGGAAAAGTGTTCCTTACCGCATGCTGCCATGCATGTAATCCATCTAATCATCTTTAGAGATTGCGCTCTTCTGATGAGCCTCCTCAATTTGCAACCAAAATGCTGTCAAAACTTTCATTTATAATTCCCAATGCAGCCTTCATAATTCTCGACCGGGAAAAAGGCAGAAAAAAGGAGTGGAAAACACAAAAAACCTTAAGAAAAACAAAAAACGACCCCAAATCACAGAGATGTCAATTCGCACAGGACTAATTTATCACATGACCTCTGTGTTTGGCGAAATATGGTAGGCAGATTCGCACGGGATTAAGATCACAGACGACCTCCGCAATTATTTCAAATTACTGGAGGTCCCCAGGTTATATTAGTCCTGTGCGAATTGTCAATCGGAAAAAGTTGCATTCCATCAATACACAAATTGTCTTTGACGCACGTTACAATATACTGGACATTGTTGCGAAATTAATTCTCCTCATAAATACATTTCTTTATCCAATATCTTTTCATAGGCTTTGTCATGGGCTTGTAGGCAACTTCCTTATTTTCACTTCATGCATTGCGTAGCCTAAATGACTTTTCAATGGGCTGCCCTGTCACTCAACAACCAATCATCGTTGTCACCGCTTCTCAATGCGTCCTTATAAAATGACGTCATCCATAGCAACAGTTAGTTTAGGAGTTCACTGTTTTCATAACTAAAAGTAGGTCTCAGTGGCTTTGTGAATTACTTTTAAGAAACGACTCCTACATAAAAACTTTTAGTCCGATTTAGGAGTACTCCTAACGTTAAGATAAAAGTCTTTGTGAATACGGGCCCTGGTCTGTAGTGTCTTTGTCAGACAAGCGAACACAGAAAACAATAAACACTTCTGCTAACAGGGAAGAGACTGAACTGTAATGAATTTGTTAGCGTTGATGTAAGCAGTGGTAATGAAATCTGTCACTCTAACTCAAAAATTAAAAATGATAAAACATTGTCAGGAAAGATCAGAAAAATACCAGAACACACTGTTGACAGGAGCAAATCTGAGTGGTGGAAATATCTTTTAAATCTCCTTCTAAAGTTTATCACGTCCATTTATTCAACTCAAACATTTTCAAATGCTTACAGCTGATATTGGTGTGTGCAATTTCTTTTGATTAATTAATCACAAAGCTTGTAATTTCATTTTGTGGATTCCTAATTTAACTTCTGATGTTTCTCATCGTTAATTTTACATCTTTTGTACCAAAGTGTTTGTTTCACTTTCATTCAAACATGAGCTCAGAGTTTCACTGTAAATGTTGATGTGTTATTTTCCAGTGATGGGAGCAATAGTGTCCTTCTTCCAAACTTCTCCACGTGAGTTTATTTAAAATAAAAAAAAATAGCTCTTATTGATAAAAACAAAAATATGGCATTGTTTCATGATGACTGTATGTTTTTATGATCTTTTGTGTTTTCTGAACCTGTTTTGTGTATTTTCCAGTTCTCAGTGAGCCGTGGAGGACGATTCATTGGGGGTGAGTGTGTCAGCACAAGTTAACTTGTAGTGATTGATTACTGATCACGTCTTTATGAGATGACGTCCTGTTAAACTTCACAGTTGTTTTGTGACATCTGGGAATCAAACTCCAGGTGTTACACTTACATGTTCAGTAATCTACATGTGTTGTCTGTGATGTTGATGTGCTGCATGTTTCCCTCCATGAACAGAGACAAACAGAGCGCTCTGCAGCATGTGAAGGACTACAAACCTCCGACTGAAGGGCAGCACATCAGGATTCTTCTTTATGGACCAGTTGGAGCTGGAAAGTCCAGTTTCATCAACTCTGTCCAGAGTGTCTTACGAGGCAGAATGTACAGACAGGCTTTGGTGGATCATGTCTCTTTTTCATCTTTCACCAAAGAGGTATGAAGAACCTTTGATTGTGTTGATGAAGAAACAAACATCATCTCATATAACATTGTCGGACAGACACTCTGGTCTCTTTAAGGCTGTCGATATTTATTGGCTGTCTTTTGTTTTTTCCTCATTGAGGTCAATCTTGAGCTTTCTACTGAGTTACAGAAATTTCTGAGTTTTCATTCTGTGGTAGTTTGAAAAGTTAAAATCCACAAAATACAAACTAACTAAACCAAACTGATGAATCCAAAGCTGCTAAATAAAATACAAATTACAGTTTACTAAATCTGGGTATTGATGTGTCTCTTGTTATTCTATATTGATCATATTAACTGAACTTTTCTCTGTATGATCATTACAGTTCAGAACCTACAAGATCCCCAAAGAAGACCCACAGTCCTTTTATCCTTTTGTCTTTAATGACATCAGGGGCCTGGAAAACAGTGAAGGAGTCCTTGTGGACGACGTCAAACTGGCTCTGAGGGGACACATGAGGGACGGTTACAAGGTACAGCTGCTGCAGATGTTTCTGCTACAAAATCAATGTGATTCTGTTTCTTTTTTTTTATATACATATTGAAACTATCAGTTGACTGAATTTAAATGTGTATCAATCCTTTCACAGGGTTTTTGCAGAGTCTTAAAAAGTCTTAAGTTTGACAATCTCAATTTTAGTCCTTAAAAAGTCTTAAATACGTCCATATTTTGCATATAGGTCTTAAATTACATTTACTTAGGTCTTCAATATGTAGGCTTCCATCATCGTTTTTTTTGTTGTGAGGAAATGTCTTGGTGTGATTCACAGTCAGCTCCGTGTGTTGCTCAGGAGTATCAGGATCATAAGTGGCATTTTGCCAACAGCGCAGTCAGAAATTCTCGGCATACACTTCACCATTTTCGGGAAGACTTTGACAGCGGAATCTGCCAGAGGACCCTCAACTTGGGCACACTCGGTGTGACAGCACTGGTGTCACACTTAAAAATCAGTTAGCTTCTAAAAGTCTCCAGCGAAGTCACGCTATCACACACTTCTGTACCTTTGTCTCCAGTTCCCGGTCCAAGTTCATCCAGTTCTGCTCGACCCAAACTCTGCGACATTCAAACCATCTCAACTCTGACGTTGAAAGCGGAGGTGCTTTGGATTGGCACACACCAGGGTTATTATAGTTAGCTAAAATAAAATTACCAGATAAAAACTAAACTTCTTAAATCACTTGTTAAACTAATTAAAACTAAACTGAAGTAATAAAAAAAACAACTGAAAAACTGAATTAAAATAAAAACTAGTGAAAATCTTAAAACTATAATAACCCTTACACACACACAGACTCCATTCTTCATTGTTTTAGCTGCTCTGTGAATGGCATTATTATTTTTTAAAGTAATTCTGGGACCTTACTTTTTCATACTTCGTGTAAATTTAGTTCAATATTGCCTTAAAAGGGTCTTAAAAAGTCTTAAATTTGACTTGTACAAACCTGCAGAGACCCTGTTTCAGCTGAATACTCACTGATACATTTTACAGCTGTCCTTTGATGAGATTTAAATTTGTTTTCCAGTTCAATCCTGCATCTAAGCTGTCAGAGGACGATCCATTCTACAACAAAAACCCAAGTACCAATGACAAAGTTCATGTTCTGGTTCTGGTCACTGCTTCCAGCATGGTGTCTGTGATGAGTAATGAAATTGTGCAGAAGATTCGGGACATCAGGAGGGAAGCCAGTGATCTGGGTGAGAACAGGAATCTGTTTTTCTTTCTGTGTTTTTAATTGATCGTGCTGTCTGTGATCCTAATGTGCAGCAGCAGAGCCCTAAGCAGCAACGCTGTTAACTGCAACCAATCGCCCAGAAAAAGGAGACAGACTTTCAGCCTGTAATACATTATATTCCTGTATGTGTTGAATTGTCATTGGTCAACCATATAGATATGATGAATACTGTTATTGGACAATCGAGTAAAAAAGGTGGGGAGAAACCGTGGTTTAGACTTTAGCCCTCCCATCGTTGGTGCACAAACTGGTCCTAGTTTCTCGGCACACGAACCATGATTCCTGGAGACGTCACCCTGTTGAAGAAAACAAAATGTCCCTGGCCTGATCTGCCTGTTCTCCATATCTGCCTTTGTTTATACGCACAAGGGATTTGGGAGGTGATATTGCTGGCCTTGGAGGCCTCTTCATGTGGGAAAAGGGATGAGTGAGAAAAAACAATCTATGTGTCACAGTATGGCAGACGTCTTAATTTATTGAGCAATGAACGATGTGTGTGTAGGATTCATGAGCAGTGTATTGTTAAGGGGAGTCACGTGCAGTCATGGGCAGTATTTAGTAGGCCGGGGTCATGGGGGACATACTACGTGATAAAAGGCATAAAGGGGGCACTTTGAAAATGTATAAATCCTAACAGTCCCTCCTTTCACACCAACTAGGTGTGAATTGCTCAGGAGGGAGAGAAAAAACTGCACAATCATAGTCACTAAACTTAATAACCACAAAAATCATAAATCATATTTCATAAATCGTATGTCACTAATCATATATCAGAAATCATCAACCATGTCAAAATTTAATCATAAATCGTAATCATCATAAACCATAAATCTTTAGTAAATCATAAATCTTTAATCGTTAATCATAATCATCATAAACCATAAATCTTTAATAAATCATAAATCTTTAGTAAATCACACACACCCTTATAAAAATTTATTATTATTAACAAACACCAGCTGTGTTTATGTCACTAACAGTTTGTTTTATTCTGTTATTCTGCAGGAATTCCTCAAGTGGCTATTTTAACCAAAATTGATGAGGCCTGTCCAGAAATCTCAAAAGATTTAAAGACGGTCTACAAGGTCCAGCACCTGAAGAGGAAGGTATGTTTATGATTTCACTAACAAAGACCACGCCAAAGGCTGTATGGAATGAAAACAGAAATTTATTGCACGTAATGATGTGTTGGATACTGGGAGGGAAAGGGTCGAGGGATGGAGGGGATGGAAGGATGAAGGGATGGGGGAAGGGGTCGAGGGTCGAGGGATGAGGGGATTTAGGAAGGACAGTTGAGGGTTGATAGAAAGGAAGAGAAGCTGGTAGGATGAGTGGATGGAGGGGGGAGTTTGGCGAGATGAACGTGAGGAACGGAGTGGGTGTGGAGAGGCTGAGTTGGGGAGCCGTCTCTGATCTCTTCAAGAGCCCCAGTTGTTCCTGTATATGGATGAGAGAGAAAACAATAGGAAAGAAGGGGATTGGGAGGGAGGGATGTAGAGAATCAGTCAAAGAGGGAGTGAACAGATGAGGTGTGCTTAAATATATTTCGGGCGGAAATGAGATGAGTTGAGGCGTGGTCTTTGTTCCCGAACCTAGTTATAAAACTTCATTTTTACAAATCTGATAACCAGTGATCTGTTCTTCCCTCATGTAAAATCTGTAGTCCTCTATCTTTATTAAGCTCAGCTGTTAGACGTGAACTGTAACTTCAACTGTAAATATTCGCTTTAAATCTATATCGAAACAGAATAAAAGTTTTTTAGAGGTTTTTTTAACCTTGCTAGTGATGTCCAAGTGGCGTCTTATTCATCAACTTTTATTAAATATCATGTTTGGTCATTAAACTTTTATCAAGTAGGCTTATATTCCGAGGCTGGGACAAAAAAAATGCCAAGACAACTTCACTAACGTTGAAGGGACGTCTTTTGGATTTGTTTTTGCTCTGTTGGGAAAAGGTGCCACAAATTTTAACAAGATTTTAAGAAAGAGTCAGCAAAGAAGTCCTAACTGATGCTTGTTTCCACTATCGATATACTAATATCAGGTCTGACTGGATGGTGTGAAGTGTCCTTACACAATTGTAGAAGACAAGGTCGCATGGATAAGACATCATTAAAAGAGCTCAAGGCAAAGTGACATCTTCTTTTTTTAAACTGACTCCAAATTTAGTATACAGCCTCGTTACCAATCGAAATATCCGTATTAAGGGCGAGGCTTACAATGAATTAGCCATAACTCTGTAACCACTGGTACGATCATCATAAAAGGTTTGGAATAGGCCGACCACACCCACCTCCTGACTCACTACTGATCCATATGCAAATGGACACTCTGCCCCTCACTCACCTTCACCCTCCCCCTCCTACACTATACACAGCCCCCGTTCAGTCGCCCTTTTAACAAACAAGTTTTAATAGGTCCTCTAAAACACCAACTGACGCCCTCTGTGAGGACTTTGCAGACCACTTCAGAAGTAAAATCAATGACATCAGATCGAGTCTTTTACCTCAACAGCTTTTAAATATCGAAACACCTGGATCATTGAATTTACCCGAGGAAACACTGGAGAGTTTTGCCCTGGTTGATGCGAGGACACTTGGTCGAGTCTTCTCCCAAGTAAAGCCCACAACCTGTCTATTAGACCCAATTCCCACACCGTTTTTTAAAACACTGTGTGGATTCTTTGAGGATCAGCTCTAATACATGGCGAATTGCTCTCTTCAGACGGGTGTCTTCCCCACCTCCTTTAAAACGGCGGTGGTGAAGCCCCTTCTGAAGAAGAGCAACCTAGATCCCAACATCTTCAATAATTATCGGCCTGTATCCAACTTACCATTTTTAAGTAGAATTTTTAAAAAACTATTTTTTAATCAAGTAAATGACTTTTTAATAGCAAACAACATTTTAGAGAAGTATCAGTCTGGTTTCAGGACAAACCACAGTACCGAGACAGCCCTTTTAAAGATTTTAAATGACATCAAGTGCAACTTAGATAACCATAAACTCACAGTCTTGGTATTACTGGATCTAACCGCCGCCTTCGATACAGTAGACCATCACATTTTATTAGATAGACTGAAGAACCTGGTCGGCCTCTCTGGTACTGTTCTTAACTGGTTTGTCTCTTACCTCACAGATCGACACTTCTTTGTAAGTATGGATACATGTTCCTCAGAAACCCACAAAAAAGTGTGGGGTTCCCCAAGGGTCAATTATAGGTCCAACTCTTTTAAATCTGTACATGCTTCTACTTGGGGACGTCATCAGGAGGCACGGCATCAGCTTTCATAGTTATGCTGATGATACACAACTGTGCATCGCCGTGTCTCCTGATGACACAGGGCCTATTGATGTCCTTTTTAACTGCATTTTAGATATCAAGACATGGATGGCAGCAAATTTCCTACAGCTCAACCAGGAAAAAACAGAGGTTTTACTCATTGGTCCTGATTGCCAGAAAGAGAAACTTTTACCAAAGTTAAAGGATTTTAAACCATCACAATCTGTAAAAAATCTGGGTGTGATTTTTGACTCTGAGCTCAGTTTTATTCCACACATCAAAAATATAACAAAGATAGGTTTTTACCATCTTAAGAACATAGCCAGAGTCCGCCCGTTTCTCTCTCAGGCCAGCACGGAGGTGCTGATGCTTTTATCTCTTGTCGCTTAGACTACTGTAATGCCCTGCTCTCTGGCCTTCCCAAAAAGAGCATTTCGAATTTACAATTATTACAAAACTCAGCTGCACGAGTGCTGACAAGGACCAGAGGGCGGGAGCACATTACACCGGTTTTAAAGTCACCGCATTGGCTCCCCGTGTGTTTCAGGATTGATTTTAAGGTACTTTTACTAGTTTTTAAGTGTCTTAATGGTCTTGGGCCTTCTTACTTATCTGACTTGTTTTTACTCAGCCCCCGCGGACTGTAGAACAGCCTGCCGGAGAGCCTCAGGGTCGCGGAGACTGTTGAGGTTTTTAAAAAGAGGCTCAAGACCCACCTTTTTAACCAGGCTTTTAATTAATTTTATTTATTTATTTATTTATTTATTTTTTATTTATTTATTTATTATTTTAAAAATTCTTTATAATTCCTTTTTACTGTTTTTAATCTCTCACATTTTTAGCCTCTCTGCTTTTATGTTTTAGTCTCTTGTGTTTTTAGCTGCTATGCTTTTAGGTTTTTAGTCCTCAGTGTTTTTAGCCTTTATGCTTCTTGCTTTATTTTAATGTTTTTAGACAGTCAGTTTTTAATCTCCTGTGTTTCCTCACGGGGGCCTGCCAGGCTGGGAGTTGTCTCTGGTCTGGCCGTTGGGGGTGCTGCCTCTTGGGCCGTTTTGACCTGGGGGGCGAGGGGGCTCCGCACCGTGGTGTGGGGCCTCCTGTCTGCCCGGGTTGGGGTGGTCTCTGTGGCGGCGCTCCCTGCGGCCTTGGACCAGGATCGCTTTCAGTGTGGTTGCCCCCCCCCCCCCAAAAGGTAGCCTCTTCCATGCCTCAGGTCTCGCTGCCCAGCCATGTCTCTCCAGTGACAGCTAGTGTATGTGTGGGTGTGATTATGTGTGTCTGTGTGTCTGTGTGCCTATGTGTGAGTGTGTGTTTGTGTGTGTACGTATTTGTGTATCTCTCTGTACATGTCTGTGGGGGTGGGAGGGTTGGGTTCTTTTAATTTTCTTGATTTTATTTGCTGTTTCTCTTTTCTGTTGTTGTTTTTAATTTCTGTAAGGCACTTTGAGCTACTCCTATGTATGAAAAGCGCCATGCAAATAAACATTGACATGGATGGCAGCAAATTTCCTACAGCTCAACCAGGACAAAACAGAGGTTTTACTCATTGGTCCTGATGGCCAGAAAGAGAAACTAGTTAAAGGATTTTAAACCATCACAATCTGTAAAAAATCCATCCATCTATCCATTTTCGTCCGCTTATCTGGGGCCGGGTCGCGGGGGCAGCTGCCTGAGCAGGGACACCCAGACTTCCCTCTCCCCGGACACTTCTTCCAGCTCTTCCGGGAGGATCCCAAGGCGTTCCCAGGCCAGCTGGGTGACATAGTCACGCCAGCGTGTCCTGGGTCTTCCTCGGGGTCTCCTCCCGGCGGGACATGCCAGGAACACCTTCCGAGGGAGGCGTCCCGGGGGCATCCGAAACAGATGCCCGAGCCACCTCAGCTGGCTCCTCTCGATGTGGAGGAGCAGCGGCTCTACTCTGAGCTCCTCCCGGGTGACAGAACTTCTCACCCTATCTCTAAGGGAGCACCCCGCCACCCTGCGGAGGAAACTCATTTCGGCCGCTTGTATGCGGGATCTTATTCTTTCGGTCATGACCCAAAGTTCATGACCATAGGTGAGGGTAGGAACGTAGATTGACCGGTAAATCGAGAGCTTCGCCTTTCGGCTCAGCTCTCTCTTCACCACGACAGACCGATACAACGACCGCATTACTGCGGCCGCTGCACCGATCCACCTGTCAATCTCACATTCCATCCTTCCCTCACTCGTGAACGAGACCCCAAGATACTTAAACTGCTCCACTTGAGGCAAGAACTCTCCCCCAACCTGGAGGGAGCAAGCCACCTTTTTCCGGTCGAGAACCATGGCCTCGGACTTGGAGGTGCTGATTCTCATCCCAGCCGCTTCACACTCGGCTGCAAACCGCCCCAGGACATGCTGGAGGTCCTGGCTCGAAGGAGCCAATAAGACCACATCATCCGCGAAAAGCAGAGATGAAATCCAGTGGCTCCCGAACCAGATCCCCTCCGGCCCGTGGCTGCGCCTAGAAATTCTGTCCATAAAAATAATGAACTGAACCGGTGACAAAGGGCAGCCCTTCCGGAGTCCAACATGCACTGGGAACAGGTCTGACTTACTGCGGGCAATGCGAACCAAGCTCCTACTCCGGTTGCACAGCGATCGTACAGCCCTTAACAGAGGGCCTCCGACCCCGTACTCCCAGAGCACCTCCCACAGAGTGCCATGAGGGACACGGTCGAATGCTTTCTCCAGATCCACAAAACACATGTGGACTGGTTGGGCAAACTCCCATGAACCCTCGAGCACCCTGCGGAGGGTATAAAGCTGGTCCAGTGTTCCGCGGCCCGGACGAAAACTGCATTGTTCCTCCTGAATCCGAGGTTCGACTATCGGCCGAATTCTCCTCTCCAGTACTCTGTAGTAGACTTTCCCACAAAATCTGGGTGTGATTTTTGACTCTGAGCTCAGTTTTATTCCACACATCAAAAATATAACAAAAATTAGAGCATTTTGAATTTACAATTATTACAAAACTCAGCTGCACGAGTGCTGACAAGGACCAGAGGGCGGGAGCACATTACACCGGTTTTAAAGTCACTGCATTGGCTCCCCATGCGGTTCAGGATTGATTTTAAGGTTCTTTTACTAGTTTTTAAGTGTCTAAACAGTCTTAGGCCTTCTTACCTATCTGACCTGCTTTTACTGTATCAGCCCCCGCGGACCCTGAGGTCCTCCGGCACCGGCCTTTTGACCATACCACAGGTAAGTTCAAAAAAGCACGGGGAGGCGACTTTCAGTTTTTATGGCCCCCGACTGTGGAACAGCCTGCCGGAGAGCCTCAGGGTCACGGAGACTGCTGGGGTTACCCTAACCCTTAAAAAGAGGCTCAAGACCCACTTTTTCAACCAGGCTTTTATTTAATTTCTTTAATTCTTTTTAATTCTTTTTATTGCTGTGCTAGTCTGAGCATTGGTATCCTTTATCTTATTTTACTGTTTTAGTCCTCTGTGTTTTTAGCCTCTATGCTTTTCGCCTTATTTTACTGTTTTAGTCTGTCAGCTTTTAATCTCCAGTGTTTCCTCATGGGGGCCAGCCAGACTGGGAGTTGTCTCTGGTCTGGCCGCTGGCGGTTTTGGCCCGGGTGGCTGGAGGACTCTGCACCCTGTCTGCCCGGGTTGGGGTGGTCCCTGTGGTGGCGCTCCTTGCGGCCTTGGACCGGGATCTCTCTCAGTGTGGTTGGCACCCCCAAAAGGTAGCTTCCTCCACGCCTCAGGTCTCGCTGCCCGGCCATGTCTCTGTAGTGACAGCTAGTGTATGTGTGAGTGTGAGTTTGTGGGTCTGTGTGTGTGTGTGTATGATGTGTGAGTGTGTATATGAGTGTGTATGTATTTGTGTATCTCTCTGTGCATATCTCAGGGGATGGGAGGGTTGGGTTCTTTTGGTTTTCTTTTCTAGATTTTCTTTGTTGTTTTTAATCTCTGTTGTGGTTTGTAATCTCTGTGAGGCACTTTGTGCTACTTTCTGTATGTGATGTCTGCAAGTAAATGGTGGCCATCTTGAATTGTGAGGACAAAGGAAGATTCTGGGCTTGTAACACATTGCAGATTTTATTTCTGCGTGATAAAATGTATAATTATTTATGGAGATCGATCATTTGATATGCAATATACGAAACTTTCTTACAGTTACAATGTTCATGCTGATCGTGGCAATCATCTAGAATTTTTTTTTTTTTTATGTATTCTTCATACATAAACTTCCTTAAACTAGGCATGGTAAACAAATGTAACTAACAAGATCATCAACATCATATTTTATACCATGCAAATAAAAAAATTGATCTAAATACGGTTGTCAGTGGCGGCCATTTTTGAAATGGTGATCAGATCTGTGCACTAAAGCTCAGTGGCGCTGCAAGAGTCTGTTGGGGTCCTAGGCAAAAAAAATTCCCCGAGGGGCCCTTCAAGCAGCATTCATCACCATTTTGTTATAAATAATCTGACATAAAAAAATATATATACGAAATCTTTTGTTTTTTTTTATTTCATTAGAATTTTCAAAATATAAATATGAATAATAATGAAAATCAGAACAATAAATAACTAAATAACTTTGTGCTCTAAAATTGTGCTCTACTTGTAGCGCCCTCTAGACGTCAGGTCTATCTTACTGAGGTGCGCTCCCCAAGTTCATTATGTTTCTCTTACAACCTCTTAGCTAATTAATGCAATAAGGTAAGCACACTATAACACCTTGTTAGTTATCCACTGTTATTTATACTATTGTAACTGATTAAAAGGTTTTTTGCACTTGTTAGGTCTTACGTTTAGGAATGTGTTTTAACCATTACAGCACATGACATTTAACCAATGAATTTTCTTTCTCTTGTATGCCTTTTGACTTGTAACTCTCACTCTTCAGCACTCTTAGATAACATAAACATATAACCCACACTATACATTCAAAGATGAAGAAATAGCCACAGGTCAATATGTTGTAATTTACTTTAGTAAATGCTGGGCAGTGAAACAATATTTAAATCCTGAAAAAATAAACAAAATAATAATAAAGCACTTCCAGGTCCTGATATTTCAGGTAAGTTTCAGTCAACAACCCAAAACAAAAAATATGTCTTTGACTGTTCCCATAAACCAAAATTTGTCTCTTCAATGTCTCGAGTGAATTACTCAAATCACCAACAAACACTCAAAACACCTAAAGCCGGCACTCTAAATACTCAAATGAAAATAAAATGGGTACCCTTCAATGAGAGGATAGTTGCAGGCCTGAGATGTCGTTTGGGTGCAGTCTTAATCCCACATAGCTGCTTCGCGCCGAGCGCAGAAAGAAAAAACAAAGAAACACCATTGATAATGACCTCATTGTAATGGCGTCGTCCTGGTCCGTCTGGTCCGGCAGCGGGTTGCTTGGACGTGGGCCGCAGACGAGTCACTCCAAGTCCAATGATGTCTGTGATAGACAGTCGCACACGGTCTCTCCAGCAGGTGTGTTCCCACAGCATGCGAACGTCGGCTTCGCTTATGGGAGTGCTGCGTTAGCTCTCCTTCATGAAGGCCGCCAGTCAAGCTAGCATGAGCTATGCTAACTTTAGCTGTAATCCTTGCAGAACATTTATCTCCGGAGTCTGCCTCCTTTTCAACTCGACAACAGGTTAAGTTCAATAGACAGTCTCCTGTACCTTCATTAACCAGCGTCTTTATTAACGTCTCTTTTCTCGGGCCGGAGCACAGCTCTACTCCGCCATGCAGCTCCTCGCTTGTCCTCCCTTCTCTCTCTCCCTTTCCGCATTCCCTTGACCTCTCGCCCCGCTCTCTCATGGGATTTCCTCAGGTGACAAAACTTGAACCAATACATATTTTCACTTTTAAATATTACTCTTATATTCTTCTTACACAAAAATATACACATATTACAGAGAAAAAGAAAACGAAACAAATAACAAAAATACATAAAATGAGTGCTTTGTATTCCACTATTTATTTATTTATCTTTTTAACAGGGTTACATACTGAAAAAAAAGTCAGTGTTCACATTCGTAGAATTTTCAAAATGTATATATCAGCATCATTGAAAACCTTGTAATTTCAAAAACTTAAAGAACAATTAAAACCAGAACAATAAGAACATAAATAAATCACTTCAACGTTGTCACATTGTAAATAGCTTGTACATCAGTTGGTGCAAAGTGGAGGGTTTGTCAGAGACTTTGTGCAGGTGTCCCCGGTTTCTTCTCCCTCATCACGGATCACCGTATCCGGTGTCCCGTCGTTCATTCCCAACAAGCTGTTGGAGGCCCCAAGCAGTTGCCTGCCTTGCCTGTTCACAAGCTGCGTGTCTGCTAAAGTTTTCATTGTTCTGAGCTATAATCTGAGCAGATGTTGTGTTTTTAAACACAGATGGAGCAGTTCAGTGCAGACGTGGGAATCCCCATGAACTGCATCTTCCCTGTGGAGAACTACCATGAACAAATCAACCTCGACAGTGACGTTGACTCGCTGATCCTGAGCGCCCTGAGAGACATCATCAACTACGGAGATGACTACATCAACTTAAAGAAGAGTAACGAAAGACTGGTATCTTTTTAATGTAGCATAAACAGGCTTTGTTTCACTGTGTGGAGCAAGTTCAGCCAAAATGTTATTGTGGCTTTCATTGATAGTAATAAGTTACTTCAAAGTATTCCTGATTACAATGCTTTTGCAGCAGAAATGTAGCTATGCTTCATAAAATGGAAGTTTGCTGCAGTTTATTACAAATCCAGTGGGTGGCGACACTGCAGAGCCAAATGAAGGCTCTTCACCAGAGCTCAGATAGTTCATGTACTCACCTGCAGTGATTAGTCCTGTGTATTAAACCCTGCTAATATTACAACAGTGTGATGACGATGAGGAACAAGGCAACAGACTTTTAAATAAACTGATTGGCTTGGACACAGAGTTGAGCAGGTGGACAGACAATCAAAGTCTAATCAGTTATGATCAATTATGTCTGACTCTGCAGCCATTTTGACAACACTACTCTTCTTCAGGGGAAATATTTTTTCTTCATGGCGCTCTAGTTGAAATATCCTGGTGTGAGTTATTCTTAAAAGACAAACAAACACCAGTGACCAAAGTGGAAAAAGGGCCACATGCTGGCAGACAGCAGAGACACTTTTTCTAAAAGGTTATCAGTATGTTTTATTGACAAACGTTCTTGCAGCACCGCAGATGGAGCTGACCACAGATCCATTAGTCAATACCGGTCAGTAGCAGTCAGTTGACACCCAAACATAATTCTAGACAGCATCATAACTTTAGACTGATACAGCTGAAGGTTTCATCTGCTGTGTTTGATGAAGTAACAGAGTTTGGAGGTGGAGCTCTGTCTCCTATTTTGTGTCATTTTATTTAAGCTTCACAGGTTTATTATGAGTTCTGTCAATGTAAATATTAATCGTTTAGAGTTTCCTGTACAGCTGCAGTTTGTATACAGCTCATCTGTACATGAGGACAGTGTGAGGAGGCTTCTGTCCTCTCAGAGACCGCTGATACAGTTTAATGTGTTACTAAACAGCCAGGAGGAGCTGCTCTCAGCAGGCTCAGATGATGACTGCTGACATGATCTGTTTCTTTTATTTTTTTTCATGATGACTGTATGTTTTTGTGATCTTTTGTGTTTTCTGAACATGTTTCGTGTATTTTTCAGTTCTTAGTGAGCCGTGGAGGACGATTCACTGGGGGTGAGTGTGTCAGCACAAGTTAACTTGTAGTGATTGATTACTGATCACGTCTTTTGAGATGACATCCTGATAAACTTCACAGTTGTTTTGTGACATCTGGGAATAGAAAAAAAAATGGAAAATGTGTAAAAACATATTTTAGAGCACAAATAATGAACTAAAAGGTATTTTGAGAGAGTAATAAATGATAATAAAAAACAGTGACAACTGGGCTCCATGTGTTACACCTACATATTCAATAATCGACATGTGTTGTCAGTGATGTTGATGTGCTGCATGTTTCCCTCCATGAACAGAGACAAACAGAGCGCTCTGCAGCATGTGAAGAACTGCAAACCTCCGACTGAAAGACATCAGATCAGGATTCTTCTTTATGGACCAGTTGGAGCTGGAAAGTCCAGTTTCATCAACTCAGTCCAGAGTGTCTTACGAGGCAGAATGTACAGACAGGCTTTGGTGGATAACAACTCTTCTACATCTTTCACCAAAGAGGTATGAAGAACCTTTGATTGTGTTGATAAGGAAACAAACATCATCTCATGTAAAAACATGACAAACCTCTGTAAGGTCTGGTTAAGTCAAGGAAACTAAAACTGCTTACACTTTTTGTTCATCCATCCACCTCATCTTCCTCTCATAAGGGACCTTTCCACAAGATCCATCGTTTTTTTTTACATATGTAGGGAGCTGTGCAATGCATTCTGGTTGCATCTGGACACAACACACAGCCTCTTGAAACGCGAAATGTCTTCAGAAAGACATTTCGCTGGGCTGTTTTTGTAATTTCAGAGTTTCCAAACGAGCTGCCATGGTAGCCCAGTTTCAGACTCCAGAGCACATGGCCCATGAGTGCGGTTCATCCAATCAGGAACAGCCAGTATGTGCAGTTTCACTGCGGCTCTGATCCGCATCTGGAGGTAGTTTCAGAGCCACAGCACAGGCGAGCCACCGTCTGTGTGAACAACCCAGTCTCACATGAAAATGTGTAATAGCTACGTTGGTCCACAGGGCAAAATGTATTAGTTTCACCATTACGCCTCTTAAATTGTGATATGTCTACTTTTTTTTGGGCCTATTCTTTTCTTTTGCCTGCATCCACATCATGTGACTGTCAACTTTCTGGCTGTGAGAACAAAAAACATGGCTGCCATTCCTTTTAATTCTGGTGAAAAATGCAATATTTTAAGTAACTGATAAAATTAGAAAAAATGAGACTCCCCTCTTTCCATCGCCCAAGCACCACCAGCAGCAAAGCATTTTTTTTCCAAAGCTGCTAAACAATATCTATGACAGTTACTAAAACTAGGTCCTGATCCGATACTTAGCCTGAACTAATATTGTCCTGGATAATACAGCTGCATTAAGAAAAAGTACCTACATCCAAGCTTTTCCTTAATAGTTTTTTTTTTTACTTGTTGAAACAAAGTAAATACTTTCATACGGCTCTTTCTTATTCTGCATAACATTGGCCTCCACCTTCCTTGTGTTAGTACATGAGTCTGTGATGCTGCACGGTGACAGCAGACCCTCATGCACAGCAGCTAAAGTGTGTGAGACGCAGCCCACGCTTGGTACCATCCACTGCTTTTTTAATATTCTTTACATTGTCATGTAAAATGACGTGGACGCGTTGCTTGTCTGTTTCACAGCAAATGCACTTTCTTTATTGCCTGTTTTACATGATCTGCTGTATGAGACCCACAAAACTAGTGCGCATACCGGCATGTTGTAATTCGAAAGTGGAGTAAACGTAATGTAATGCAGAGATGTTAGGGCACACCGGAGATTCAAAAACTCCAGGTGACAAAGAAAACCCTGATCCTCTACCACGGAGATGAGCTGGTTATCCAGAGCGATTCATTTAATTATCTTCTCTGTGATATTTGTGGCCATGGATATATCTCTTAACTTTTGAAAGTATTCACAAGTGTTTGTTGCTTCGGTGTCCCCATCTGTACTCTCGAGTGAGCATGTTGTATTCTTTTAGTGTATGTTTTATGCCGTATCAAATGAGCATTATTACATGCAGCTCCGCGAAATGGCCGTACTGCAGATGTTACATGTTGCCGTTGGACGCTTTTGCTTCCTAATTTAATATATTTCCACATTGCAGACATTTTATCCACAGGTCTGCCAGAGTAACGTTACGTGCGCGTCTGCATTCTGCCACAAATTGTGCTCTGACATAAAAAAGATAAAATAAAAAATCAGGCTTGGGTCCACATTCAAAATTGTCGATTCCGATCAGCGGGAAAATGCCCAGATTGGCCCCGATCCCGATCCTACAGATCGGATCGGGACATCCCTAATTTTGATTGAACTTTTCTCCATTTGATCGTTACAGTTCACAACCTACAAGATCCCAAAAGCAGACCGACAGTCCTTTTATCCTTTTGTCTTCAACGACATCATGGGCCTGGAAAGAAGCTCAGGAGTCCTTGTGGACGACGTCAAACTGGCTCTGAGGGGACACATGAGGGACGGTTACAAGGTACAGCTGCTGCAGATGTTTCTTCTAAAAAACTATTTTTTATAGTATTTTATTTATATATTAGTGCTGTCAGTTTAACGCGTTAATTAGATTAATTAATTACGCTGCAAATTAACGCGTTATAAAAATTAACGCAATTAATTCTGAGATTCTGAGTGGCAATTCAATGCGCGAGCATTTTAAATTTGCCCCATTAAATGACCCGTAGGCTACTTGGCAGTGGCACGTCACGGCAGTATTAGCAAGGAGGAACTTGTCCGGACGTGTTCGTCACGTCCTGCGTCGCTAGTCAAAGCGGGGTGACAACAGACATGGACGCGACTCAGGGGAGCGTGTATATATACACACACACACACACACACACACACACACACACATATATATATATATATATATATATATATATATACATATATACATATATATATATTCATACATACATATATATACACACATATGTATGTATATATATATATATATATATATATATATATATATACATATGTGTATATATATATATGCATATATGTATATATATTAGGGCTGTCAAAGTTAACGCGTTAATAACGCGTTAACGCAACGTTCTCTTAAAGGAGAACTTCGGTCAATTTCAACAGCAGCTTTATTGCTCAAGCTACTCTTGACTTGCCAGTACCGAAAACGCGAACACTTTTGGTCCACCCCTTACAGCGCTCCTTGAACGGAGAGTTAGCATTTACAGCTAACAGCACGGGGTCACGTCTTTACACTGTGTTTTAAACATCTTTACATGCTCCAAATATCACCCCAAAAGCTATGCAACATCAGCAGACACCTTACAACACAGCACTGTAGTGTGTATGGCTCAAAATGAATAAAAAAGCAGTTAAAACAGCGTGTTTGTGCAAGCAGCTACATACCGGTTTGTTTACATCCCGTCTTCCCGTAGTCCAAACTAGTCAATCCGTCGAGCGTGCGCTGACTCCCTCACTGGCAGAGACGGAAACTTTTGCAGACAGAAACGTATTCCAGCATTTTCGTTTTTCTGTTCATAACGTACATGTCCATGTTACAGCCTGTCATGAGCCATGAGCCTTACAACAGCCTGTCACGAGTCTACTCGCTCTGCACTGAGAGCTAGCTTGGCTGCGCATGATCTTAGCTCGTACAGAGAGGGGACTCGTCAGTGGCGATCGAAGCTGTTTCCGAAACAGTCACGATGGAGAGCCTGTCTGATATCGAAGTGGAAGACATCCACGACGAACCTTTTGAATTGGACGGTAGACCATATTTGTTCGAACCGGAGTATACAGATGAGGAGTTACTTGCACTAGAGAATGAAAGAGCTCTGCTCTCCTCTCTGCAAGAAGAAAATGGCTAGTGCAAGGAAACCAGAAGCGTTTGTGTGGACCGATAATGAGGTCAAACTGCTGCTGCGACTCACACTCAACTACAAGGCGAGTAAGTTGCAAGAAACACGAACGCAAGTAGTAGTCCACCATTGTTGTTGTTGTTGTTATGAGAAGTTGCGGGGTTCAGAGGTCAGAGGCAAGAGGTCGAGGGGTGGGGCGATGGCGCCATCGTTTCGGAAAGTATGCGGATTAGCCTTCCACAAGACAACGGGAGGGCTGTGTTTTCACATGTTTCCACCCTGAGACCCGGTTTAAAAAAAGTGCATTTTCAAGATCCATGTGGACGATCGGCCAAAACGATGCAATACATGTGTGTTTCCACAAAGGAACGTTTCGTCTGGAGGGCCTCTCAGTGCAGAGCGAGTAGACTCATGACAGGCTGTTGTAAGGCTCACGGCTCATGACAGGCTGTAACATGGACATCGACGTTATGAACAGAAAAACAAAAATGCTGGAATACGTTTCTGTCTGCAAAAGTTTCCGTCTCTGCCAATGAGGGATTAAGTGCACGCTCGACGGATTGACTAGTTTGGACTACGGGAAGACGGGATGTAAACAAACTGGTAAGTAGCTGCTTGCACAAACACGCTGTTTTAACCACTTTTTATTCATTTTGAGCCATACACGCTACAGTGCTGTGTTGTAAGGTGTCTGCTAATGTTGCATAGCTTTTGGTGATATGAGATTTGGAGCATATTAAGATGTTAAAAACACAGTGCAAAGACGTGACCCCACGCTGTTAGCTGTCAATGCTAACTCTCCGTTCAAGGAGGCTTGTAAGGGGTGGACCAAAAGTGTTTGCGTTTTCGGTTTTGGCAAGTCAAGGGTAGCTTGAGCAATAAAGCTGATGTTGAAATTGACTGAAGTTCTCCTTTAACGCCGTTAATTTTTTTAACGCGCGATTAACGCTTAGTATAAAAAAATTAATAAATAAAAAAAAAAACTCGTATTGTATGATTTACGGCTGTCCTATAGTCTTTATACAGAGGGTGGCAGAAGAATAAGAAAGGGAATCAGAAGAAGAAGAAGCAGGGCTGGCGGTTCGTTAAAAACACGGCAGACTGAAAAGCAGCACTCGCTGCAAACTCCTCATCTCTGCTGTCACTCACGGTGGCGGACATTTGTTCCACCATCGCCCTGATCATTTTGCGGGACACTCTCTCATGTTGTGCCCGTTTGCTCTAACTCATCCCAGCATGTTTATCTCAGGCTCCTCGCTAGCCTTCTTCCTCCCTCCAGCAGGCAGCCTGGCCCTGCTGCTGTCCTCCTCTGACAGACGCTGAAGCTCCGTTTCTCTCACTCTCTTGGGGTCGACAGAGAAACGTCGAGCAGCTGCTTCTCCTGAGTTTTCCTCTGAATATATCACGACAGAAAGTTTGAATTTCAAGTCGTACTTTTTATTGTTTTGCTGCACCGGAGCCATGGCGATCATCAGTGTGATATTGACTGACAGAAAGCAGCACACTGCGTGAAAAAAGGCGAAGAAGAAAAACGTGCAGTGTCAGTGGACACCACTTGCAAGCCAAACAGACGGCAGATGCAGAGAGCCCGTCGCCCCCCCTCGCCAAAAGCAGACAACCCTGGATTTATTTTCCTGCATGATTTGAAGTGTTGAATAAACATTTTCATAATGCAAGCATATTTGACCTTTCTTATGTTGTTAAAAGTATTAAGAACATGAAAAAATACATTAAGGTACATTTAGAACAGAAAAAAAATGTGCCAAAAAAATTGCGATTAATTTGATTTAATCGCGAGTTAACTATGGACAAAATGTGATTAATCACGATTAAAAAAATGCATCGTTTGACAGCCCTAATATATATATATATATATATATATATATATATATATATATATATATATATATATAGAGAGAGAGAGAGAGAGATATATATATATATATATATATATATATATTAGGGCTATATATATATATATATATATATATGTATATATGTATATATATATATATATATGTATATATATGTATATGTGTGTATATGTATATATATGTATATGTGTGTATATATATGTGTATATATGTATATGTATATATATGTGTGTGTGTATATATGTGTATATGTATATATAAATATGTATATATATGTATATGTGTGTCTGTATATATATGTATATGTGTGTATGTATATATATATATATATATATATATATATATATATATATATATATATATATATATATAGGTATACATATATATATATATATATATATATATATATATATATAGGTATACATATATGTATATGCAGTGTTTCCCCTAGATTTTTTTTCAGGCCCGGTGGTACCCACCGAAAAAAACCCTAAACAGACGAGACGCGTGGGATGATGTATTGGTGCAGTTGGATTAAGTCAGGTGGCACAGCAAGCAGTCTGCAATTCTGCAATTATTATATATATGCTGAATGATATCACTTAAATGAAATCATTAGGCTTAATCTAACCTTTAATCACAGTTGCATGGGCCTGAAAGGCTGCAGCGTGGTGGTCTGAACCCATATGAGCATCAAGCACATCTTTTCTGTACATTGCAGAAGGGATCTCAGTGAAAACCCTCTGGGATGGTCCTCTTTTAAACGGGCTGCTTATGCTGACGGCATAAGCGACAAAACATCCCTACACATAATTGAGATTCTATCAGTTATAAATATTTTTTTTAACGAACACATACGTTTTTTATTCATTTTATTAGAACAGAGTTACATACATTTGACAATGCCTGGGAAAACTAGCCTATTGTCTGTGTTATTTTCATCATTATTGCTTACCAAAAAAAAGAGAGAGAGAGAAGCTCTTCAATCAGAACAAAAATATAAGCTAAACAACAAATTGTAAACTTAACATGGGGAGTGTGGTACAACCAAGGGCTGTAGTTATGGTTATTAAGCCAGTTGGGATCCCAGCCAGATGTTCTGTGTTTAGCTGTATTTTTTTTTTGCTGGGTCAACATTACCAGTCGGTCCGGGCCCGCGGTCACCCGTCAGACAAGGGTTGGCAGTCGGTCCGTAACGGTCCTCGAGCAGCCCCCCTCTCCACTGTCACCCGTGATATTTTTTCTTTTCTTCGGCGGCGCCATAGTTGGTTAGCTAACAAACCTTAAACATCCCAGAATATGTGCCCGCGCTCTCAGCAGTGGTACTCGCATCGTTACTATGTGTATATGTGTATATGTATATTGAAACTAGCAGTTCTGTGAGTTAAAATGTATTATATTCCTGTCAGTTATATACTCACGTATACATTTAACAACTGTCCCTTGATGAGATTTAAATTTGTTTTCCAGTTCAATCCTGCATCTAAGCTGTCAGAGGACAATCCATTCTACAACAAAAACCCAAGTACCAATGACAGAGTTCACGTTCTGGTTCTGGTCATTGATGCCAACACAGTTTCTAGGATGAGTAATGAATTTGTGCAGAAGATTCAGGAGATCAGGAGGGAAGTCAGTGATCTGGGTGAGAACAGGAATCTGTTTGTTTTCTTGGGTTTTTTGTCAGTCGTGCTGTCTGTGATCCTGATGTGGTGCTCGACACTTCAGAGTATCCAACAGTCACTTCCTGCGGCTGTTTGTAGCTTCATGATGACAGAGAAACAGCAGGTGTGTTTATGTCACTAACAATTTGTTTTATTCTGTTCTCCTGCAGGAATTCCTCAAGTGGCCATTTTCACCAAAGTTGATGAAACCTGTCCTGAAATCAGAAAAGATTTAAAGAAAGTGTACGAGGTCCGGTCTCTGAAGGAAAAGGTATGTTTAATTAGTAATATTGAGATTTAATATCTGATCTGATACCAGTAATCAGTTTTTCCCTCATTTAAACTTTATTGTGTTCAAGTACAAGAGTACATCAACCTGATAAAGACATACACACCGTCACATTCACCTTTTCTAATATATGAAATATAGAGTGCAGGATTACATGCATGCGAGTTATCAGTGTTATGTGTGTTAGCACAGAGGTTTGTGTTGTTGTTACAGCAACACACCAGTGATTTACATTGAAATATTTGCTTTGGTAGGCAGTGACCTGTCAATCAGGCCAATGTTTACCTTCAGTAAAGCAGCAGCAACATTAATCTCATGCATGGAGAGACTAAATAAAGTCTTTATTAGTTAGATTATAAATCAACAAATATGGGCTTGACATTAATGCGTGTCGAGGAAAAGTAAACTCTGTTTGGACAAATCAATCAATCAATCAATCAATCAATCTGAACACAGAGCAAATCAAAACAAACAAGAAGTCAGACATGCATAGTGCATCTGGTCAGTTTTCAAAAGCACGAAAAAAATTAAATATTAACAATAAGTACACTTTAAACAGACAAATGGCAAAACTATTAAACTATGCATTCTACTCAACCACAGTAAAGCACTGAAATGAAAGTGAAATTATGAAATAAACACAATCTGAGCAAGTCAACAACATCAGGCAGTCATGATTCTGCTTCTCAAACACTCTCGCCAGTGGTGGACAGTATTGGAGTAAATTTACTTGAGTACTGTACTTAAGTACATATCCAGAGGATTTGTACTTTACTTGAGTATTAGGTTTCTTTGGTACTTATTACTCTTACTTGAATACATTTCCAAGACAAATACTTTTACTTTTACTCGAGTTAATTTCTAAAAAGCCTGAAAAGTACTCGTTACTTTCAGGTCTGCTCTTTTTTTTTTCTAAAATACTATTGGACACAAGCTGTGTTTGTCAAAGAAGGAAACCTATCACAGTGCAGCTCTCAACTGGGATCTACGTAAAAGCGGAAATACATCATCCCTCCCCATAAGGATACCACCAAAGTAGCCGCGCTCTCAAAAAAAAAATGAAATAAAATAAAAATATTAGTTGTAGGTGTTTCTGCAGGCATTATATAACATTGTGGTTCTAAAAGCAAGCACATCAGTGCAGGTGGTTTCAAAGAGTTATTTCTCAGAAACAAGAGTTAAAAGGTCCTTAAATTCATTTAGAAAAAAATATAGTAATTCATTGATGTGAAAAATAAGAAATTTACTCTTACTCTTACTTAAAGTAAATTTAAAAGCATGTACTTTTGGATACTTAAGTACCTTTAAAAGCAAGTACTTTTTTACTCTTACTCGAGTAACATTTCGACTGAGCTACTTTTACTTGTAACGGAGTAAATTTTGACCAGTAGTATTTGTACTCTTACTCAAGTACTGGGGTCGAGTACTCTGTCCATCGCTGACTCTCACACACATACCAGGTAACAGAGACTGTAAGTTGTAATCTGAACAGTAATGATTTTTTTTATCTAGATGGAGCAGTTCAGTGCAAATGTGGGAATTCCCATTAACTGCATCTTCCCTGTGAAGAACTACCATGAAGAAATCAACTTCAACAGTGTTGTTGACTCGCTGATCCTGAGCGCCCTGAGAGAGATGATACATTGTGGAGATGACTACATCAACTTAAAGAAGAGTAACGACAGACTGACACATTTCAACAAAGTATAAACAGGCTGTATATCATGATGGAAAAATAACCTGTGACAACCTGTGTAATCTGCAACATTAAGCAGCAGTTTGTATATGATGTCATGACTTTTCCAACATGTTTGTCAGGTCAGATTATATTAATGACGCCAGTAGAGCTGGTAAATATGGTTCCTGAAGATTGTAATCACATTGATGTCAGATATTGAAATATACATTGAAAGTGCTCGCTATGATCAACATTGAAATAGCGTTGAATTTCCCATCAGTTCTGACAATGAATCAACCTTTATTCAACTATGATATGATCAACAATGAAAGAATGTAGAATTAAATCAACATTGATTCATCTATATATAGGGTTGGGAGGGTTACTTTAAAAATATAGTCCGATACAATTACTAATTACCTGTTAAAAAATTTAGTCAGTAACGTAATCCAAGTACCACAATATTAAAGTAATGTAACTTGAATGTAACTTTCGGATTACCTCAATACAAATGCAAATAAAGACAAGAAAGAAGAAATATCCATAAGATGACTTTTAATTATGTGTATATAACAGAACACATAAAGCTGCTCAGTCAGCTCAGACTGACTCGTATCTTCTTTGGTCAGGAGTAAATGACTGTGATGCTTCCTCTGAGGAACACATAAAGCAAATTAAAAATTTAATTAATTGTAGGGTATGTTAGATTTATTCAGTTTTATTCATTGACTACTAACTATTCAGCTGTATTCAAGAATTGCATCACATATTACAATAATAATAATAATAATAATTATAGCTGCTGCGCAGCGATGGGTCGGGTCCGGGCTATTTTTGGCAAATTTAGGCAATTCTGAGCAACAAACAGGAGAATAGGAAGACAAGACAGTTGACAACAATGTTCATTTTGGACCACTTGAGGCTTAAACTCACAACTTCTGGAACCGAAGTTGTCATCTATCGCTCTGAGCTAATTGGCAAGTGGCAATACAACAGTGGCTTCACAAATTGAGTAAGCCATTCACTGTTGTGCAGGCAGATTTGAAACCACTGTAAAAAATTCAGTTATCAAGACAAAAATCTGAAAATACACATATTGCAGCATGGAGATGTTGGTAATTTGTTTTTAAAAATGGTTGATTTGCTCCATAAGTGAATAACTGATGTTTAAAAATGCTGCTTGCATTGACTGCAATTATTCACATGAGAGCAGAATTCAAAATGTTCTCAAAAATTCAGTTTTTTAGGTAAAATTCTGATATTTGTCAAACATCATCTACAATGACTCTAAAAAATGTTCAATTTTTTTCATGAACATTGAAGATTTATTTATGAATTTGCAGGTATATGTTTACAATTGTGTTCACAGTCAAACATTTTCATGCACTGTAGGCTTAATTTTTGATAAATCAAAAATCAGAGAAACAAGTTTTGTGGAGGACGGTCTGAAGATGCTCTCTAACAAGTTTGGTGACAATTGAGCAAAAATTGTGGGAGGAGATAGGTTTTATAAGTTTTGCAGGTTTTGAAAAAAACTGAGTGATGGACTTCATAATTTGTAATGAGTTTAAGTGGACTAAAGTTTCAGCAGTATTGGGGCTACAGTTTGGCGAAAGTTTCAAAACTGTAGCATGTACTGTTGATTTTGTAGGTATTTTTAAAGTTTTTAAATTTAAACGCTTATTGTGCCCCCCCAGGAGGAATATTGACATGTCCTTGGAATTAAGTAAATCTGGCATGGGGCCGGACATTTCTGTAAAGTTTGGTGAGTTTTCGCCCATGGGAAGTATGACTTCCTCGGAAGAAAGAAAGAAAGAAAGAAAGAAAGAAAGAAAGAGTTCCTAGGAATACAATAGGGTCCTTGGCAGCTTAGCTGCCCGGACCCTAATAATAATAATAATGGTAACAATTATTACTAGTGTTATTGTAACTACTATTTCTAGTAATAGCAGTTGTAAAACACCCCCACCTATAGGATGTATGTCACTTATATGTCCCCCAAAATTACCTGTACAATTTCCTAATATAATCATGCTATTTTAATACCTTGTTGTGATCTAAAGTGTTAGTGACCCATTTCAGTCACTGTAGGTGTTTCAGGCAATTTTGTAACGTTCAAGCCCCACAAGGTGGCAGTAGCTACATTTCAAGTGCCTATGGGGCCCTCGCAAGTCAACGAGTTTCCACGATGAAGTCCGTGCAAATGTTTCACAATAAAAGCCTACTGAGCTATTTAAGCTAGAGGACTTTTAATTTGAGACGGACACAGGAAGTGTTGAGTTTGTATTAACAATGTAATATCTTCATTTTAACAGGGCAAACGGGAGCGAACCAAAACAAGCCTTCGTACTACAGCATGTTAAATTATATCAGAAATAAAAACTTCTGTGATCATTTAGCTAAATGATGTTATGGTATTCACATTTGAACGTCATGCTCAAACTTCAAAACCACCAAAAAACCTGAACACGTACCATCCCGGTCACCAGCAGCACCATCCACTGACCCAAAATATATTAGTAGTAGTAGCAGCAGCAGCAGTAGCAGCAGCTGTAGTAGTAGTAGTAGTAACAATGACAGCCCGAGCCTGGTTAGCAGGCTAACTAATGTTAACTTTAGCTAACAGAATTTCTGTGTAGCTAGCTCACGTTGGCAGTTTCGCTTACCATTAAATGTTTCTTTAAATTAGACAGTGTGTGCACAGCTGGGAGGCATAGCATGCACTGTACAGTGATGTTGTTCCCCCTTTCTTCTTTAGAAACAAAGTAATGGCGAAATTTCCATGCAGTGAAAGCATTTTTTTCTCTAGCGCTCGAGGCCATAATGAGCCGTCTGGCTTCACTTGAGAGCAGAGCGTCGCTGTGACTGACTTGTCGTGAACTGTAGTAATGTGTGCGCGCGTGCGTACGGCATCGCCACATTGGCAAGTGTTAGATTAATTCATTCATTCATTCATTCATTCATTCATTCATTCATTCATCATCATATCTTTTAATTGTAATCCAACTAATAATCCCAATTTTTTCTAGATGTGTCTGTAATTTGATTACCTCTTTTTTTTCTGTAACTGTAACGGAATACAGTTACTGTTTTTTTGTACCCTAATTACGTAACGCCGGTACATGTAGTCCGTTACTCCCCAAGCCTGTCTATATATATGCATTGCATTATACATTGAAACAAGGTTATTTTTAAAGGGCCATTTCAACACTTTTCAACCTTCCTTTGTATCACTCCCTCCAGGAAATACACGGGACCATGATTCTTCAGTTAGAGATGACTTTATTCTTCTCCTTTGTCATAAACCACCATAAGTCAACGTCAAACTGTTAAATACATAGCGTATAATTTTAAGACAAAATTTGTATGTGACAGAAATACAGAATATAAACACATATGCACGATACAATGCTGGCTGCACACAACCGAGAGGGAATGAGTCCACTTCAGAAATCTTGCAAAAACAAAAATAAAATGTCCACAAAACGTGATACTTAATACAAAAAATGTTTTCAATTGAGCAGAAAATATCTGCAAACTTAAGGTTCAAACTTATTTTCGGAGGCTTGCACACTTCTCCTGCTTCATAACTTTCTTTTTTTGCTGAGTGACGTGTCGCGATCAAATTCGTCCCACTTGTAATTTAGGTTGAAAATAAGTTAATACTCATTCTTAGACAAATGAAAATAATTATCCATGAAAATAAACAGTACAAAAATGAAATATACAGTATAACAAATCATTTAATAATTACATAAATAATATTTGTGGCAGTTGAACTTTTAATGTTTTTAATATGCCTCATTAAAAACCCCATTAGATTATTTCAATTTTTTAAGAAACCAAGGTTGAGAACAGCTGCTTTGCTGCATGTTCTATGAACAGAAAAAAACCCATAACAAGACAGACCATTATTCAATAAGTTATTTATTAAATATTCTAAAGCAATTACGCTTTTGTACTTTTTTTTTAGCACACACCTTTTCATCTTTCATCAGGTTTCCTGCCTGGCTTAGGTGGAGAATTATCTATTTGCCCTGAAACTTGAGGGGAAAAAAATATGGCAAATGTCCTTCAGAAATAGGACCACAGTTCAACATGAACAAACATCTTAATGAATTATCTGGCTACCTCTGCCCTGAAAATCCAGGGGACACAAACATTACAAATAGGACCCCAGTTCAGTATGAACTGAACATAAGAGCACAGTAGCTTTAAAGCAGGCATGTCCAAACTATTCCACAAAGGGCTGTGTGGCTGCAGGTTTTCTCTTCAACCAAGCAGCAGCACACCAGACCTGAATCATTTAATCAACTTGTCTCAGTCTTCAGAAACTTGATTGTTCAAACTGTGTGCTCTTGACTGGTTGGAACAAAAACCTGCAGCCACACCGTTCACACTGGTTCGGTTCTCCAATAATACAGCCCTGATACTCCCTCCAGAGGCGGATCAGGGCCGGAGCGAAATTTCACCCCTTGCTGCCTCCGATAGACTCACACTGAGACGGAATTTGTGTACTAAATCCACACCCAAAAACCAGTGTGAATGACTTTGATTAATTGTAGGGCATTTCAACATTGAAAAATCATCATCTATACTACATTGATTCAACAACAGTTTTTCAAACATTGAAATGTTAACTGTGATCAAACATTGAATCAACATAGATTTTTTAACCTCAACCAAAAATAACCAGTCTGACCAAAATCCAACATTGAATTAATGTCTTTTGCTATCTGGGTATGGAGCGTCTTTTGACTCAGAAATAAAGTTTGAAGTGAATTAAAACAGTTTATTTCTGTTTTGTTCAGAATGTTCAGTCCTGCTCAATGGAGGTTCAGGTTTTAAGGCAGCAACACATCGGCCCAACCGTTGGACGTCTGAAGCGTTTGAAGAGACTCGGACGAGGTCGGGAACAAATATGTTTGGTGTGTTCAGCTGCGTCGGAAGCTTTCAGAGCCGTTCGGACGTTGTCTGCTCCAATTCAGCATGCGAAGTCTGAGGAGGAGGGCTGTCGGACGTCTGAGCCATTGGATTCTCTGATTGGTTGTGTGCCAGCTGAATGGCCGTTCTGATTGGAGGTGTGCTAGCAAATCAGCGCGGTGTGTGGGAGGGCGGAATACTGTATGCGCATTGGTTTTCTACGCACTCCCTTCAGTCATTTCTTGTTTTCATGCTTTGCAGTACTGGCACGCAACTGGCTGTTATTATGTCCGTTCAGGACGAATTAATCTGTGTTCGTTTGGTAATGCCTCGCTGCATGTTTAGTATGCAGCTGTTTTTATCTGAAATAGTTAAGTTTCGTTTTGAGCGAAAGTAAAGAGAGTTGCGTGCATAAGCCTCTCGTTTACAACTCACAACACAAGCGCCAGCTGCTTATTGCATCTCGCGCAAGCGCAGAACGTACACGCTGCTGTGGAGCTGGCAGCTAGTCGAAGCGGTGTGTTTCAATGCAAATTTTCTGCCAACCGGGTCAGACAAGAGGCAACAGAGTGGTCGGAGAGTGGTCGGATAAGGCAGTTGGACGTCTGGGCAGTGTGTGGGGACCTTTAGGTTCAGTCAAACTGCTCTTCATCAAACCAGGTCCCTGTGAGATCTGATCCAGAACAACTTGTGACTCACGTTTGAATCTACATGTAGTCTGATGACAGCTGCTAAAGAGCAAAAAACAAATCTTTTGATGCTCCCTATTTGGTTAAATTGTGTTTGTTAGTTTTTATGTCCTTGTATCGTTCACCTTTGAATATAATATGAACCATCCATAAAATGTCAGTCAGTCCGGGTTCTTCCTGTTCTTTCAGATTGACGGTACACTTTCTCACACGGGGCACCATATATTGTGCTTAATGTAACATTAAAGTCCGTGTAAAGCAGAAATAAATTTGTGTTATGAGTTTGTCATACCGCAGAAACATGTGTCATTGACCACTGAGCCAAAATTGAACGATTAAAAAATTGCCAAGTATACAAAATTAGGTCTCAAAATCATGGAAAAACAAGCACTTCTCTCTGCTGTGAAACGCTGGGGGCATGTCAGTTAGAGGCGCTGGAACCACGCCCACGCACAGGAGGGGAGCTGCTGCATGAGTACGTAAACTAAAGTAACAATGGAAGCTACTTGCAGCGTCATCGGACGGACCCAGCCCGACCTGTTTGAGCCATCAGAGCCAGAAACGGACACTGAGTCAGACACTGATAGTGCTCAGCCTCGTTCCTCACAGGCCATGTTTTACATTACACACAAACATAGCACCTCAGTCTACATAGAATTACTTGTAATAGCTATATTGGTGCACATAAAATATAACCTGTGGATTATCATTGTGCTGTCAGATGGACTCCGCTCAGGGAATAAGGCCAAATCATGTCATGATTAAATGCAATAACATTTGCTAACATTACATGGACATGACAGGATGCACGATGTAAAATCACTTTCAGGATTTGCACCTTCAGCAAAATGCATTTAATTGCCCGTGCACGTTGTGTCCAAGCCAGCCGGGCCGACACATTAACCAGGGTTCTCCCCAGACGGTGGATCAGCAGCGGTGCGGCGCTATACTCATCCTCAATGTTAGCTGCTTTATAGTGGGTGTTTGTGGGCTGCCGTGGTCTTCTTGTAAAAAAAAAGCGCCCGCCTCCTGCTGGCGATGACGAGCGTCCGACCATTTTTTAAATATGTGGGCTGTTATAACGGACGTTCTCAAGCTCCATGTTGCACTTACAATCAGTGATGCCGGTAACGCGTTACTCTAATCTGACCACTTTTTTCAGTGAGGAGTAATCTAACGCGGTAATATTTCCAAACCACTAATCAGATTAAAGTTACTTATTTAAATCACTGTGTGTTACTATTATTTTTGTCATTTTCCTTAGTAAAATTATATATTTTTGCTTTCTTAAATCAAATCAAATCAAATCAACCTTTATTTATCATCTGATTTCTGACCCACCCATTAAATCCTGAACTCAGAAATAATGAAACACAGTTTGTGAGCCTAGCTCCAAAATTAAATTCTAAATGGTTGAATGCTTTTAACATGTTATAAGGAAATACATTTATGACCTTTTTAATGTGTTTAGAAGAAAATGGCTGAATTTGCTTTACACTGACTTTAATTGGGCTTTAAATTTGAGTTAAATTTGGTTATCAGTGATAATTGATAAATGATTACCAGGGATGTTTATTAATTATGATAAAATGACACCATCCAATTTACATTAGATCACTCCGGGACACCAACCTTGAAGAAGGAAAAAGAGCCAATTCACCAAATCAATCCAATAAAAAGGTACTACTTTTTACGTTTATAATTAACATGTACTAACTAGACTACAGATGTAGAACTTCCACTTTAGCTTTACATTAACACACGAGACTCACAAGATCACTTTTGCTTTTGAATAAACTCCAAAACAGTCAAATGTTATGACATTCATCAGATTTGATGACATTTCACCAAATCTCACTCATAAACAGTTTGAATCAAGCTGAACACAATTTGCTCTGTATTTAGAGTTCTGTTAAAAAGTAAAACTAAATACATGAAAGAGACAGAAGATTCATCTCCAATGCAACATTCACAGAAAATCATCTGCTGGAAAATTCATACATTCATTATTTGGTTAAAATGTGTTGTGTTGTGTTTTTCTGTCCTTTTATTCTTCACCTTTGAATATAATGTGACTGATCCATGAAACGTCAGTCAGTCCGGGTTCATCACTTTCCTCTAGATTTTAACCGACAGTACATTGTCTCATACGGGGCACGATATGTAGCGCTATTGCAACATTCATAGGGAGTTTTGAGTTAAACTTCAATGATAATTAATGATTACAAGGGATAATTATTATTAAGATAAATGATGACATCCAATTGACATTATGTCACTTTGGGGCACCACCCCCCTGAATCAGTCTAATAAAAAGGTACTCAACTGTCAGTTTATAACCATCCATCCATCCATTTTCGTCCGCTTATCCGGGGCCGGGTCGCGGGGGCAGCTGCCTGAGCAGGGACACCCAGACTCCAGCTCTTCCGGGCTTTTTCCGGGCTCCTGCTGCCTTGAAATACTGACTGATCTGGATTGTCACACCCCGGGCTCTGCTGGATCCCTGCTCCTCTTCTCCAACACCTCCTCATATCTACCTTTCTGTAAATCTTGATGCCTCTCTCTGTCTATTACTAATGATCTTGTGTGGCCTGCCCTCTTCCAGGTCACCATGGTGGACAGGAGGTTGTCTGGCTTGGGCACCACTTGGTGATGCCTCGTCCTGCTCGGTCGTCTCCTGGATCCACTCAATTTACATATAACTTGTATCAGACTTTCTGTTGATGTAACTTGTAAACTGTGATTTGTTGCTCTTTTCTGTACACGCGACATCTATTGCATGTCTGTCCGTCCTGGAAGAGGGATCCCTCCTCTGTGGCTCTTCCTGAGGTTTCTTCCATTGTTTTTTTTTTACCCTGTTAAAAGGGGTTTTTTTTTCCATCAACATGTGAAGTTTTTCCTCACTTGAATCGAGGGTCTAAGGACAGAGGATGTTGTTCACTGTACAGACTGTAAAGCCCACTGAGGCAATGTGATTGTGATTTTGGGCTATATAAATAAAATTGATTTGATTTGATTTTGATTTGATCCCAAGGCGTTCCCAGGCCAGCTGGGTGACATAGTCACACCAGCGTGTCCTGGGTCTTCCTCAGGGTCTCCTCCCGGCGGGACATGCCAGGAACACCTCCCGAGGGAGGCGTCCCGGGGGCATCCGAAACAGATGCCCGAGCCACCTCAGCTGGCTCCTCTCAATGTGGAGGAGCAGCGGCTCTACTCTGAGCTCCTCCCTGGTGACAGAGCTCCTCACCCTATCTCTAAGGGAGCCCCCCGCCACCCTGCGGAGGAAACTCATTTCGGTCGCTTGTATCCGGGATCTTATTCTTTCGGTCATGACCCAAAGTTCATGACCATAGGTGAGGGTAGGAACGTAGATTGACCGGTAAATCGAGAGCTTCGCCTTTCGGCTCAGCTCTCTCTTCACCACGACAGACTGATACAACGACCGCATTACTGCGGCCGCTGCACCGATCCGCCTGTCAATCTCACGTTCCATCCTTCCCTCACTCGTGAACAAGACCCCAAGATACTTAAACTCCTCCACTTGAGGCAAGAACTCTCCCCCAACCTGGAGGGAGCAAGCCACCTTTTTCCGGTCGAGAACCATGGCCTCGGACTTGGAGGTGCTGATTCTCATCCCAGCCGCTTCACACTCGGCTGCAAACCGCCCCAGGACATGCTGGAGGTCCTGGCTCGAAGGAGCCAACAAGACCACATCATCCGCGAAAAGCAGAGATGAAATCCAGTGACTCCCGAACCAGATCCCCTCCGGCCCGTGGCTGCGCCTAGAAATTCTGTCCATAAAAATAATGAACAGAACCGGTGACAAAGGGCAGCCCTGCCAGAGTCCAACATGCACTGGGAACAGGTCTGACTTACTGCCGGCAATGGGAACCAAGCTCCTGCTCCGGTCGTACAGGGACCGTACAGCCCTTAACAGAGGGCCTCCGACCCCGTACTCTCAGAGCACCTCCCACAGAGTGCCATGAGGGACACGGTCGAATGCTTTCTCCAGATCCACAAAACAAATGTGGACTGGTTGGGCAAACTCCCATGAACCCTCGAGCACCCTGCGGAGGGTATAGAGCTGGTCCAGTGTTCCGCGGCCCGGACGAAAACCGCATTGTTCCTCCTGAATCCGAGGTTCGACTATCGGCCGAATTCTCCTCTCCAGTACTCTGGAGTAGACTTTCCCAGGGAGGCTGAGGAGTCTGATCCCCCGATAGTTGGAACACACCCTCCGGTCCCCCTTTTTGAATAGGGGAACCACCACCCCGGTCTGCCAGTCCAGAGGCACTGTCCCTGACTGCCATGCGACGCTGCAGAGACGTGTCAACCAAGACAGCCTCACAACATCCAGAGACTTGAGGTACTCAGGGCGAATCTCATCCACCCCCGGTGCTTTGCCACTGAGGAGCTTCCCAATTACCTCAGTGACTTCGGCTTGGGTAATGAAGGAATCCACCTCTGAGCCCCCAGTCTCTGCCGCACGCTTGGCCTGCCGGTACCCATCAGCTGCCTCAGGAGTCCCCCGGGCCAACCAGGCTCGATAGGACTCCTTCTTCAGCTTGACAGCATCCCTTACTTCCGGAGTCCACCACCGGCTTCGGGGATTGCCGCCATGACAGGCACCGGAGACCTTACGGCCACAGCTCCGGACAGCCGCACAAACAATGGAAGTGGAGAACATTGTCCATTCGGACTCAATGTCCCCAGCCTCCCTCGGTATCTGGTCAAAGCTCTCCCGGAGGTGGGAGTTGAAGACCTCCCTGACAGAGGGTTCCGCCAGACGTTCCCAGTAGACCCTCACAATACGTTTGGGTCTGCCAGGTCTGTCCAGCTTCCTCCCCTGCCAGCGGATCCGACTCACCACCAGGTGGTGATCAGTTGACAGCTCAGCCCCTCTCTTCACCCGAGTGTCCAAGACATACGGCCGGAGGTCAGATGACACGACCACAAAGTCGATCATTGACCTCCGGCCTTGGGTGCCCTGGTGCCACGTGCACATGTGGACATCCTTATGCTTGAACAAGGTGTTTGTTAAGGACAAACTGTGACTAGCTCAGAAGTCCAGTAACAAAACGCCACTCGGGTTCAGATCAGGGAGGCCGTTCCTCCCAATCACACCCCTCTAGGTAACACTGTCGCTGCCCACGTGAGCGTTGAAGTCCCCCAGTAGAACAATGGAGTCCCCGGTTGGAGCACATTCCAGTACCCCTCCCAGGGACTCCAAGAAGGCCGGGTACTCTACACTGCTGTTCGGCCCATAAGCCGAGACAACAGTGAGAGACCTATCCCTGACCGAAGGCGCAGGGAAGCGACCCTCTCGTTCACTGGGGTAAACTCCAACACATGGCAGCTGAGCTGAGGAGCTATAAGCAAGCCCACACCAGCTCGCCGCCTCTCAGTTTATAACTCTGATTAATAATTATCTTTAATAATTAACATGCACTAACTGGACTGCAGGACAGTAACAGTCAAATTGTCTCTCAAAGTTGACGCTAATTACAAAACTTGTGTTTCACAGAGCTGGTAGCACGATGTGGGTCTATCTCCGGCTGTTTTTCTTACTCAGGCTGTATGTATGTATGTTGTCATCTGATGACAGCGGCTGGAGAACAAAATCCAAACACACAGATGTAGAACTTACAGCAGAAAACTTTCACTGAAGCTTTGCATTAACACACAAGACTCTCTTGCGTTTAAATAAACTCCAAAATAGTCGAATGTTTTGACAGCCTTCAGATTTGATGTCATTTCACCAAATCTCACTCATGAACAGTTTGAATCAAGCTGAACACAATCTGCTCTGTATTAAGAGTTCTGTTGAAATGTAAACAAAAAAAACATGAAAAAAAAACACTCACTCGTCCCTTTGTGTAGTTAAAACTAGAAACTAGTAACTGAGTGTTTTTAAAATGCATTCCAAAGATTTTATATTTTTAAAAATATGAGAAGAATGGCAAATGAAAAATGTTAAACATCACAACAAATGTGACCAACAGACAAGTTTTTATTTATTAAATTGATCATTTTTCCTTCCCCAAACTTAGTGTGATCTTAGATCAGAAATCAGATACCGTATTGAACCAAGGTGATTAACTGGGTCTTGTAGAGCATAGAAAAAATCTATGTAAAAAATATAAAAACAAAATAAAGATAAGTAAAATATATTAGATTCCACAGCTGCAGTCACACTCCATCACAAAGTGAGATGGTAAAGGCAGCAGAATGGAATCAGGCCTGTGGTTAAACAGATATCTGATGAGAAAAAAAGAAAATGGTGAAAATGAAAGTAAAATGTACTGTGTTGACATTACTGATGACCGGAACATAACCACACCTAGTCCAAGGTCATTGAAGGACTGAGGATATTCTGTGTGCCTTCGTGAAGACGGTGAGCATGTCTTCATTATTCTGCCATCATCCACAAGTTAAAGTGAAACTCTCGCCAAAAAGCAACCGAGGCCTTATTTGGGATTGAATATGAGTCAAACCTTCATGTAAATGCATAATTACGACGAAAGAGGCACTTTTAAGATTTACCGTAGTTTTGTTTTCGGGCAAGCTAATTTTCAATGGAGTGCATAGGGCACTGGCACGATAGGATCAAAATCGTTATTTTTAAAACACTAAGAAGGCTCAAAACAACATGAAACTTTGCGACCTCACAGGCAGGAGAGTAATGGTGGACCTCCTGCCTGTTAGGTCGCACTCGGAGATCGACACTTTTTGTCTGCCATGAGGGCGGTGCGCCTGAGATCCAGCTCCTACAGTGGGTTGTTCAAAAAGCTTCTTTTTCATAAACTCTGTGTACACAAACAATGTTCTCAATGCTCGTGTTCATGTGTAGAGACCCTGGTGATACTACGAGCAAAGTTTCATGTTGTGTCGAGCCTTCTTAGTGTTTTAAAAATAGAGACTTTGATGTTAGCATAAGAGTGCCCCTGCACTCTTATGCTAACATCAGGTTTGACTCATATTCAATCACAAATAAAGCCTCGGTTGCTTTTTAGCGAGAGTCTCCCTTTAATTTCTGTCCTCACTTGATGATTTATGAAATATTTACATGGCTCGTCACTGTTCCTTTATTAAATCTGTCTAGTAGTTTTCTTAGACTACATGAAGTTGGTGATTTCAGTTGTATGTTGAATGAAAGTAATAATCTGTCAGAATTTACATTTGTATCACTGTGTTAAAGGTTCACTGTGAAGAAATGTTAATGAGCAGAGAAAAATTCTCACTGGCTGAAACAAACTAAATAAACAAACTGACTATAAAGGACAACACAGTTTATACTGTTTTATTTTATATATGGCGGACCCTGCCACCTTTCTAGCTTCAAACAGTGTTGTGTGACCTTATTTTCATCTGAGAACAGCTTGTTTATTCACTTATGGTAAAAGTTTCTATTATTACCTCATTAATATTATAAATATAAACATTCTGAAGTTGATTTCTTCTCCAAAAACTAAATAGAGCTACTTTTAGGGACAGGATTTCTTCATATGTAGTTTCATTTCTTTTTCATATACTGGTTTTCCAGTGGCAAAATTCTTAACAACTGGCCTGTAAATGCAGTTTGTGTATCGTACCTGTTCTTAAAGGAGAACTTCAGCCGTTTTTAACCCACATCCCTGTTGATTGAGGTTACCGAGTGCTGTCATTAGGAAAAATAAGTAAAACATTTGGCACAATATTAGTAACAGAGAATCAGAACGGCAGCTAAAGCGAACCTATGGGGGCGGACATAACCGAAAGTGAAACTTAAGGTGTCTGCCCCCATAGGTTATCTTTAGCTGCCGTCTTGATATCTGGTCAATATTGTGCAAAAAAAAATCAATTTATTTTTCCTACTGACAGCACTCGGTAACCTCGATCAACAGGGATATGAGTTAAAAACGGCCGAAGTTCTCCTTTAAGTAGGGACTCTATCTCTTTCAGGGATTTGCACATGGTTATAGAGGGGCAGGGTCTCAAAGTCAGAAAAGGGCAGCACGTAATTTTTTTCAGGCCTCAATAACACAATACGTAGATAAACTTAAAATTAGTAAACAAAGTACTTATAGAAAGCTAACTTCTTAGCTGTGTATCCTGTGTAGCTGTGAGTGATACGCAACTGCCATTTCTTTTGTGTCAACAAATTATTGTCAGCATGAGTTTATTCACATCATCATAATGCTGAGGTTTAGAAGACATGCAATTCAGCTGCGGTTCAATGCAACACTGGTTTATTATCAGGCTATTTATTGGAGGGCAAGTGCAAACTAGAAATACAGGCTACACATCTAAACATGTGACAAAACCAAGAAATGACTACTGTGACTGTTAGTAGGAACAACAATGTTTACAACAGCAAAGTCACAGTAAACTCAATATCTGGAAGAAGTTTAAGATTTGTGGCAGATAAAACAGTCGACACAGACAGCTGTCAGATTATTCTTAACTCTCATTAACCAGCAGTTAGCTTAACAAGCACAAATGGGCGCTCCTCTGAAATATTATTCATATTTAAGCAGGAGTCAGTCATGTAACCAGGCCTCTCTGGCCTTGCCAACACATGCATGTTCACACCCACACCTACATGTCTGGGCACGCATGCACGCAGGTATGCACGCACACACACACACAATATAGGCTCTAATTATATACCGGGGAATACTAATGAACCCCAACCTAAATCTAAGGTGGGAATATATAGCTTCATGTTTGGGCTGGGATACATAACAGCAAGTCAGCAACAGACAGCAAAATTCAACAACACTAGCGCTTAATAGAATAAGCTGTAGTGCCAAGATGGCCATTATTACAAACGAGAGCCATTTATGTCAAATGGCAGTGCCTGGTGGTGTTCATATGTCTGCAACGTGTTGCATGTTGGTGCTGTACTGTAGAAATGATTCTGTACCTTCTGCCAACAGCTCTGCACTGGCTTCTCCTGAAGCACCAGCGGGACTGTCATCACCATCATTGCATTGCCCCATTGTGATTTCCAGAATTTTTCATCATCAATATCTGAATGAGTTTCATGTAAGAAAACAATATCAGTATTGCAACTTCTGCTAAATGAAAATACTGCCTTCCTTTTTGTGTTATCACGTAAACCCCTTACATTGATAGAACACAAATTCAGTGCCTTAAAACTAAAACATTCCATATCTCACACTTTATCTGATGTCTGAAAAACAAATAAACTATGTCAGAGAACAAACAATGAAATAGATAGCTGAAGGACCATTTCTGTCCATCAGCTTGATGAGTGACATCATCAGTATCAGGGTACAAACAGCTGATTGTTGACCACATTCAAAATGGCTGCTGTCTCATTTTCCCCGTACATGTTTCCTGCAGAGGCGGTTTGATGGTTTGAGTTCAAAACAGTTTATAGACAGATACGTCTTTTATTATACCAAATATTATACCAGATATACCACTTTCCAAATACATGAATAAATAGACGTATCGCTGGTCTATTGTATATAGACCATATATATAGCACTGTGTGTATATATATATATATATATATATATATATATATATATATATATATATATATATATATATATATAGATTACATAAAATATTATATTCAATAAAAAATTCTAGTTTATAGCTCATTGTGTTCTGTACAGGTCCACTTCTTCTGGTTCTGTTGGATGGAGGAGGGCTGTCAGGCGTGATTGATCGGCTCTCAGGTGAGGCAGGAGGACCCCTGATGAAGCTTAGCTCTGCTCCTGTGAGCCAATCAGCTGCTGCCCTCCTCGGACCATATAAGGAAGCTGAACTTCCTGCTTGTTCAGTTACTTTCACTTTCACTGATGACCTGCAGCAGCACGGTACGTGTTCAGTCTGTTAGCTCATGTAGCAGTTAGCTGTAAACACAGTTCTTCTTTAATATAACTTCTGTGACATCATCAGACACGTGTGTGAGTTTGTGCTGAGAAATCAGGATTAAACGGCAGAACCAGAAACCCGTTCGGATCCAGAGAGATAAAGCTCGATGAAAACGAAAGAAAACCTTGATCCTGTTTGAACTGTGTCATAGATTAATGTTGGACTGGAGAAAGACTCAGTTTGACATCAAACTCATTTAATATAACGGTGTTTATCCACCGAGCCGAACCGAGCCGAGCCGAGTAGTGTGCGGTTGTTAACACTGACTTACTGTCTGTTTGTTCTGACTGTCGCGTCTTCATCGCTTTGAACAGTAAAGTGCGTTGGTGCAGTTCATGGTGCGTTCAGGTGCAGGTCGTAAACACCCACTCCCATCCTGCGACAGGTGTTTAAAACGGGACAGATTCAATTTCTTTCTTATTTTCTTTTGTTGAAATTTATACTTCCGTCCTACACAATACACATGCAGAACTACACTGACATAGTTTAAAAAATGAATTTAAAAAAGATCAGATCAAATTGTTTTCTACAAACGTCACCACGTCACGCCACACGTACATTGTGTGTGTGTGTCTGTGTGTGTGTGTGTGTGTGTGTATGTGTGTGTGTGTGTGTGTGTGACTTTGTACATATGCCTGCCTGTTAAAGTTCTCTGGTTCTGACATGGACCGTCTGTTGGATTGTGGCGTTTGGCAGTAAGGACTTTAGTTCTTGTGTGTTCTGTTGTTGGGTGTTGGGTGTTTACTGTCGTAACAATGGAGTTGTGGACCCGAGGTCAGAATAAAAGGACGGGAGCAGATCTGGTCTGTAGTTTCTTTGTCAGACTTGAACATGGTTCACAAACGAACACAGAAAACAATAAACACTTCTGCTGATCAGGGAAGAGACTGAACTGTAATTAATTTGTTCGCATGGATGTTAGCAGTGGTAATGATAGCTGTCACTCAAACAGAAATATTGTTGTGTACTGAGGAGCTGCAGAGTTTATTCAGAGTCAAACTGGAACCTGAACTGTTCATTTACTGCCTCCACAACAGCAGAAGTTAAGCTTTGTCCGTTCCATTCTAGCGACAGTTTTTTTGTTTGTTTTTTTTATTTAAGTTTAAGCACATAATTAATTAATTTGTTAAGAAAACATAAAACATAGTCATATAAAAATACCAAATCACAACTTCGGAAGTTGATAGGAGTAAATCTGAGTTGCGAAATTGTCTTTTAAATCTCTTTCTAAAGCTTATAACATTTATTTATTGATCCACTCGTCTAGTTTCACTGTAAATGTTGATGTGTTATTTTCCAGTGATGGGAGCAATAGTGTCCTTGTTCCAAACTCCTCCACGTGAGTGTATTTAAAATGAAAAATAGTTCTTATTGATAGAAACATCTCACATTGTTTCATGATGACTGTATGTTTTTATGATCTTTTGTGTTTTCTGAACATGTTTCGTGTATTTTTCAGTTCTCAGTCAACCGTGGAGGACGATTCACTGGGGGTGAGTGTGTCAGCACAAGTTAACTTGTAGTGATTGATTACTGATCACGTCTTTATGAGATGACGTCCTGATAAACTTCACAGTTGTTTTGTGACATCTGGGAATCAAACAGAAAATGGAAAATGTGTAAAAACACAAATTTCAAAGCACAAATAATGAACTAAAAAGCATTTTTTGTGAGAATAATTTGTGATAACTGAGCTCCAGGTGTTACACCTACATGTTCAATAATCTACATGTGTTGTCTGTGATGTTGATGTGCTGCATGTTTCCCTCCATGAACAGAGACAATCAGAGCGTTCTGCAGCATGTGAAGGACTACAAACCTCCGACTGAAGGGCAGCACATCAGGATTCTTCTTCATGGACCAGCTGGAGCTGGAAAGTCCAGTTTCATCAACTCTGCCCAGAGTTTGTTACGAAACAGAATGTACAGACAGGCTCTGGTGGCTAACAACTTTTCAAAATCTTTCACCAAAGAGGTATGAAGAACCGTTGATTGTGTAGATTAGGAAAAAATAAAAATAAACAAAATATGACAAACCTCTGTAAAACCATACAGTCTGGTTAAATCAAGGAAACTAAAACTACTTCACAGCATCTGGTTTCAGAGTTACACACTTTGTGTTCATCCGTCCACCTCATCTTCCTCCATCGTTTTCACACCTCTCATTTATTGTCTATGTATAAAACTCCTGAACAACTACAAAAACTAAACTCTGTGGAGTTAAAATAAAGACAGATTCTACAGCTGCATGATTTATTTGTCACCTAAAATGTCTTCAGAAAGTCATTTCACTAGGCTGTTTTTGTAATTTGAGAGTTTCCAAACGAGTCATCATATTAGCCCAGTTTAAAATCCTGGAGCACAAGTGGCTTTCATCCAGTCAGGAGTGCCAGTTGCCCAATCACATTGTCCTTTAAGTGCGGGAATAATGCGCCAATTCTCCACATCGCCGTCTGTGTGAACGTTGCAGATGCAGAGAGGGGGGACAGTTTTGCTGTGGCTCTGATCTGCCTCTGGAGCCACAGCAGAGGCAAGACGGTGTCTGTGTGAATGGAAAAGCTGGACGCGCAGATCAGGAGTGTGTCGGTCTGATGGTGTTCACAGTCTGACAACTACACAGGTCCTTCACTCAACAAAGCAAAGTTACAGAACCAAACAACAGTAACGTAATAACTGGTCGTGTCTTTGGCAACTTATGAGGAAACAAATACTGCAGTTATACTTGGAGAAGTGGCTGTCCTCTTGTCTTTCCTCTTGTCTGTCATCCTGTCTGTCTGCAGCGCAATGCATGATGGTAAATATTGCTTGGTTAGTGACCATCGGTTGTACACTACTTTTCGCAAAGCATTGTGGGATACATTGAGTGCATTATATAGGGTATAATATTTCCCACGAGACATCTGGCGCTACAAAATGTCGTAGTCACTATGTAGTGCACTATATAGGGAGTAGTGAGTGATTTCGGACACAGCCCATGTCTTTATGTCTTTCACTGTTGTGTTGTTGTAGTTACTGTTGTCACGGTGACGGTCAGCCCTCCTGAACGAGACTTCAGTTAACTTTCCCCCAGAAATCAGCCTCCTCACGAGTGAGAGTCAGACAGGGTCCTGTTTACTGACGGTGATTATGACCAACAGTGGGGACATATTTAGATTAGCAGAAGACATGTAAAAAAACAAAAAAAACAGATGTGCTTTATGAAATGACACACTGTTGCGGCTTTAATGTGGCACTGCCTGGTTCAGTGTGAACAAATGAAGGTGGCGTAAAGGCGAGCCTTCTTTGCGGTGATAGATAGAGAGATTGATAGATAGATGGATGGCTTTATTAATCCCTGAAGGGGAATTAGGTCATCATAGCAGCAGGTATATTCGGGCACAAATACAATGAAAATACAAGGGCAGATATAGAAACAATAAAGTACTATATACAATAAAATTCTTAAGTAGTTTTAAAATAAAATGCTGAGGTATCGTGGCGTAAAGGTAAGTGGAACATAGAGGATAAGATGCTAATGCAGAGTTTCTGTGTGATTGTGGATTCAGACCAAATCAGATGGTGGAAGTGTCACTACGTGGTCCATGTGTGCCGTGTTGGGATCCACCACAGATCAGTTTGTTGACAGACAAAACTGCTATGTTGTTAAGCTACTAGCATGCCGGTTCTACGAGTGATTTTTGGTGATGGGACCAAAATGTATTTTTGCTGTGAAAGGATTGTCACTTCCATCCCCAATGTCCAGAGCTTCTTCCATGTATCTGACGATGCAAGATCAAAACTGTACCATGATTGAATTACCTGTAGGTCCATCAGAATACAAACTAACTAAACCAAACTGAGGAATCCAAAGCTGCTAAATGAAATCTATTACAGTTACTAAACCACAGTTACAGCTTATTAAAGCTGTGTACTGATGTGTCTGTTGTTATTCTATATTGATCATATGAACTGAAGTTGTCTCCGTTTGATCGTTACAGTTCAGAACCTACGAGATCCCAACAGAAGACCCACAGTCCGTTTATCCTTTTGTATTTAATGACATGATGGGCCTGGAAATAAGTGACGGAGTCCTTGTGGACGACGTCAAACTGGCTCTGAGGGGACACGTGAGGGACGGTTACAAGGTACAGCTGCTGCAGATGTTTCTGCTACAAAATCAATGTGATTCTTTTTCTTTTTTTACATATAAAAACTATCAGTTGACTGAATTTAAATGTTTTAATCCTCACTGATACATTTAACAACTGTCCTTTGATCAGATTTAAATTTGTTTTCCAGTTCAATCCTAAATCTAAACTGTCAGTGGATGATGCATTCTACAACAAAAACCCAAGTACCAATGACAAAGTTCACGTTCTGGTTCTGGTCATTGATGCCAGCACAGTGTCTGTGATGAGTAATGAATTTATGCAGAAGATTCGGGTAATCAGGAGGGAAGCCAGTGATCTGGGTGAGAACAGGAATCTGTTTTTCTTTCTGTGTTTTTAATTGATCGTGCTGTCTGTGATCCTGATGTGTTGCTCGACACTTCAGAGTATCCAACAGTCACTTCCTGCGGCTGTTTGTAGCTTCATGATGACAGAGAAACAGCAGCTGTGTTTATGTCACTAACAGTTTGTTTTATTCTGTTCTCCTGCAGGAATTCCTCAAGTGGCCATTTTCACCAAAGTTGATGTGGCCTGTCCTGAAATTAAAAAAGATTTAAAGACTGTCTACAAGGTCCAATACCTGAAGAGTAAGGTGTGTTTAATTAGTAATATTAAGAATTGATATCTGATCTGATAGCAGTGATCAGCTATTCCCTCATTTAAACTTTATCATGTTCAGAAGTGAAAGAGTACATCAACCTGATAAAGACAGACACACCGTCACATTCACCTTTTCTAATATATGAAATATGCAGTCAGTGCTGCAGGATTACATGCATACGAGTTATCAGTGTTATGTGTGTTATCACAGAGGTGTGTGTTGTTGTTCCAAACAGCTACACACCAGTGATTTACAGTGAAATATAAGCTCTGGTAGGCCATGACCTGACAATGTTAATTTAAGGCAGCAGCCACATTAATCTCATACATGGAGAGACTAAATAAAGTCTTTATTAGTTTGACTATATATCAACAAATATGGGCTTGACATTAACATGTGTCCGGGACAAGTACTCTCTGTTTGGACTAATGAAATGCCTCAAACAGTTGTCTGATCAGGTGTTGGGAATTGATTTGGATATTAATTGATTATTGATTATTAATTAAATTGTTATTGTTAATTAATGAAACATAGGTTACTGTGATTCATTAATAAACATGGGGTACCACCCTGAAGTCAGGGATCAAAATCAAATGATATACTTCTAAAATTAAAATTGTTAGTATTATGAAAATATCAATAATTAGATCAGGTGGAAGGCGTAAATCCGAGCACTGACCATCTCAACCAGCTGTTATTATGATAAGGGATTGTACAAAATAATCACAGACACTGTTCAGTTATAATCAACAGTGTTAAATAAAGCTTCACCTATTAACCACCTACTTCAACAAACAACAGTCGTTCTCTACAACTAGCACTAGGAAGTCCCTTGTAAAAACTCAGAGAATCGCCGAATGTGGCTTGGCGAAGTAATGCGAAAACACGTATTCCAAGGTGATGATTCCGATTCTGCTGAATCATATACCTGGAATTCAAAAATGGCGGCAGTGAGTGTATCGATGATGTGATCACTACACGAGTGTGCGGAATTTGAGGAACTAGTGCAATGCCCGTAGGAAGCATGTATTCCTATAGAAAAGTGGGAGGTTAAGTCGCTTTTTCATGGATGGCCAAATGAGGCTGTTTGAAGGTGGAACGTCAGGGATGTCATAGGCCATTTTTGATTACTTTTGATTATACCATTATATTTCACCGTAAAAACTATTTGCCTGCCTTGTTTGGTGTCATTATTTCAGCACAACCTCACATGTGTGACTGTACAGTTATTTTTTCATTTTTGACATACTGTATTAATACAATGGACCGAAAATCACAAAAAACATAGGAAGTAGGAAAAAGTTCGATTTTTTTACTGTGAAAACCACAAATATCTTTAACGAACCATTTTTATTACCTAAAATGCAAATATAAATTGTTGTTTGTTACATTTGTGCATAAGTGTTTGAAATGTACAAAGTTATATGTAACTATTTACATTTAAATGCAGGCAATGCCTCAGGCTCAGGTCTCCCTCAGCTCCGTCCTGCCTGCTCCTCATTCATCCGTCTCCTCATTGTTTTGACTCACAAAACCAAAAATACAACTACACACTAAACACACTACACCAAACACTATATAATACATCAACTATAGACTCCAAACACGCTATATGTCACAAATCTCTCAACTCTAAAAACTTGCTGTCTCTATCACCGTAACTGCTGCTGTCACTGCTGGTGGCTACGGTTGACAATGCTAGCGGAATTTGTAAATCATTAATGAAATATTTTATTAACGGTATCATTGTAGTCCAAACAAATCCGACGTTGCACACCCTTAAACCACACAGCAGCCATGTCATGTCCAACACCAGGTCGGTCAAAATCCCAGGTCAGTCTGATCCTGATCTGCAGAGATATTTTAGGCACACACACACAGACACACAGACAGAGATTTTTTGCTTTTATAGAGAGATGATACCCACAGTTCCAAAAAGGTAGTCTGGTCACTGAGAGGAATCCGCCTCTGAAGTCAGATAAAAGGGGGTATCTACACACGTATCTTATGTTAAAATGGGGTTATTAACTATAAGTCTCCTACAGATGTGTATGTGTGTGTGTGTGTGTGTGTGTGTGTGTGTGTGACTGTGACTGTGAGTGTGTGACTGTGTGTGACTGTGTGTGTGTGTGTGTGTGAGAGAGAGAGAGTTAGTAAAAGTAGACACTTGGTTGGCCACATATAGGTCTGAAATCCACGGGTGTCATTCAGGATGTATTTCAGAACAGAGGTGCTGTCTGTCCAAAAGACAGAGTCTGTGAGGATTAACTTGAGCGCTTTCTTCAGCATTCTGTCGATCTGGGAAACAAGGACAGTGGCTGAAGCTCCAGCCTTGGGATTGTTACAACTTTCAAAGGTGCAACTCTTGCTTTTCCCATAACAAAAGAGATGTGAGGTTGTCCACTGCTGCTTGTCGGTTTCAGGTGACTAGCTGTACCATAGCCTCGCTCACTAGCATCACAGAAGTGGTGCAATTGAGCACCAGAGACTTCAAAATGTGGTGGCTTAAAGCATCTCTTGAACTTAAAGTTGGAAATCAGGTCAAGATCTTTCAGCCACTCCTTCTATTTCTCTGCAAAATTAGTTGGAACTTCTTCCTCCCATCCACAGTTTAGCTTGTACAGTTCCCGAAGTATCCCTTTCCCTGTCAGCATGACTGGTGCTAGAAACCCAAGAGGCTCATAAACTGAGTTCAGCACTGACAGGATACTCCTGCAGCTAACTGATGGTTGTTTCGGAGTGATCATGAAGAAGAATGTGTCAGACTCTATATCCCATCGCATGCCAGGTGCTCTCTCTACGGGCAGCTTGTCTTCATCAAGGTCCAGATTTTTCACCTTATTTGCTCTCTCTTCTGCCGGAACAGAGGCAAGGACAGAATAACTGTTACTGGTCCCTTTGATGAGCTTGAATCCACCAGTGGTGCATGCCAATTTCAGCTCCTGTACCAGACACATTGCTTGTTTTTCACTGGGGACAGATTTGAGACATTCGTCCACGTAGAAATTGTGACGGATGATGTTAAGGGCTTCAGTGCCACATTTACCTTCATTGTCATCAGCCATCCGTGTCACCACCGGGCCACCACAGGAATCTAAGGAAGTCTACATCCTCTTCAGGAATCCTTACTTGATGGAACATTCCTTCAATGTCCCCCATAACTGCTACTGGTTCCTGTCGAAACCTAGGGAGTAAACCCAACAAGGTGTTCCTAAGATCAGGACCTCTCAGCAGTTCAGAGTTCAAAGAAGTACCTTGAAACGAAGAGGTACAGTTTAAGACCACCCGGATTGTCTTTTTTCTTTGGTGGTAGATGCCCTTGGTGAGGAATATACCACAATCTTCCATCATTCCGGAGGAGCTGTTCTTCTGGCACTCTTTCTGCATGTCCTTTCACCAAGACGTCATTCATTAAGCTGATGTAATTTTTCTGAAATGCTTCATCTTTCTCGAATCTTCGGTTAAGACTTAGTGCTCTTTGTTCTTCAATTTTTTTGTTGTCGGGTAGGCAGATGTTATCCTGACGGAATGGAAGTCGCATCTCATAGTGGCCTTCTTTCTTTGTGACTGAATTGTTCACCACTTCTGAGTATTCTTGTTTTTGTAGGCTAACTCTGAGAAGTCCTGATTGTATTGCTGGATAAGTAGTTCTACCAATCTGGCCACAGATATCCTGTTGGACGTTATCTGTGGTCGGCCGTGTTCATTTGCAGGTGCAGTTCTGCCAAGAGGTTAATTTACAGTCCATCCTAAGCATGTCAGGATTGCGTAGGGCCCCTTGCCTTGACTGTCAACGGTTCATTTGCTTTCCAAAATTTGCACCAATCAACAGAGCAACTTCTTCTCAGGGTCAAATTCTATGAAGTTGTTACCATCCAGGCTGCATACTTCTAGTCTGCCTAGCCTATGAGTTTTCACAAGCCTTTCATGACCCATCGTTCGGAGTAGATTCTCTGTTTTTCTGCCCTCTGACAGACAACTGTTCCATTAGTTTCTCTGTGCAGAAAGTTGCAGTACTTCCAGGATCTGGAAATGCGTAAGTTTCTATGACACTGCTACCCTTGTTTGCCTTCAACTTTACCGGTACAACAGCCAACTTGTAATCTGTGGTTCCAGCTCCTGTCTGTTCTGTCGGGGTTGCTTTTGATGACTGTATCTTTCTTGGCTGTCATGGATACTCTGATGTTCCCATGCAGTACTATCTGGAGTAAAGTTTTTAAAATGCAAGACAATGGGATGTTTCTTCTCACAGAAATGACAGGTAAGACACTTCTTGCATGTTTTACTCATTTGTCCTCTAACCATGCAGGCAAAGCAAAGTCTGTGTTTCTTTAGAAACTCAACTTTCTCCTTGTGGGGAATCTTCGACATTGCTTGGCATGCTCCCATCGCATGATCTCCTTTACAGAAAGCACAAGGCTTGACAAAAGCATCCCTGTTGACCGACCTGATGCCTTTTAATTTGTCTCCCCTTTCATTTGCATTGGAGGTTACGTTGGCTTCTGTGTTGAAAACGACTGGTGTAGCAGCAGTAACAAAACTTTTCTTGCTACTTGAGTTTGTGTACGGAAAGTCTGTTTAAGGTTTTCTCACCTTTGTACCTAAATGCAGAGTAAATGATATGAGGTAGTGATTCAAAACGGGTGACAACAAGTAACAGAAAGTGTGAAAATTGTGGAACAAAATATTGATGATGAAAGAAAGATTAATTCTAAATGATGGTGGATTTTATTGTAACGAACCAGTAATTCACCACTACAGGATTAATATCTATCCTAACGAGACGATATGGAAATGTCTTTGAAATTATAATATATATAATTCGAAGCTTTCACAAACACCATCTCTGATTTCATTCATGTGTGACTCTTGTTGTGTATGAAGTTCAGCCCACTTTGTTGAAGAAGAGAGGTCCCGGAATCCGGACTTTCTGGATCAGCCTCGTCTCTTTGCAGGACGGCAGCGGCGGCTTCAGAACAGCTGGAGAGCGATGCCATCTCGGGTCGAATGAGGACAATTTCGAGGACAATAACTGCACCGACTTCGTAATGGTTAAGAGTTTTGATCAGAGTTTCTTTATAACTGGTGATTACGGAGCTCCGAACATATATCGATTTCACTTCTTGCATAAAAATATCTAGGAAAGAAAACGCTGGCCGGACGAGCCTTCCATAGTCACTAAATACAAGAAAAACAAAAATAGCTTCTTCTGGCCTTGAACACGATACTTTAACGATATAAAGGAATACAAAAAGAGAATTAATTTCGTCCTTGCTTAAGTTTCAAAATAAAGGTATTCTCAAAATAACGGCACGGCACTTGGAAAAAAGTTGTTAGTTAAAAATTTAATGCAAAAATATATGTCAGAGGTAGATAATTATATTTATAAGTATAAATGTAAAGTCCGTCCGTTTCAGAAGCTTTTTTTTTTCAGCTATACTCGAACATACTAAAAGGTGGCACTGTGGTTCCATCAGACCCTCAGACACTAAACCTAAGATTCCTAAGTGGAGTTTTCTTTAACTCACAAAAACGAGGGAAAGAGTACGTTTGAGGTCTCATCAAGCTGATTAAGGATATTTTGTTTTGAAAAGGATGAGATTACATTTTAATACTTTTTCAGCATTAAGAAAGAAATCAAGGCTCTTCTTTTCTCCTGCTGTGAATGTAGAGACACACTGCTTGGTTGAGTGTCGTAATTTACAAGTGTGACATTTTGATAGTCCATGCTAGATGTGGGGTGCTGTCTCTTGGTGACAAGCCTGTTACAACAGAGACAAACCTGACATGATCCAGTGACCACTGCGCACTGAATTATAAACAGTCTGTGAAAGGAAAATGCAGTCCAGATGCTGAATGAGACCTTTCTGAGTCTTGGATGTCCATAGTCTGCTAGAATCGGCTTTATTTAAAGTCAAGGAAGAGGGGAAGAGGGTGACAAATGGTCATCCTTCCCCCAAGGGAGAGGATTTGAAGAGAGTCTGGTGACTCCACTCGTGAAGTCAGCAGACAGTCTCCTCCCGCAAGCAATGTTTATTGCCTATCGCATGTTGTTTTCTCACTAGTGGAGTGTGAAGAGAGAAGGGGGGAAGGAGGCAGGCCATTGTGGTGTCACAGGAAAGTAGGTGAGAGGGGAATCGACATAGACATGTAGATTGCATCTCCTGTTGTGGGAGAGGAGACAAGGGCACGTTCCTACATGGTCAACACCAGCATCCTCTTCATCATTGTTTTAATTTCGTTCATTTTGCACCTGTCCGAGTTTGTCTTTGTGCGCTGTGCTGAGTGATTTAAATGCTGCACTTTGTTCTTTGGCATTCATCTCAGTGACCGTTTCGGCCTCCGCAAATTCAGTTCCTTCAGCCATCGTCTGAGTCACAATAAATGCAACTGGTTCCGTTCAATAATTCATTTGAGTATCCCTTTATATTTCTGTCAGTCATCTGTGTCTTTTCCTTCTCATCAGTGCACACAGCCAGTGCTTTATTTCCATCTGTCTTATTAATCATTCAGTCATTTTATTCCCATGTGCACAATGGTTTTTATTTTGTATGATATTCCAACACTTTATTTCCGTCAATATTTATCTGTAGATTACTTTGATATATGAGCGTCACCTTTTAAAGCCTGTAGCCTGGTTTCAGTAATCTTCGTAATTATTGATTATGCAGTTGTATTGATTTCTTTGTCTGCTTATCAAAACATTTCCAATTATTTATTTAATGTTTGATCGTAGCTCAGGGTCAGAAAACAGGGCATTCGCTGGTAGGGCTGGGCAATAAAACGATAACGATATCTATCGCGATAGGCACATGATCAATATCAATAGAAAATACATTCGATAGAACGTTCGATAATTTCACTGAACGCCGTCAGAAACAGGTGATCTGCAAGAGGCGAAATGCAGTGTGAGGCCCAGTTGCTGGACAGGAGATTTATGCATGCAAGTCTGTTTACTTTCAATCAAAACGAAACTTAATTTCAGACACAGACAAAGACCGTAGAAGGTTCTACGGTTGAGAAAATGTAGTGCCAAAAGAAAGGGCGGTCTGACAGCGATGGAAAGCGGTGTGAATTTTCTTTATACAATGTATACTTGCAATAATATAGATTTTTTTTAAGGTGGTAGATGTTAAAATTGGCTTTGCACTGGACCCCGTTTACTGCAGTACAAAGCTGAGCGTCTGGCTGGAGCGGCTCTCTGCTCCTCCAAACTGAGGCTGCGTTGATTGGTGATTACGGGAGGAAACTGATCGACTATAGATATGTACTTTATATGACCCCAGTTAAAAAAACACCAACATCATTACACCATTAACATACTGTCAAGCAGTAATGTCAGCTTCTACACTATTTTGTCTCATGTCTTAGATTCTGATTCTGAAATCTTGAAAATGATTTTTTTCCCCAAAAAATCTTACTTGTAGACACCATTTAAAGGGTTATTTTTTCAAATTTTACTTATTTCAAATGGGTAAAAAAAAATCAATAATTATCGATATCGACGGATATGAAACACTTCCATCGTGATAAATTTTTCAGCCATATCGGCCAGCCCTATTCGCTGGTTTACTCTTTAAACCGGTGAGTTCCTGGCAGTCCAAAGAGATCCAACAGATGTGTGTGCCGTGTGATCCAGGTTATATCCGATTAATTAATTCCTTTCAACACGGCTGGCATTCCGTTCCTGGGGTTCAAACCGGCAATTTTCAACTTTGTTAGGAGCGGTCCTTAAATCAACGCGCACTCATGTTCTCAATGTCACATGTGGCCTTTATTGAAGGATATGACAGAATGATCATAAATAAATTTGGCTTCAGACAAAGGTTTTGGTAGTGTGCGGTTGAAAATTGTTTGCCCTTCCATTCCCGTGAGCACCTGTTTGAGCCTCAAAGGGCATACCACGCCTACAGATCTCAGACATCCGATCATCATAATTTTCATAATAACGCCAGCAAAACAAAAACCTCAACACAGTACATTCCAACAAATGATCAGCATAATTCACATCAGAAAATGCATTATGTCTCAACGTAATTGTGAATCAATAAGGCAAATCTGCAAAATGGCAGGGTTATTAAAGGTGAAATATGGAATATGAGCTGAATGCCACCATCTAGTGTCTCAAGATCGTAGTCACGACAACAAAAAAGTAATTCCAGCGGTCGGGTTGCCAGGTTTGTTGCCGAATATGATCAGTATTCTCATATCTAGGATCAATGTGATATAATGAAAATAAGTATAGAGGAGTTTGACCGACAGGTAACGTTAGCTAAGTTAGCAAGCGAGTTAGCTTACCGATCCAGGAGAAAGTTCGCCATTTCCGCGTGTGTTTTGATGCCGTGGAAATCTTTTACCTGAGTCCATCGAGCGTATGCTTCACCGATATTTACTCTGGTTTTTGCTCTTCTCCGGTCACTCAGCTGCTGGGACAGATAACGCACCGTTCGCTGGGGCTCTGAAGAGCTTGCAGACTCCGCCATTTTACCCAGTGTCAGCCTAGCTGTGCCGAGCTTTGCCGAGCATTGCCGAGGTCGTGAAATTGGCATCCGCAATGCCGGCCGCTATTTGGCTGGTACGATGTAAACAGGAAGTCATTGTCGAACCTGTCAAAATTTCTTAAGTTATTTATTTCAGACTAAATATAATTTTTCAAGGAAACGCATTACTTTTAATCTGCGCCCCTCTAAACGCCCCGTGGATGTATTATTTTTGAAAAAATATAGCTTTTAATAAGCATATTACATATTCAACCTTTAACTTTAAGTCTCCTACAGATGTGTATGTAAGTGTGTGTGTATGTGTGTGTGAGTTAGTAAAAGGAAAGAAGCTAACCAAGCGCTTAGCAGACAACAAAGAATAACAAACGACCATGTGATATACAGCGGTCGTCTCTCCCTACAACGTACGCGGCGGCAAAACTACACAAACTATCCACTGAGAGGATCAGCATGAATGAACTCCTAGCGAGTGTAATAACACAGTTAGCACACAGTACAGTAAACCATAAGTAGGACTTGGCGGTCCTTTCACATAATACAAGCACAATAAACTAAAAACACGCTACATACTATCTGTTTCTGCCCAAACAAAAGCCTCTTAGTCGGGTCGCTTGTTGCGTCTAGTGTGTGTCCCGTCCGACTCGTTTTGGATGTGAGTGCGGGATCAGCTGTAGCGTCCTAATAGCCGATGAAGGCAGGCTGCGATTAAAACGCGGGATCGATCAAACAGAAGGACCGGACCTCGGTGGTTTTGTATCCCTCTGAAGATAATTTCTTCCTTCTGCAGGCGGTGAGGAACGACTGGGTTGGCGGTGTTCCTCTATGGATCCAAAACAATAAAGAATATTCTAACAAAAAGGAAAGTTAAACAAAAACAGTCTCTGTCTCGTCCAGTGAGGAAGGTCAAGTAACTGTAGCCTAAGTAATGGGAAAAACTTGGGAAAAGTACACCCTTATGGTAACTGCTGAATGAAACCGGAGTGTCTTCACAGAATCGTGTTACCTGGAAATGCGACGTGCAGAGGGGTCTCCTAACCTTTAAACTCTGAGTGATGTCATGGTTATTCTGGCGGAATTTTATGGCCCGTGGCTACGGTCCCAATAGGGACCAGGTGAAAGTTTGGGGATGGACAGTAACTCGAATTACAGTTTTGTTGGCTCAGTTCCTTTGATCTTAAATTCCTCAGGAATTTACTGTTACTGTTACATTATCTGAAGATAAACTGTGTACTGTATCTCTGAAGCATTGAATCTATGACATACTTCTGTAACACTGCATGGGAGAAACTTACATTTTTTTCCCAGAAGATAACAGTTAGCTTTACTGTTGTGCCATTTCAACCCGGCTCTGATGTGATCAAATCTCTTTCAAAAGTTTTGTCATCCAGTCTTGGACTGCGGTGTCTTTTTGTATACGTTTGTAAATGTGCTGCAAAAATCGTGTTGTGCCTGATGGGCAAATTCCACTGGACACATTTGTGTCACACTGCAGCTGCAACCTATAGTGGCCATTTTAGATCATGCTCCCGTTTCCTCTGGTTGTACCTCAGAAGCATTTAGAAGCATCTCTCTGCTCCACCAAGAATATGCCAAACAGGGTTTCAGACATGCATAGTGCATCTGGTCAGTTTTCAAAAGCACACAAAAATCTGAAATATTAACGAGAAACACACTTAAAACAGACAAATGACAAAATTTAACTACCTGGTCTACTCAACCACAGTAAAGCACATAAATCAAACTGAAATTATACCACAAGTAGTTCCGACCACGCAATCTGATTGGTCAACAAAACATTTTGATCGTGCTCAAATCAGCATGACAGCACGCCTGACTCATTACTCAAAATATTACCCCGCCAAGTCTGTGTTTATCCATCTCCATGGCAACGTAGTAACTGTCAGAGCTGGAGCAAAAAAATAAAAAAAGTACGGCTTGAAATTCAAACTTTCTGCCATAAAATATGTAGAGGAAAACTCGGGAGAAGCCGCCGCTAGACGTTTCTCTGTCGACCCCAAGAGAGTGAGAGATTGGCGAAAAAATTAAACGGAGCTGTCCGAGGAGGACAGGACCAGGCTGCCTGGTGGAGGGAGGGAGAAGGCTAGCGAGGAGCCTGAGATAAACATGCGGGGATGAGTTATCAGCAAACGGGCATGCCATGAGAGAGTGTCCCGCAAAATGATCAGGGCGATGGAGAAACAAATGTCCGCCACCGTGAGTGACAGCAGAGATGAGGAGTTTGCAGCAGTGCTGGTCGCTAAATCGTTTCCTCCGCTGTAACAACTTCACTTAGACAACTATTGCCCAGAAGGATGCCAGAGAATTCGCCGAGAAGCTGGCGAAGTTTGTGACATTTTCATCCCGGATTTTTGAGAGGAAGGAATTAAATGCTTGTAACAAATTGCCGCCTGGTCTGTTAAGTGACTTAAACAAATAAACACCCCAGCTATTATTTAGTATTTTACGGTGTTCGGGAAATTCCGAGACCGCAATAAAACATTAACGTCAGCTCAGAGTTCATCATCTGGGACTAGAAAATCCTTCCTGTTGCTAGGTCGTTACTAAGGTTTGGATTATTTGCTGGAGTGGTAAACTGCTGCCAGTGGAAGCGCCTCGGTCTTGACTGCATCACTGTCGTGCTCAAATGACGTTAAAGCACACCCTCTCGGGTAATATTGCTTAATTATGAAATAAACACACTGTGAGCAAGTCAACAACATCAGGCAGCCATGATGCTCTGCTTCTCAAACACTCTCATACACACACCAGGTAACAGAGACGTGCCCAGTGGCATCACAGCGTCAGACTGCTGAAGAAAGCTCGGCCTGTTCCTCCACGATCACTCAACACAGTGTGAGAACTGACAATGCACATGTAAATCTACAAAACACTTCAAATAGACAGAAGCTCTGATTGTTTCTGCCTCAGCATTCAGTAAAGGGAGTTTTTTTGTGCAAAATGTGTATAGTATGCTGGTCTTACTCTTCTAGGTTAAAGCAGTTTATCCAGCTGTCAGTCAGTATCAGTCCAAGTGATCAGATCGGTGCTGTAAGAAAATAATCTTTTATTGTGCTGAGCTGTAATCTGAACAGTTGTGATTTTTTATGTAGATGGAGAAGTTCAGTGCAGATGTGGGAATTCCCATGAACTGCATCTTCCCTGTGAAGAACTACCATGAAGAGAACAACCTCAACAGTGTTGATGACTCGCTGATCCTGAGCGCCCTGAGAGAGATGATATATTGTGGAGATGACTACATCAGCTTAAACAAGAGTCATGACAGACTGACACATTTCAACAAAGTATAAACAGGCTGTATCTCATGATGGAAAACTAACCTTATAACATTAGCTACAACCTGTGTAATCTGCAACATTAAGCAGCAGTTATGATGTCATGACTTTTCTAATATGTTTGTCAGTTCAGATTATATTTATGATGCCAATCATTAACTTTGTTGCCTATTTGTCTTCTACTGGTTTCAGAATTGATAGTCCTGTTCAGTGCAGTCATTAAGAATACAGCTGTTAAACTGAACAATTTAATAACCTTATACTTATAGAACCGCTGTGTTTGATGGAATAACCTATTATATCTCCTTTTTTGGTGTCATTTTATTTGAGCTTCACAGGTTTATTATGAGTTCTGTCGATGTAAATATTAATTATTTAGAGCTTCCTGTACAGCTGCAGTTTGTATACAGCTCATCTGTACATGAGGACAGTGTGAGGAGGCTTCTGTCCTCTCAGAAGCCGTTTTTAGACAGAGCACCAAGCCGCCAATTTGCCCGTCCTTTTGGCGGCTCAGTCCGCGGTTTTAGACAGAGACCCTTTTTAAATAGAAACGGCGGCACATTTGCTTCAAGGTAAGGGCGGCAATGTGCCGGCCTGTCTTTCTAAAACCGAGGCCTAATATTCCTCCTTTTCCGAAAGCCGCCTCTGAGGTAGACGTAAACATGTGACGTGACGTGAAGCTCGAAGATGGGCTGCGAACAGTGACATAGAATTTGTCTTCAAAATAAGAGCTTTACATTGCACCCCACTGGAGTTTAGAACTGGGTTCTTAGCGGGGGGCTTTTAATTTGAAAGTAGCGACCGTTCTTAGCCTGCCGACACAACATCAAGCTGACACAGCAAAACAGCTACAGAGACCGAGGAGACGCTGCATCTCCTGGATCTCAGCGGCTGTCCAGTTGTTCATCTTAATGTCCGCGGATGAAGTGATGGACTGACTGCTGTGATCAGCTGTTTCCTGGTTTTAAAACTCCTCGGTTGTGGGTCGCACAACAGTGCAGGTCATTGACACCTCCGCCCATCTCACCCACGGCCGGCACATTTCTGCCTCGGTTTTAGATAGCAGTCGAGGCGGAAATAAGTGAACCCTCCGAGGCGGAAAATCGGCGGACCAGAACAGACCCCCAATTTGCCGGCCTCTGTCTAAAACTGCGGACCGAGCCGCCAAAAGAACAAAAGGCAAATTGGCGGCTTGGTGCTCTGTCTAAAAACGGCTAGAGGCCCTCAAATTGGGGGTCTGTTTTGGTCCGCCGATTTTCCGCCTCGGAGGGTACACTTATTTCCGCCTCGACTGCTATCTAAAACCGAGGCAGAAATGTGCCGGCCCGTGGGTGAGATGGGCGGAGGTATCAATGACCTGCACTGCTGTGCGACCCACAACCGAGGAGTTTTAAAACCAGGAAACAGCTGATCACAGCAGTCAGTCCATCACTTCATCCGCGGACATTAAAATGAGCAACTGAACAGCCGCTGAGATCCAGGGAGTGCAGCGTCTCCTCGGTCTCTGTAGCTGTTTTGCTGTGTTAGTTTGTTGTTATGTAGGAAAGCTAAGGATGGTCGCTACTTTCAAATTAAAAGCCCCCCGCTAAGAACCCAGTTCTAAACTCCAGTGGGGTGCAATGTAAAGCTCTTATTTTGAAGACAAATTCTATGTCACTGTTCACAGCCAAACTTCGAGCTTCACGTCACGTCACATGTTTACGCCTACCTCAGAGGCGGCTTTTGGAAAAGGAGGAATATTAGGCCTCGGTTTTAGAAAGACAGGCCGGCACATTGCCGCACTTACCTTTTGAGCAAATGTGCCGCCTTTTCTATCTAAAAAGGGCTTGATAGCCGATACAGTTTAATATGTTACTTAACAGCCGGGAGGAGCTCCTCTGAGCTCTCATCAGGCTCAGATGATGACTGCTGACATGACCTGTTTCTTTTGTTTAAATGTTCAATTGTTGTGGTTTTATCTTTTATCTTGTATGTTTTTTTGCCTATTTTCCTCTTTTTTGTCACTATGGAGCTGAAATAAAGCTTGAATTGAGTTAAAACTGTTTTCATTTATCCCTGTTTTGTTCAGAATGTTGAGTCCTCCTCGATGGAGGTTCAGTTTTTAGGTTCAGTCAAACTGCTCTTCATCAAACCAGGTCCCTGTGAGATCTGATCCAGAACTACTTGTGACTCACGTTTGAATCTACATGTAGTCGTCTGATATGATGGATGGATTTTATGTAAAAAAGAAACAGTTGTTTAAAAAGCAATGAATACAGTCACATGCATATTAAGATGATGAATTAAGAGTTAAAAACTAATGGCATAAGGATATTTACCTGTTTGATTAGTTAAGCCTGCAGAGGTCCAAAGGGGGGCTCTCGGGCCACGATGCCTCATTCTGAATGAAGTTGCCAGAAGAAAAGCATCATGTCCGATAGTTTCATTCATTCACTCCCCTTTTCAGGTAGAGAATGTATAGAGTGGTTATAGAGTTGATGTTATTGGAATGGTAAAATAATATGTTCGAGATGATGTTCTGTTGATTAGCCGACTGATCGCGGTGTTTTAGGCATTAATGTTGTTCGGGTTCTGGAGTGGCGCTAACTGAGACGCTAATTAGCAGCTAGCTTAACTCTGTCGCGCCATGGCCGGCACAGAGCGTCACGTGACCGCAGGCACAGCGCATGCTGTGTGCATAACTGACTGTTTATGTGTATCTTTAGTGATGAATGTTGTTAATAGTGTGAATTAACTGACAAAAAGGCTAAATTGCTTACTATTGTATATTATTTGGTTCATTGCCATTAGAGATAATACTGATATTTGAAATATTGGTTATTGATTATCTGAACCTTTTATGTTTTCTACCCTGATGCTATTTGTGAATATAATTTTGTAAACAATAAATTCTGAATGAAGTTGCCAGAAGAAAAGCATCGTGTCCGATAGTTTCATTCATTCACTCCCCTTTTCAGGGCGTAACAATGACAGCTGCTGGAGAGAAAAAAACAAATCTTTAAACGTTCCCTATTTGGTTAAATCATGTTTGTTAGTGTTTCTGTCCTTTTATTGTTCACCTTTGAATGTAATATGAACCATCCATAAAATTTCAGTCAGTCCGGGTTCATCCCGTTTACCGAAAGTAGAGCTGGTAAATACGGTTCCTTTTAAAGAAGCATTTCACCGGTGGAAACATTAATCTTTATTGAAAGAGGGTCATATTTGTAGTCAAAATGTAACATAATTTTCGAATTTTGTGCGTATTTGACCGAGAAAAGGCAGAAAGTGACTTTAGGGTGCATTTGTATGAAAGACAACAACTCCCACAATGCACAGCTCTGCAAGCCACTCCCACTTATCCGGCACACCACACATATCTCCGTCCGCTGTAGATATTTCGTCGCAAAGAAACTGGCATCTCTGGAATTCACTGCAGCAGACAGAGTCCAGTTCGTTGTCCATAGGCGCACAGCGAGAGCACCGGCACCGCCAGTCCGGGCTCCTCGTCCGGGACGGGCAGGTCTTCTGCCTCCATCTCCCTCAGCTGCTCTTCGCTGTATTGTGGCCCGTACAAGTAGCCGCGAACATCTGACTCGAGCATCACGCTCTCGAAATCACTCTCTTCGATATCTGAATGATCCTCTTGAATACCTTCCGCCATTGTCGTACAAACCTGGCTGCACAGCGTCTGTTCGCTTAGCGGCCAACAAAGATGGCGGCTATGTATTTTCGTTTCTGCAAGTGAAGTCCCGCCCATTGGTCTGTGATAGGTCTGTAGCGTGAGTGGGTCACACCTCGAGCCCCCACCCTTGGAAAAATGAGCGAAGCGTTTGTAGTCTTACCCCCTCGACACAGATATAGGACTTCCTGCTTTCAATGACGCAAAATGACGATTTTTACATCATAGAAAGCAGGAAGTCCAAAACTGAAATCTGTATTTCTCCGTCTCAGGGCAAACTGAGGGAATGATGCACGACCATTCAAAAACATGACTGTTTTCCTGAAGATACAAAGCTCAATGCAAATCGGTGAAGTTTCCCTTTAAGGATTCGAGTCATTATGAGTCAGTCACTAAATTGAACCGGGTTGTGTGAGTCACTTGAGTCACTTGAGTCAGTATTGCCTAATCACCATGGAAACCCAGTCCTAGCCCATTGTCTCTTAACCACTAATGTAAGATTCTGTGGATTCACTCGTTGCAGACACGCACTCACTATTTTGGATCTGCTATTTTTGAGTCTGCCATGTTACTGGCATTACTATGACAGCAGAGTTTTCTGCAGTGTTTGTTTTTTGTTTATTGTTTATTGTTTATGTTGTTTATTTCGGGCATGTCAATTCATCATCATCACATTTCATCATTGTTCAGATAATACAATACACATGGCCGAAAGGGAAAAGCGGGAGAAGCCAAAGCTTTTCTAGTCCCGCCCCCATTACCCACAGGATAAAATGTTCATCCTAATCTTTTCTTATCTTTTGAATTTTACATTTTTACCTAACAATTTCTTTTACTATGACATTTGACAAAACATATTACAGCAGTAGCATACAGAGCTGAATTCAAGCTCTGGACAGTACATACAGATTACATGTGTGTCTCAGGTTCAACTTACTGTTTGGGTACAGAATGTTTTTTTGTTATGCTCACATGCCGTCTCAACACAGTGTCTGTTGAGTCGTGCCTCTGAACTTTATAAACCCTCCTGTATTAATCTGTACTGGTCAACGGTTGAATTTACATACTTTTTCTTGAAGCCACTTAGTGTTGCTGATTTTTTGACATCTTCTTCTAGCACATTCCATAGTTAAACACCTGTTACCGATAAGGAAAAGGATTTTAACGTAGTTCGTACCTTCCTTTGCCTGAAAATCACGTTCCCTCTGAGATTGTAACTCTTCTCTCTGTCTAGGAAAAGTATTTGCAGGTTGTGAGGGAGGCTTTTGTTAGCAGCCTTATACATCATTTGTAGTGTGCGATAGTTTATTAAGTCATATAGTTTGAGTATTCTTGATTCGATAAATAACTGATTTGTGTGTGCCCTATAGTTGGCATAATGTAAGATTCTCAAAGGTCTTTTTTGGAGTATTAACAAAGGCTGTATGGAGCCTTTATATGTGTGCCCCCACACCTCTGCACAGTATTGCAGGTGTGGAGAGACTAGTGCGCAGTACAACAGATGAAGTGCTTTTTGATTTAATATTTTTTGTGCTTTCCAGAGTATGGACACACTCCTGGCCAACTTCCTTTTTAACTGTCTTATGTGTGGCTTCCAACTTAACATGTCGTCGATAATCACGCCCAGTACTTTGTTCTCATGGACCCTTTCAATATTCACTCTGTTTACTTGAATGTTAGTACTGTTGTTGCAGCCTTTTTTTCCATATAGCATATATTTTGTTTTCCCAAGATTTAGTGATAATTTATTCATATTAAACCACACATGAAGTTTGGCCATTTCATGATTTACTGGTTCCACAAGTTGGTTCAAGTCACTCCCAGCACAGAAAATCTTTGTATCATCCGCGAATAATATTAATTTCAGAATATGTGACACTTTGCATATATCATTTATATATAGTATAAACAGCTTTGGACCCAGAACTGACCCCTGTGGAACCCCACAGACTATGTCCAAGCTAGTCGATGTGTTATCACCTATTTTAACGTATTGGGATCTCTTGTGTAGATAACTCTTGACCCACTGCAGTGCTACACCTCTAATGCCATATCTCTCCAGTTTAGCTATTAGAATATCATGGTTAACGGTGTCAAATGCTTTTTTCAAGTCTATGAAAATTCCTATTGAATATTGTTTTTGGTCAATAGCGTCGGTAATGATTTCCACAGACTCAGTTAGAGCAAAGGCAGTCGAGTGGTTCCTTCTAAATCCATATTGGCTGTCATATAGCAGTTTGTGTTTGTTGATGAAGTTATCCAGCCTATTGTTGAATAGCTTCTCTAGGATTTTTGACAGTTGAGGCAGTATTGAGATTGGTCTGTAATTAGTAAACTCGTGTGTGTCACCATTCTTAAACAGTGGCACAACTTTGGCAACTTTCATTTTGGTGGGAAATATCCCGGTTTGAAATGACAGATTAAAAATGTATGTTAGAGGTGAGATGATTCCGTCTAATACTTTCTTAATTAGCCTCATGTCGAGGTCATCAACATCACTGGAAGTTTTTGCCATGCATTTGTTGACCAGATGTCTAATTTCTGTGTCCTTCACTGGTGTGAGAAACATTGAGCAGGGAGTTCTGTCTCCATCCTTATCAAAATGGTCCCAGTGTCGGGGTGAGTCAGGAATGTCCTTGGCTAGCTCTGGCCCGATGTTTACAAAAAATTGATTGAATCTATTTGTTATGACTTCCGGGTTATCTTCCTGCATGTTGTTATACTTGAAGTATGGAGGGTAGTTTGGTTTTGTGCTTTTATTATTAGTCACGTTGTTTAGAATATCTCATAATTTGTTAGTATACTTCATATTTTCTGCTTGTAGATTGCTGTAATATTCTTTCTTGCATTCCTTTAGGATGCTGTTTAGCTTGTTTCTATACCTTTTATATCTCACTTCAGACTGGGCCGTCCTTGATTTTAGGAACCGTCTATACAGAGTGTTTTTCTTCCTGCAGGCGTTTATCAATGTTTTTGTGAGCCATGGTTTCTCCTCCTTCCTCTGATTTGTGTGTCTCTTTTTCACAGGACAGTGTCTGTCATACAGTGTTTTAAATATTTGCAAAAAGGAATCGTATGCATCATTCACATCTGTTTCATTATAAACATTGTTCCAGTTTTGCCTCAATAGTTCATTTTTCAGTGTATTCATTCCTTCTTCAGTTCTGATCCTTATGTATGTGTTTTTGTTCGGTGTCTGTCTCACAGTGTATTTATAGTCATAGACAGCAAAGATTGGTAGGTGGTCACTTATATCATTTATCAGGAGTCCACTTGCTGTGTCATTAACGTTAGTAAAAATATTATCAATTAGAGTAGCGCTGTGTGTCGTGATCCTGCTCGGGCGTGTGATGAGAGGTTGTAAGCCCATTGTATACATCAAATTAATGAACTCGTCAATTACCGTGTCAATGTTTATATCACCACAGATAAAAACTCTCTTTTGGCTTGTTTCAGAGAATATTTCTCCCACACATTCATTGAAGTCCTCTATTTTTGAGTCAGGTGCTCTGTAAACACAGCTTACAACTATATTTTTACCTTTCATTACACAGATTTCAATCGTCACACATTCCAATAAGTGATCCACAGCTTTAGACATGTTTTGTACTGTCTCATACTTGATGTTATTGTCAATGAATAGTGCCACTCCTCCTCCGCCTTTGTTTTTCCTGTTAACACATACAAGATTATATCCATCCAGGAAAAAATCTGTGCCTTTGTCTTCATTAATCCATGTTTCCGACACTGCAATGATGGTGAAAGGGGTTTTGAAGTGATTTAGGTATTCCTTGATGTGGCCGAAGTTGGTGTATAGACTCCTGCTATTAAAGTGAATTAGAGACAGTTTTCCGTCCATCTCAATGCTGTCGTTGTATTGAACTTCAGTGTAATACTTGCAATTCCCAGTCATGTTGAAACAGAAGTGATTATCCGGGTCAATTCTCTCATTCAATTCCCTTAGATGAAAGTAGAGTTAATAAATGATGATAACAGATAAGCCTGTTGTTGGGGTAAGAGGTCAAGGGACCCCTTTAGGCTGCAAAAGAGAGATAATTATAGCCTACTTACGATAAACTACTTAATATTTATATATAATATTTATATATAATTTTATTTTGAAAAGATCGATCCACCCTAATTTTAAAAAAGATCATGGAATACAGCCAAAGAGAATCCACCCCAGGAGGACCCTCAAGAAGACAAGCAAACTCCAAGTAGTTTCTACAATGTTATAAATGCAGTGGAAATGGCCACTACATGAGAGAATGCCCCAATAGTCTCTCCCTAGCAGAGAAGACATCAGGTGCAAGCCCCACCCTTCAGAAGAGGAAAGATGCAAAGTTGGGGAAGAGGAGAATGACTCTTCCATGTCAACACCCCTCTGCTCGACCCAGTCCAAGAAAATTTAGAGGTGGTTGTGGGATTGGACTCTGAAAATCTATCTGAAAAAGACTGTCCAACTAAAGGTTAACTGCCAAACACCTGGCAGCTACCACTTCTGAGAAGATATATGAGTGAGCTCCGCTGCCTTCCATTTCTGTTATGACAATGGTCATTATTGTCAGAAAGGAGGGAAGTAGTGTGTAGTATGTAAATGAGTATAAGAAGGAGTAAAATGAATGAAAGAAGAGCTTAAATAACTAAAATATATACTGAACATTCTTATGTCCAAATTTCTCAACTTTTGTAGTGAACATGAGCAGGAAAACCCTCGTGAAAATGAGGTTCTCCTCACAGCAAAACACACTTGATTCCTCATGAGTTGTTGACAGGCCGTCCTATGCCAGGCCCACTTAGAGAGGGGGACAACTCCTCGCTCTGGATCTGTAGCAAATTGACTGTGACGACTATATGACTGCTCTGACTAACATGACTCGAGTTTTGTGCAAACAGGTGGAGAGTGTGGAGGGAGAGCCAGAGACAACTCAACCAAAGACTCCTGCTTTAAGTGTGGGAGACTGGGTACAGGTAAAGGTCCACAAGAGAAAGTGGTCTGAACCCAGGTGGAAAGGACCATATGAGGTAATTCGACGCACCTCACATGCAGTCCATGTAAAAGATAAAACAGGAGCTAATTGGCACCACCTGACACATTGTGTACCAGCCTCGCCACCATCTCGTGCATTGAACGAGATTAGGCACCAAAGAATAGATTTTATATATATATGTAAATATATATATGTATGTATATATATATATATATATATATATATATATATATATATATATATATGCATATATATAATATATATCGATTTTTTATATATATATATATATGTATATATATATATCGATTTTATATATATATATATCTATATATATATATATATATACATACATATATAGAGATATATAGATATATGTGTTTGTGTGTGTGTGTGTGTGTGTGTGTGTGTATGTATATTATCATATATTTTGTATGTGATTCTCAGATGACATTCTATTTAATACAGATTTCTGGTTTATAGATCAGTTTGTTCTGTACAGGTCCGCTTATTCTTGTTCTGTTGGATAGAGAGGGGTAGTGGGATCTCGGGCTCTCAGATGAGGCAGGAGGACCACTGATGAGGCTCAGCTCAGGGCCCAGAGAGGTCCGATCCGGACCGGCTCTGCTCCTGTGAGCCAATCAGCTCAGGGCCGGTTTTTGCTATGGGCAATGTGGGCGACCGCCCAGGGCGCAATCTATGTGAGGGCGCACGAGCACCCTCACAAAACAAAAAAAAAAAAAAAAACAAAAAAAAAAACTCGCCAGTTTTCTAGACTAGCGCCGCTCATTTCCATTAGTGGAGTGGGCGCTGGGGCGCCCTCATTGTCAACTCAACTTGCTGCTGAGAGTCATACAGGTTGTGTGTGTCAGAAGAGGAAAGGGGGGGGGGGGGGGGGGTCAACTTGCGACTGCAGAGGTTGGCAAGGGGGAGGGGGGCGAGGCTGATCGCAGGCCAGTGAGGCCACACAACACAAACTGCTTCCAAATAAATTGTATTTCATTCCTAAAATTTAAATAGACACATATACCTACATGTAATTAATTGGGTTGTGTGAAAAAAAAAAAAGAAAAAAAAAATCTTTTCAGTCATCTACGTGACTCACGTGACTCCGGTTGATTGACGGGCGAATGGACGGCAAAAGGTAATGAAAAAGTTAATGATGTCGAGTCTTCATCTTCATCATGGATCAAAGTAAAAGACCAAAGAAGCCATCAGGTGCCCAGTTCAGAAAAAGAAGAAAATTAGAAGAGGAGAAACGGGCAAAAGATAAAGGTATGCAGATTTCTATGAGTGACGTGGGTGACAGTAGGCTATAGGCTATTAATTAGCCTCTTGCTAGTATGTTGCTATTAGCCACAGAAGACGACTGTATTTGGTTTTTAGTTTTGCTGAACTAGCAACTATAAGAATTGAGGCATCATGTCATGCAACTAATTTCATCCATAGGCAACCTAGTCTAGTTTGTGTTTGCAACACAACAAGTGCAAATTCACACAGCCGTCCTGACTGTGGAATTTTTTATTGCTATATACCAAGTTAAATTACTTCTAATATACATTGACATGGAATTTTATAAGCTGCATATGATATAGCTTTTTAAATAATTTGTAGTGTGTTATGCTTAATTAATAGGATGTTAATAAATGTTAATAAAATGTGCATTATGGTCATTTTAATTGGGTAACTGATGCATGTGTGATGTAAGTGTGATCTAACTTAAATATTTTATCTTAATTGTAAATTCAGGGGCACTTCTGAAATATTTTGGAGCTAGAGCACCCACTGGCCCAAATGAGGAGTCAGATACTTCCACAGCAGCCACAGACATGGTTGTGGAGTCTGATGAGGAGCCATCTACCTCTGCAGCCACATGTTCCTTGCAGGATTTCTCAGGTGTGTGTGTGTGTGTGTGTGTCACAGATTTAAGATTATATAATAAAATAATACAAATAATACAATATATTGTTGTGTTGGTGGCGGAGTTTGGGGATAAGTCTTTTTTTTGGGGGGGGGGGGTTCAGGATGGTTCGCCCAGGGCGCAAATCTAGCCAGGACCGCCTCTGAATCAGCTGCTGCCCCTCCTCGGACCATATAAGGAAGCTGAACTTCCTGCTTGTTCAGTTACTTTCACTTTCACTGATGGTCTGCAGCAGCACGGTACGTGTTCGGTCTGTTAGCTCATGTAGCAGTTAGCTGTAAACACAGTTCTTCTTTAATATAACTTCTGTGTCATCATCAGACACGTGTGTGAGTTTGTGCTGAGAAATCAGGATTAAACGGCAGAACCAGAAACCCGTTCTGATCCAGAGAGAAAGAGTTCGATGAAAACGAAAGTAGATGCGAGAGACTTGAGACACTTTGAGACAAAACGTTTATTGATCCTGTTTGAACTGTCATAGATCATTGATTTTCATCAAGCTAATTCAATATAACGAGCACTGCCGACCCGAGTAGTGTGCAGTTGTTAACACTGACCTCCTGTCTGTGTTTGTTCTGACTGTCGCTTCATCGCTTTGAACAGTAAAGTGCGTTGGTGCCTTCATGGTGCGTTCAGGAGCAGGTCGTAAAGTCAGAAATGTGAACTCCCATGACTGCGACAGGTGTTTAAAACAGGACAGATTCTATTTTCTATCTTATTTGCCTTTGTTGCAATATATAGGCCTGCTTCCGTCTTACACAATACACATGCAGATCTACACTGACAAAAATTCCTAAAAATTCCTTTTCTGCAAACGTCACCACGTCACGTCACACATTTGTGTGCATGTGTGTGAGAGAGAGAGAGCGTAGTCTCTTTGTCAGACTTGAACACGGTTCTCAAACAAAAACAGAAAACAATAAACACTTCTGCTGATCAGGGAAGAGACTTAACTGTAATGAATTTGTTAGCATGAATGTTAGCAGTGGTAATGATAGCTGTCACTCAAACAGAAGTATTGTTGTGTTCTGAGGAGCTGCAGAGTTTATTCAGGGTCAAACTGTAATCCCTACTCAAGCGTTTTGAGTCCGCCACGGCGCAGTACTGTCAACAACTGGTGTCGCAAGGTCGAGGAGTTCATGCGATAATCACATAATCATTCGCAAGCCCAGTTATAGGTATGTGTCATAAAAACAACAGCAGGAAGTGTTCCCAACCGAAGGATTAGTAGAAGAGCTTGTATTTGTCCCTTTTATTAGATTTATGCGCTGGCGTCAACTAGGGCTGCAACGATTAGTCGACATAATCGATTACGTCTACATTAAAAATTTGTCGACGTAAAATTTTTGCACCAACATGCTGTACTTATTATTGTTATTATCATTATTATCATCAATATCATATTTGTTTTTTAAAGGATTTGAGCAGGAGCAAATCGCTTTAGCACTGCTTCTAGAATGCGCACCACAGTGTGGCATAGAAGAAGAAAACGGTTCCGCAGCAGCAGCAGAAAAATATGAATGATGGCGCAACATGTTGCAGAGAGCAGGAAAAGCCAGACCAAACAAGCCCAAAGTGTGGGAACATTTTCGGGCGGTAACCTCCCATCTTCAATATATGATATTGCATTTACGTGTAACTCTGTAGAGCTCAGATCGGGCCCAAAAAAAATCAAGCCCGACCCGACCCCATGCATGCTGAGTCCTTGCCTGGCCCGACCAGACACATAAACTGTTATGTGCTGACCAGTTTTTTCAGTAAAGAGTAATCAACCACGTTAATATTTCAAAATCAGTAATCAGATTAAAGTTACTTATTCAAGTCACTGTGCGTGACTATTATTTTGTCATTTTCCTTAATAAAAATATATATTTTTGCTTTCTTTTTGCGTCTCGTCACGTTTTTCAGCATGAGGACAACTCTCGTGCAACGCCATGCAGCGACACAAACACAAACAACAATGGAGAGAGGACAGAGATTTGCATTTTGTAGCTGGAAATACAGTCATTATTTTGAGTTATTAAAAAAATAAATTAAAAAAAACAGGCTGGGGCAGAGAATCTAAACTCTAATCTATAGCAGCCTACAAACCTACAAGCAAATCAAACTGAAATGGATTTGCATTTTTTTAGACATATTCATCCATTAGTGTGCAACCGAAAAGTGATTAATCAAAGTTCATAGTTATTAAAAATGCAACAGATCTCGAATGACAACAACAAGTGCGGATGTTGTGAACCCATGCTACTCCATGTGTCATCAGACAAGAGGCCAGCTGGAGACGAGCTCTTTGAATACATTCAATGGTTAATAATGTGTACAGACTGAAGGGTGGCCAGAAAAATCGATTATGAAAAAATAAGGCAAATTTGCAAATAAGAGGTTTCTGTCTGACAGCAACGATATCAGTAATAATTCATGTGTAGGATATTAAATCAGTACAAACCAGTAATAATATAAATTGGATAAAACACTGAATAGTTAACCTCCACTTAATGCAATGATTTATAACATAATAATAATTCATTTGTAAGATATGTAATCAATTAAAAACTGTAATAATTAGTATTAATTAGTTCAATTTATATATTAAAAATCCAGTTGTGTTTCAAAATATGTTTTCAAATGCATGTTTCATGGATTTTTAATTTGCTCTGAGAAATGAAGGTAAAACCAAAGTAGAAACAGACGCTGCCGAAATAATCGTGACTAATCGACTAATTGAAAAAATAATCGATAGATTAGTCGACAACCAAAATAATCATTAGCCGCAGCCCCTGTTTTATTTTGAAAAGTAACCAGATGATATATTGATATTGCATCGTGGCTCCGGCATCCATCAGAAATAGAAGTCCTGCGTGTCTGCACCGGAGGGCTCCGGATTGCCAGAGCAGATACGCGTCACACTGGACCTGGTGGAAGTTAACACATAGACTAAAGTGAAACCTATCAGCTTTGCTGCCGTGGCGGAGCTGTAACGCCGCGGACACATGTCCAGTGGAATCACGGGGTAACTGTTAATTTACTGTCTCCATATCACCAGAAGTCAAGCTTGGTCCATTCCATTGTAGTGAGTTGTTTATTTTTTATTTTAAAGGGATAGTTTGCGTAGGGATACGGAGGTTCTACGGTTGAGAAAATGTAGTGCCAAAAGAAAGGCCGGTCTGAGGGTGATGTGAAGCGGTGTGAATTTTCTCTATACAACGTACACTTGAACTGATATAGATTTTTTAAGGTGAGCCTTGTTTTAGGTGGTTTATTTAGCTTTTTCTCTGGACTCGTTCACTGCAGTACAAAGCTGAGCGTCTGGCTGGAGCGGCTCTCTGCTCCTCCAAACTGAGGCTGCGCTGATCGGTGATTACGGGAGGAAACAGATCGACTGTAGATATGTACTTTATATGACCCCGCTTCAAAAAACCAGAACTATCCCTTTAAGCACATGATCAAGTTATTTGTCAAAAACGATAAAACATTGTGAGGAAAGATCAGAAAAATAGCAAAACAGACCGTGGAGCATCAGATTATGACAGGAGCAAATCTAAGTTGTGGAAATGTCTTTTAAATCTCCTTCTTAAGTTTATAACATTTATTAATTGATCCGCTCGTCTACCAAAACACATTTGCACTGAAATATTTTTAAATGCTTACAGCAGATATTGGTGTGCAGTTGATTAATTTATCACAAAGCTTGTGATTTTATTTGTCAGCCCTAATTTAAATGTTTCTCTTCATTCATTTTACATACTTTCTCCCAAAATGTCCAGTGATGGGAGGACTATTCTCCAGACTATTCTCCAGACTATTCTCTCCTCCACCTCCTTCAGCTCTTCCACCTCCTTCACAATGTGAGTTTATTAAATACAAAATAGTTCTTATTGATAAAAACATCTCACATTGTTTCATGATGACTGTATGTTTTTTATGATCTTTGTGTTTTCTGAACATGTTTCGTGTATTTTCCAGTTCTCAGTCAACCGTGGAGGACGCTTCACTGGGGGTGAGTGTGTCAGCACAAGTTAACTTGTAGTGATTGATTACTGATCACGTCTTAATGAGATGATGTCCTGATAAACTTCACAGTTGTTTTGTGACATCTGGGAATCAAACAGAAAATTGAAAATGTGTAAAAACACAAATTTCAAATCACAAATAATGAACTAAAAAATATTTTGAGAGAATAATTTGTGATAACTGGGCTCCATGTGTTACACCTACATGTTCAATAATCTACATGTGTTGTCAGTGATGTTGATGTGCTGCATGTTTCCCTCCATGAACAGAGACAATCAGAGCGCTCTGCAGTATGTGAAGGACTACAAACCTCCGACTGACAGACATCAGATCAGGATTCTTCTTCATGGACCAGCTGGAGCTGGAAAGTCCAGTTTCATCAACTCTGTCCTGAGTGTCTTACGAGGCAGAATGTACAGACAGGCTTTGGTGGATCATGTCTCTTCTTCATCTTTCACCAAAGAGGTATGAAGAAGTTATAATTGTGTTAATTAGGAAAAAATGTGTTCCATCCTACAAGTCCATAGGGCCTGGACTAGAAAGAGGACTCAGATGCAGAGCAAGTAGAAATTCACAGGCTTTTATTCTGAAAATTCAAAGCTTCAGGATAGAGTGACAAACAAACAGGCTGTGAAAATATGATAATCTGACAATCTACTAACTAAATACAGAAACAAACTCAATAAAACCACACCAACGGTGGGAGCTCCACAAAACTGGGGAAAACTTCAGACCCGTAGTAACTTGGAAAATGACCAGGACCACACAGGATGATGTGCTGAGTGGTAGCCCTTTTATAAGATATGCTCAGAAAATTATGGCAACATGCAGAGCTTGAGAACAACACGTTCTTCTAACAGGAGATGCTGACTTGTACACCGCTTAGATGGCGGAAGTGCAGAAAACTACATATCTCCATGTAAAAGCTCCCCTAGTGGTATAAAAATGTATAGGCTTTACAACACACTTTCTAAGAGGAAAATAAAAGACTGCAATAAACTACACTATGAGACTAGGCTAGAAAAGGTAAAACAGAAATTCACTCAAACGAGTCAGGCACAAGGCTATAAAACAAACTACACTGACAGACTATGCTGTAAAAATTTAACAAATGAAAATCACTCCTCTTCTCAAGGCAAAGAATAAACAGAGAAAAAACCAAAAATGAATGCAATACTTGACTAGACTAGAACTTGGAGCTATGACGAAGGGCTTGGGTGCAAGACGGAACCAGACACTCTGGCACAGGACAAAGGGAGACGCGGACTATAAGACACTTGAGGGTGATGGGGAAGAGGGGGAAACAATCAGGGATTAGGGGAGATGTCAGACTGGTGACACATGAGGAAGGGCAAGTGGCCTGAGACGAGAGGAGAGTTAGACTTTCAAAATAAAACAGGAAGCACACGAGACATCAAACCCAAGACAAAACAAAACTTCACCACTGTGTGACAGTCAGTTCAAGTCCCACTCGCAAATTAATCGCAATTTTTTCTGTTCTAAATGTACCTTAATGTATTTTTTCATGTTCTTAATACTTTAACATAAGAAAGGTCAAATATGCTTGCATTATGAAAATGTTTATTCAACACTTCAAATCATGCAGGAAAATAAATCCAGGGTTGTCTGCTTTTGGCGAGGGGGGGCGACGGGCTCTCTGCATCTGCCGTCTGTTTGGCTTGCAAGTGGTGTCCACTGACACTGCACGTTTTTCTTCTTCACCTTTTTCACGCAGTGTGCTGCTTTCTGTCAGTCAGTATCACACTGATGATCGCCATGGCTCCGGTGCAGCAAAACAATAAAAAGTACGACTTGAAATTCAAACTTTCTGTCATGATATATTCAGAGGAAAACTCGGGAGAAGCAGCCGCTAGACGTTTCTGTGTCGACCAGGAGAGAGTGAGAGAAACGGAGCTTCAGCGTCTGTCCGAGGAGGACAGCAGCAGGGCCAGGCTGCCTGCTGGAGGGAGGAAGAAGGCTAGCGAGGAGCCTGAGATAAACATGCGGGGATGAGTTATCAGCCATCGGGCACGCCACGAGAGAGTGTCCCGCAAAATGATCAGGGCGATGGAGAAACAAATGTCCGCCACCGTGAGTGACAGCAGAGATGAGGAGTTTGCAGCGAGTGCTGCTTTTCAGTCCGCCGTGTTTTAACGAACCGCCAGCCCTGCTTCTTCTTCTTCTGATTCCCTTTCTTCTTCTTCTGCCACCCTCTGTATCAAGACTACAGGTGCCACCGACGGCCATAAATCATACAATGCGCGTTTTTTTTTTTTTTTTTTTTTTTATACTGAGCGTTAATTGTGCGTCAAAAAAATTAACGGCGATAATATAATATAATATATATCCATCCATTCATTATCGTCCGCTTATCTGGGGCCGGGTCGCGGGGGCAGCTGCCTGAGCAGGGACACCCAGACTTCCCTCTCCCCGGACACTTCCTCAAGCTTTTCTAGGAGGATCCCAAGGCGAGCCAAGTGACATAGTTACACCAGCGTGTCCTGGGTGTGTGTGAGAGAGAGAGAGAGACAGACAGACAGAATCAGGTTCCTAACTGAAGTACTTTTTTTTTGTATTACAGGTACATAAGTGAACTTCTGGGAGAAGAGAAGTTTCTTAAAAGTATTAAGAACATGAAAAAAACACATTAAGATATATTTAGAACAGAAAAAAATGTGCCAAAAAATTGCGATTAATCGCAAGTTAATTATGGACAAAATGTGATTAATCGCGATTAAAAAAAAAAATATATATATATATATGTATATAAAGTAATAATATAATCATTAAAGTAAATCTATTCTATTCTATTCTATACATACATACATACATACATACATACATACATACATACATACATACATACATAATACATACTAGGGATCGACCGATATGGATTTTTCAAGCCCGATGCCGATACCGATTTTTTTTCATCAGCCTTAGCCGATGACCGATACGGACTGCCGATTTTCTTGAGCCGATATTTGGAGCCGATACTACTTTTGCTCCCTCAATTTACATCATAAAAATTACACAATGATGATAACAAATGTTACAAGTCTCAAGTTTTTTAAAATAGGAACATTTATTGAAATTAAAAAAGGTGAGGTAGAACAAGAACAAGTAAACAGTATTTAACAAATACTAAAAACAGGTGAGGTAGAGTTAGCCTTTCCGGGAGTAGGCTCTGTAAAGTACTGCCACACTGGATTGGTTTTCTGCTCTGCCATTTCTTTCAAAAGAATAAACAAAAACACAGATCAGTGTCAATCTTGTGCAATCATCTTATATTCATATCACCCACATTACGTGTGCATCATATGGATGGGTGCATATGGTTAACTGTGCAAGGGTGAAAGGCTTCCACATGTACAACACAGACGTGATGATGCATTGTTTGCTGATATAATCAGGTCATCACAAAATGTCTTTTGTCAACACATTTAAATAATTTAAGCAAACAATAAACAATAAATAAGTAGCCATTGAAATAAAGTGCTTGATTTGTAATTTAAGACTGCCATGGTTTCAATTTTTCTACATAAAGTAAAATGAGCATGTCTTAGGCTACTATGCCACCTAACATGCAAAGACAACACACTAGTAGGTCTAAAAGAACCTGCCAGAATGGCAACCCCAGAACATAAATTAGCAGAGGAAAATAACGTGATGTCAGATGCGCATTAAGCAACAAACTGTTCAAGTTTCTCTTCTAAATTTCGTCAACATTATAAAGTATAAAACTGTTTGTCAAAGTTTTAAAAGCTCTCCTTCAGTTGGCGCAGCACTCTCATACATCGCTGTGATGCGTGTGTGACCCACTGAGTGAGACGCGCACACACACACACACACACACACACACACAAACTTCTGTTTGGTAGCTGACGCTGACTGAAAAACTTAACCACCATTGAACTGGATTGCTAATGCTAACGTGTGCACACGGCTCTAAACACTAGTAAGGGCATCACGGTGCACTTGTCTGGTACATGATAAACGTTAACACAGATTAATATTCAACTACGTGTAAAACATATCTTTCATCACTAAAGCTCTTCTTGAGGGGGGGTCGCGTTATCACTGCGATGGCAAGGGATCTCCGCCTCGCTCCAAGTGGAGGAAGAGAAACACACACACCCCGCTGTCCGTGCACTGCAGCGTCTCCAGCAACACAGAGCTGCCTGCGGAGCCTGTCTGTAAATAATGCCGGATCGGCGAACGCAGCAGCCTGCATCGGCGGATGCCGATTCACGTAAAAAACGCTAAAATCTGCCAATAAAATCGGCCGGCCGATGAATCGGTCGATCACTAATACATAAATACATACATACATACATACAATATTTGCATCGGTATTGGCCTTGAAAATCCTTTAACGGTTGAGCTCTAAAACTAATTAAAACAAACTAATGAATCCAAAGCTGCTAAACAAAATCTACTTCAGTTACTAAAGCTGTGTACTGATGTGTCTGTTGTTGCTCTATATTGATCATATTTACTGAACTTTTCTCCATATGATCGTTACAGTTCAGAACCTACAAGATCTCAAAAGAGGACGGACAGTCCGTTTATCCTTTTGTCTTTAACGACATCATGGGCCTGGAAATAAGTGACGGAGTCCTTGTGGACGACGTCAAACTGGCTCTGAGGGGACACATGAGGGACGGTTACAAGGTACAGCTGCTGCAGATGTTTCTGCTACAAAATCAATGTGATTCTTTTTCTTTTTTTACATATTGAAACAATCAGTTGACTGAATTTAAATGTTTTAATCCTGTCAGTTATATACTCACTGATACATTTTACAACTGCCGTTGATCAGATTTAAATTTGTTTTCCAGTTCAATCCTGAATCTAAGCTTTCAGAGGACGATCCATTCTACAACAAAAACCCAAGTACCAATGACAAAGTTCACGTTCTGGTTCTGGTCATTGATGCCAACACAGTGTCTGTGATGAGTGATGAAATTGTGCAGAAGTTTCGGGACATCAGGAGGGAAGCCAGTGATCTGGGTGAGAACAGGAATCTGTTTGTTTTTCTGGGGTTTTTTTCACTTATTTATTGGTTTTCACCATTGAAAATGTGACAGCATATATACAGAAATGCAAGAACAAACTCTTTTCAACCCCCACACCCACTCCTGGGGATAAGCAAAAAAAGAGGAAATGAATGGACCTTGTATCAATGACAAGAGCAATCAAAACAGACAAATAAAAAAACAAAACTAACAACAACAAAAAAACAAAGATAAGATGTGAGAACAAACATGTGGCTTTCAGTAATAGTAAAAGACAGTATATATAGCTGAACTATAGGATAAAACCTCATGTTTGTTCGAGCAGATATGTAATGAAAGGTTGCCATATCCGGCTGAAATTATCATTAGGACGTCGTAAAGCCAGTCTTATCTTTTCTAGCTTCAGGAGTTAGTTGTATGTGATGTTTGTAGGAGGGCGAGGCAGCCTGCTTCCAATTAAGTAAAATTATTCTTCTTGCCAAGAGGGTGACAAAAGCAATGCAATCAGATTGTGCCCTGGGAAGGTTGATCACACTCACATTGAACACCAAATATGGCTGTGCGAGGGTTCGAGTTTATTGGTCTTTTAGATATCTTGGATAGGGCATCGAATATAGTTTAGAAGTAACCTGAGAGTCTCTGACAAAACCAGAATTTATGAGCTAACATTGCAGGTGAAAAATTACATCTATTACACAAATTATCCATTCCTGGATACATCTTTGCGACTCTGGCTTTAGATAAATGCAGTCAGTGTGCAACATTGAATTGAAGTAGGCCGTGTCTGGCACAAATTGATGAGTGTATTCTTGAAAATATGTCCAACCATTCAGTATCTGTAATTTGTAAATTCAGATCAGCCTGCCATGCTTCTCTCAATGCATCAAGAGATGCCAACCGTAGGCATGAGAGTTTCATATATATAGCGGATATTATGCCTTTGTTTGATGGAGCTGTTGGAAACAAAGTATCCATGGGCTGTTGCTCAGGGATTGCAGGATATGATCGTGTTTGGTTACGAATCCAATCCCGGACCTGTAGAAATATTAAAAAATGTGATTTTGGTAAATTAAATTTAGCTCTGAGCTGGTCAAATGAGGCAAAAGTATCTGCTATGTACAGATCTTTGAATGAGACAATACCTTTCTCATGCCAGACTAAGAAAGAGTCATGTTCAAGTGAGGGGGGAAATTGATGTTTGCCACAACTGGGGCACAAAGCGAGCCAGCCAAGGTGTTTTCGCACCTAAACATAAATATACGCAGAGATTGATAGACTAGGGGGGCAGTAGATGCACAGCGTGGTGTGATAGGCATTGTCGAATACATCAAGGCTGGGAGGGATAGTGGCAGGCTTGCATCAGCCTCATTGTTAGCATGGGTTTGAAGCCAATAAGCCAAGGCTCTCAGGTTACTCGCCCAATAGAATATTTGGAAATGGGGTAAAGCCATCCCACCAACCGATTTGGGTCGTTGCAAAAATTCCTTACTGATATGAGGTGGTTTCTTTTTCCAAATGAAGTCAGAGATAATCTTATTGAGATGTGAGAAGAAAGATTTGTTAATAAAGATTGGTATAGTTTGGAAGAGGTATAAGAATTTGGGTAATACGTTAATTTTTATTAGGTTAATTCTGCCAGCTAATGAGATAGGAAGTGTAAACCATCTGTCAAGGGCCATCTTGGTGCGCTCTAAAAGAGTAGCAAAATTAAGTTTAAAGAGGTCTGAGATTTTCCAAGTTACAACTATACCCAGGTATGTGAATTTATCAGCAGACACCTTAAAAGGGTAGGAGTTAAAAGAGAATGATGCAGCAATGTGCAGCAGAGTTGACGGAAAAAGTTCACTTTTCGAGACATTAATCTTATACCCAGAAAGCTTGATAAAACGATCTAATATAGTCATAATATGCAGTAAAATATTCTTGGGATCTGTGATATATATGGATGGATGGATGGATGGATGGATGGATATAACAATAATTTGTGTTCCTTTCCACTCCTTAATATGCCGCGAATCTCAGTGTTATATGTTTCAGTAGTCACAAATGAAGAAAAACTAAAATCCCTGCCTTCAATATGCAGACATAAACATGGAGAACCAGTCATGATAATAAAGGAAACTAAATATACACACACGCAAATAAAATATTGTGGTCTACTAGAAACCAGGATATGAGCTTGTGAGCTGCATATCAAGATGTAAACGTATGAACATACCAGTTCTGCATCTCAGTTGAGCCTAGGATCAAAAAGACTCAGAAAAAATATACCCAGTCAGTGTCTTGATATGTGTAAATGATCATCCAAATATGTCCAATACCAGAAAAAAAAATGAATAGATAAATATGTGTCTCTCTTCCTTCCTCATTATTAATAGAGAATAAATGAGGGACTGATCAAAAGTCGAGTCCAAGAAGACATGAAATGGATAAGTAAAAAGGATAATAATAATGATGATGGTAATTGGAGGGGAAGCAAAAAACTTAAAACTTAATTTAGTTCGAGGTAGCAGAAAAATAGCTGCATCATTACGGGTTACAGTTCTAGTAGGAGAGATTCGCATATAACAAAAAATACTGGTGCCGTTTTCCTACGTCTTCGGTGAGGGATGACTCCGCCTGGCAAGGAAATCTTCCACATCTGAGGGTTCCTTGAAGGAGTATGAGATGCCGTCACAGGTGAAACGTACGTCAGGTGGATGAAACACGCCATACTTGATGCCCACCTGTCTGAGCTTCACCTTGACCAGGTTAAAGCTGCTCTGCAGCGGCTAAGCTTGGCGCTCATATCCGGGAATATGTGGATCCTTGCCTCTCTGAATTTTAGTTTGCCCTTGTGTCTGCATAACTGCAGGATCTTTTCCCTATCTGAGTAGTAGTGTAGTCGCGCAATCATGGGACTGGGGCAGTCGCCAGGTTTGGGTTTCGCAGCCAGAGTTCTTTGAGCACGGTCGAGCACAAAAGGACCAACCTCAGTAAAAAATGAGGCTATGAATGCAGTGGGTTTGCCGTTTTCCAGGCACTCGATCTCCCAAACAGTAGTTGCCGTCTCGGTCTGTGTGGAGCGCATAGACGCCATTTCAACTCTGAACTCAGTTTTTAGAGAGGCAGTGTCAGCCTTTGTGTCTTGTCGGAGAGCCTCGAGGTCTTGTTTGATTTCAGGACAAAAAGTCACCATCTCTTGTTTGATTATATCGGCCAGTTGTTGATGAGAAGACTCCATCTGAGCTTTAAGTAGCTGGACAAGAGCGTTCTCCTTGGGTTGCTGTGGCGAAGATGAGAGGCCCGGGTGGTGGGTGGCGGTAGCGCTAGCATTAGCCATGAGCGTTTGCTTGAGTGATGGGCTAGCTACACTTTGCGCTGCAGCCTTGGTCGACTTCTTCTGAGTTTTACTCGCCATAACACACAGAAGTGGTTCTACAATATATGTGCAGCAGAGTTAAGCCACCAAAAAGTTAAAATGTCCTGTCCTACTCAAAGTAATAAGTTAACGTATACGGAGCCTGTTGGACCTGCAGCTACTCCATGTCAGGTGCTGAAACAGGAAGTCCCGTTTTTCTGGGTTTTTAATCCATCGTGCTGTCTATGTTCCTGATGTGTTGCTCGACACTTCAGAGTATCCAACAGTCACTTCCTGCGGCTGTTTGTAGCTTCATGATGACAGAGAAACACCAGCTGTGTTTATGTCACTAACAGTTTGTTTTATTCTGTTCTCCTGCAGGAATTCCTCAAGTGGTCATTTTCACCAAAATTGATGTGGCCTGTCCTGAAATCAAAAAAGATTTAAAGACTGTCTACAAGGTCCAGCACCTGAAGAGGAAGGTATGTTTAATTAGTAATATTAAGAATTATGGTTACTGCAATCACTGATCAGGTACCAGTGATCAGTTTTTCACTCCTTTAAACTTTATTATGTTCAAAAGTACAAGTGTACATCAACCTGATAAAGACAGACACACCGTCACATTCACCTTTTCTAATATATGAAATATGCAGTATCACCAGGGTCTCTATACATGATCTCGAGCATTGAGAATATTGTTTGTGTACACAGGGGTTACTAAAGAGAGAGTTTTTGGAGCAACTCACATTAGCAGTAGCTTGTTCCTCTAGCCGTCGTCATGAAAGCCCAGACGTACTCGGGGATCGACACGTCGGGGCTTCCACACTCTGTGTACACAAACAATGTTCTCAATGCTCGTGTTCATGTGTAGAGACCCTGGTGATACTACGAGCAAAGTTTCATGTTGTGTCGAGACTTCTTACTGTTTTAAAAATAGCGAGTTGCTCTGTGAATGGCAGTAAATGTAGTTATTTATTTTTCTTTACTTTTTAGTGCTTCGTGTAGGTCTTACCTTTTGTTCAAAGTGGTCTTAAAAAGTCTTAAATTTGACTTGTTCAAACCTGCAGATACCCTGATAGGGGACCACGCAAAGAAGGGGTGGGGTCGCTTTCGTACTATATCCTGATTGGTTCAGTTCACTGTCTATATTGAATGGGCCACCCCCTATAATTATGGGCCAAAAAAAAAAAAAGGAAAAAATATCCAACAGCATCGGCCTCTGAGGACTGCCGACTCTTCGGGAAAATGCCCGGTATGCTAGATTACCAGTCCAGCCCTGCCTCAGACTCAGGTCTCCCTCAGCTCCTTCCAGCTCAATAAGGAGCTGCACTGCCTCCACATTCAGCAGTCTCCTCATTGTTTTAACACACAAAACAAAACATTGACTACACTACACTACACAACACACTAACTATACACTCCAAACACCCTACATGTAACAAATCTCTCAACTCTTAAAACTCGCTATCTTCAACGCTGTCGCTATCACCATCACTGTTGCTGTCACTTTTTCGCCAATTTCATGAGAAAAGCCAATTTTTACCTTTTCTTCCTGCACCAAACGTGACAGCAATATTAGCGAAAAAGTGCTGCATACATTACTTATGGCAAGTCCGGTTTTACTTGGCCGATCAACGCGTAGTAGTTTAAAAACTGGTATATGGTTTGAAGGCAACACCTTCACATAAGTTGAAACATCAGTCAACCTCAGAGGGTTAAATCTACAAAACACTGCAAATAGACAAAGGCTCTGATTGTTTCTGCCTCAGCATTCAGTAAAGGACGTTATTCTGAGCTAGCTATGCCAAAGCAGTGTGTATAGTATGCTGGTCTCACTCTTCTAGGTTAAAGCAGTTTATCCAGCTGCCCATCAATATCAGTACAACTGATCAGATCAGCGTTGTGAGAAAAAAAGCTTTTATTGTCCTGAGCAGTTGTTATTTGTAATCTGAACACACGTTTTGTTTGTTTTTTGACTCAGATGGAAAAGTTCAAAGCAAAGTTGGGAATCCCCATGAACTGCATCTTCCCTGTGAAGAACTACCATGAAGAAATCAACCCCAACAGTGATGTTGACTCACTGATCCTGAGCGCCCTGACAGAGATCATACATTGTGGAGATGACTACATCAACTTAAACAAGAGTCATGACAGACTGACATGTTTCAACAAAGTATAAACAGGCTGTATTCGTGCTGGACAAATAACCTGTGACAACCTGTGTAATCTGCAACATTCAGCAGCAGTTTGTATATCATTCTGTTACATCATCTGTACAGTAGGACTATAGTTTTAACAGATTTAAATGACACCTGACATGAATTCTGGTGAGCTACTATTGGTCAGGGTGACAGGCCCCCCACTGGCCAGATGTGTAAGGGGAATGAACAGGAATATAGGGGGGTCATCTACGAAATTGTTAACTAGGTTAATGCAACCACCTGCATATATATATATATATATATATATATATATATCAACTTCCAGAGGAAGACACCACAGACCACACCAGTGAACATCGGGGTTTGGACATAGAGATGGTGGCAAAATACAGATACCTGGGAGTTCACCTTAACAATAAATTGGAATGGACTGACAACACAGTACAAGAAGTGCCAAAGTCGCCTCCATCTGCTGAGGAGACTGAGGTACTTTGGAGTGCAGAGGACATTACTTCAAACATTTGCACATAACACTGTGGTGGCATCAGGCTTCTTTATGCAACTTTCCACTCACTTGTTTTTTATAAATATCTTGTGTTTTTCTATATTTTTTCTATTTAACTTTATGCATTTCTTTCCTTTTTTATCTCCTTTCTCTCTATTAAAACAAGAAAGCTCTGTCTGTGTGTGTGTGTGTGTGTGTGTGTGTGTGGTTGGAGGTTGTGCAATCTCGGATTTGTTTGGACTACAAAGATACTGTTAATACATTATTTAACAAATGATTTACGAATTCCACCAGCATTGTCAACCATATCTACGCCCCCTGAATTTGTGCGCACCAGAGCCAATCACTGCAGAGCCCACCCCCACGCCCCACCTCCTGTGTTCCGAGTGTCAAACGACACACCTTAAAGGCAGGAACACACCGGGTTAACCATTGGCCATCTGTAGCATTTGGGGAGACTCAGACGAGTTTGGGAACAAATCTGTTCAGTGTGATCAGCTGCGTTGGAAGCTTTTGGAACCACACAGACAGCGTCTGCTCCGATTCAACATGCGAAGTCTGAGCCGTTGGATTCTCTGATTGGCAGTGTGATAGCGAATCAATGCGGTGTGTGGGAGAGGCGGAAGTGACGATGATAAAGAAACCACATAACCACATCTTCATATAATAACGAGCCCGCAAGCACACAATGGAAGTGTCAGCTCAGCCTTAATCATCTTTCAAGTAATGCCAAGTATTAAGTCCACAAACGTCTTCTCAGGTCAAACGAATACTGAACCAATACTGTGTGCACTTTGTTTTAATATGCACCCTACACACTGTTGATGTAGGCTATCCATAAAATCTTCCCTCCCTTAGCCCTACACATTCTGGATGTCTGGATTCTCTCTGTACTCATCTCTAAGTTACACTCGAGTCTTATGTCTCAAAGTGTTTGTCCAGGCTTAAATTCATGCTGGTGCGTTTACTATTTGCTTACATTATTCATTCATTGCCAATGTTAGCTAAGGCACATGGTTATGTGTTTCAAGTTATCTTGCTAGCATGTTAGGCTTATATTTGTCTGTCTATGTTAGGCTTCTGTTCAGTAGTTTATATTGGTGTTTCTGATGAAGATTTTAACGCGCGTTTTTTTCATATTAGTTGCACAATCGAATTTTGCTTGGTTTATCTTCTTGCTAGCGTGTCCGGTGCGTTGCTAACGTTGTTCATCCAGCGGGATTGCTAGCAGCTAGTTAAGGCGCGTTTTCTAAGGATAAAACATGGCACTGTTTCTCAAGTTTCTACCTTCTTGTTGGCATGTTGGGCTTCTATAGGCCCTTTTATTTTGGTGCTTACAATTACCATTCAGTTTTTCAGAACTATTTGGGACCTTTGTTACTTTCTCAGTACTCATTCACCAAACCCTAGGTAGCTCTTATGGCTGTTACCGCACCATTGACTTTGAATGGTTCTTGTGTTGCCAGTGCTTGAATCATGACAACCAGAGTGTTTAAGTATGTTGGCCCATGGGTTTATTGTTGGTGTGCATTTCATAACAATAATATGTTAACACATTGAACCATATCGAATTTCATAACAAACCTTAATATACCTGACGTCCCACCTTCAAACCCAGCCTCATTTGGCCATCCATGAAAAAGTTACTTAACCTCCCACTTTTCTATAGGAACACAAACTTCCTACGGGCAATGCACTAGTAACATGAATCATCCATAAAATGTCAGTCAGTCCGGGTTTTTCCCCATTCCTCCGGAGTTTACCTAACTGTCTCATATGTATGTATATCAATGATGATAAATGATATGACAGATGATAACACCCAATTTACATTAGATCACCTTGGGGATACCACTCCTGAAGAAGGGAAAAGAGCCAATTCACCAAATCAGTCTCATAAAAAGGTATTTAACTGTCAGTTTGTAACTCTGATTAATAATTAACTTGAATAATTAGCATGCATTAACTACATTGCAGGGCAGTAACAGTTAGATTGTTTTTTTAAAGTTTAAAGATGCTAGGTACAAAACTTGTGTTTCACAGAGCTGGTAGCACGCTGTGGCTCTATCTCCGGCTCTTCTTCTTACTCAGGCTGTATGTATGTAGTTATCTGATGACAGCTGCTGGAGATCAAAACACACAGATGTAGAACTTACAGCAGAAAACTTTCACTGAAGCTTTGCATTAACACTAAAGACTC
>OZ023172.1:28903771-29116271 GCA_963678695.2 Diplodus puntazzo
CTCTTGCTTTTAAATAAACTCCAACAATCTGCTCTATATTAAATGGATATTCCGATGTAAGTTTAATCCATGGTCTAACACACTGTCACACAGAGTAAGACCCCCCTCGAAAGATCAAGATTTCCGACCGCTAGCTTATGTAGTTTTAGCAACCTCAGAAAAGACCGCACGATAACAATACACTGCAGTATATGCCTCTAACAAGAAGCTGCCATCACAAAGCCACAAATGATGCTCAGAACAGCACCAAACTTCAGCAACAGTACAAATAGGGTCTCGACACATAGTTCGAGGCATCAAACAACTGCTAGCTTTGTTATTCCATGGAAATGCAATCAACCTGGTGGGCGGAGTTTAGAAACAAACAAAGTGAAGTTTAGAGTCGCTGCACTCTGAACTTGTGATGCTGCAGCACATGTTGGCTTCAACACAACCTGTGGTCAGTGATGAATCATCATCAGAGAGCTCCAGCAGGGGGCAGCATGCTCTGATCCTCTGTTGGCTTCCACCTGAATCTTCTTCCTGTCAGGATTTCACGAATGAGCATCTCAAAGTGTCAACACAGATTTATACAGAACCAGTTAATTATAACAATTAAACCCACTGATTAAAGTCAAATGTGATAAATATGTCAAAGTGCTAAAACGTCCAAGTTTTAAATACTTAAGTCAAACTGAAATCACACTCACTCGCCCCTTTGTGTAACAAACTAATGTCAGAGTGTTTTTAAAATGTATTCCAAAGATTTTATATTTTTAAAAACAACAAAATTATGTGACCAACGAGGCAAGTTTTTATTTATTCAATTCATCATTTTTCCTTTTTCAAACTTAGTGTGAAGTTCGAATCAGAAATCAGATACTTTATTGATCCAAGGTGATTAACTGGGTCATTTAGAGCGTAGAGAACTAACAGGAAAAATATCAATACAAAAGAAAGATTAGTAAAATACATTAGATTCCACAGCTGCAGTCACACTCCATCACAGAGCGAGAGGGTGAAGGCAGCAGAATGGAATCTGGCCCTCATCTTGTCAATGATTTGTACAATAGTGTCACTTATCATAAAACAACAAGAAGCTCAGCCGCTGATAAATGCCGCTGCTTCTTTCAATCTGCTTTGACTTGATGAAAATGAAAGTAAAATGTACTACATTGACATTACTGACTGTAACATAACGACGTCTAGTCCAAGGTTAATGTTTAGTCCTGGACTTTGTTCCAGTGCAGTCTGTATCACTGTACTGTACGGTCATTAAGAGACTGTAAGCACATTGTTTCAGTGAAGGACTGAGGATTTTCTGTGTACCTTCGTGAAGACGGTGAGCATGAGTTCATTATTCTGAACAGTTATATTATGTTTTTCTTTAATTATGTAGGTTTTGAAGCCTTTATTCCACCAACAATGTTTGAGGTTTTATCGTAATAAGTCCACAATGATTCTGCTGTAGTCACTTTGAGTCTACAGTGTCAAACTGATGAAATGTTACTCATCATTAATTTTACAGATTTTCTACCACAATGTCCAGCTATTTAACTTCAAAAAGTAAAGAATTCATTCAAACGTGAGCTCAGAGTTTTGTTGTTAAATGTTAGTGTTTAATTCTCCAGCGATGGGACAAAAACCATCCAGACCTTCTCCACCCCCACATCGGCCGCAACCTCCTCCACAACCTCCTCCACAACCTCCTCCACGTAAGATTGTTTTATAAAGTTCTTATTTATGGAAAAATTCCCAATTTGGTGCTGTACATTTTCATGATCTTCGGTCTCATCTGAACATGTTTCATGTATTTGTCAGTTTTCAGCAAACCATGGAGGGAAATAAACTGGGGGTGAGTGTGTCTGCGGCTTCAGTGGGACATTCTTCTACAAACATTTTCACAGCACAAGTTAACTTGTAGTGATGGATTTACTGTTCAGTTCTTTGTGAGAAGACTCTTTTTTAAGCCAAAAAACCTCGACTTCCGGGATATAAAAATACCCAGGTCTTCCGCTTGTGGAGCCCAAAGAGACTTCTGCAGACCAAGCCAGCTAACTAGAATGGGGATAAAATGATTTAATCATACGGCTCTTCTGGACTCTAGTCATGACAGTGAAACAAGTCATTTTGCGGGTTTATCATGCTCCAAACAATTTATCCGCCATTTTACAGATGCTTGTTTCACCATGGAAGCTGAAGAGAAGTCTTTTTGGGCTGCAGCGCATCAGGGGATGTTGTAATGACACGGTGTGGCAAATACGGAAACTGGCTTCAAAGCCTGACAGTCTTCCTGGGGGGTTGATTACACACTATTAATTATTTTTATAAGCTACAATGAGAAAAAAGTGTCAGGCCAACCATATGCAAACAGACACACATAATAGGACTGTATTTTTGGTGAAAAGCAATCAGCTGAGTGAAGACATTTTACAAACCGATGTAGAAGCGAGCCGATAGGAGAACATCTTAGAATCAGCGTGATTCATGAGCAGTAACTTAATCTGTACCTGATACTTGTTTGTACTGAGTATTCATCCCATCCTAATTATTTGAGATTACTGAGCTTCATGTGTTACAGTAACATCCTAAATAATTGTTGTCTGTTGTTGTTGAAGTCTAATGTGCTGCATGTTTCCCTCCTTGAGCAGAGACAGAGCGAGCGCTCTGCAGCATGTGAAGAACTACAAACCTCCTACTGAAAGACATCAGCTCAGGATTCTTCTTTATGGACCAGCCGGAGCTGGAAAGTCCAGTTTCATCAACTCCATCCAGAGTGTCTTACGAGGCAGAATGTGTTCACAGGCTTTGGTGGATAACACCTCCTCTCAATCTTTCACCCGAAAGGTATGAAGAACATTTGTGTTGATAAAGGAAACAGCCAATATTTATCATCTCATATAAACACTTTGCAAACCTTTATGAAACCTTAAGGTCCGGTTACATCAAGGCAACTAAGACTGCTTCACAGCATCTGGTCTCAAAGTTACACACTTAATCCGTTCATCCATCCACCACATCCTCTTCACTCAGGCTTAGTGGAGGTTCCTGGATGTTGTGGTGGAGACAGGTCTCTGATTTTTTTTTCCATTGTTTTGCCAGTCTGAGTCCCATTTTGTAAATTTTCCTTTCCTGTGACCAGACATTAACCAGGAGCAACATTAAACCAATTGGATTAGCATGAATCTTACTCTGACTCTCTTCCTCCCTGGGGCGGTCCAGTCAGTCCGGTTGGATGGTCGAAAGATGCTGTGGGCCGCGATGGTCTAAAGTCTGCTGCTCTTAATCCAAAAATATGGCTGAGAACCTTGGGGATCAAATTGGGAGAGAGGAGCAGTCGAGGATTTGTTGTTGTTGATGCTGATGAACTGATATCTGTCAGAGAGGTTCAGTTTGAGCCAGGAGAGGGCAGTGCCTGTGATACTGAAAACAGTTTTGAGGCAGGAGACAAAGATGGAGTGGTTGATGGTGTCAAATGCTGCTTCAAAGAAGTCTGGTGGATATGACGAGAGCACAGATGGATCAAAGAGTAAATCGCAGATATGTAGCAGCAATTAACGCATCTCATCTCATTAGTAATCTTGCCACATTTTTTGCACAACATAATTGGTTGATTCCTTCATTCGCAGTTTTAAAGCTCAGAAAAAATACCTTCTTCCAAAAACCCCATGCAAATCAACTGAACACTACTTTTACTTGCTGGCATCAAACTCGAAGACGACAGAAGTTTATCAGATTACTGGTTCCACAGTTCACTCCTGTGGTGTTTTTTCTGTTTTGGTAAACAGAATAACACAATACAATTTATCCTGACACAGTGGTAAGAGGGCCCCGTTCTGAGCAAACATATGATATGATTGAGACAGATTAAAATTGAATTGGCTCAAGGTGCGTCAGACTTCATGTTTCCAAGTTAAAATCCATTGAATAAGAACTAAACCAAGCTAAACCAAACTGAATTCAAAGAAAGAATCCAGTGCAGTTTACTTTGTGCTAGCTGGGTTTATGTGGGTCTATTGTTGCATCCTGATCATATTACCTGCAGTTTTCTCCATTTGTGCTTTACAGTACACAACCTACAAGATCCCAAAAGGAGACCAACAGTCCTTCTACCCTTTTGTCTTCAATGACATCATGGGCCTGGAATCAAGGAAAGGAATCCCTGTGGACGACGTCAAACTGGCTCTGAAGGGACATGTGAAGGACGGTTACAAGGTACAGACACTGCACATGTATCTTCTACAAAATGAACGTCATTCTTTTCAATTATATTCTAACTTATACTGTGTATATTACAACTTTCCTTTGACTGGATTTAAATTTGTTTTCCAGTTCGATCCTGACTCTAAGCTGTCAGAGTTTAATCCATTCTACAACAAATACCCAAAAACTAACGACAAAGTTCACATTCTGGTTTGTGTCATTGATGCCGCCAATTTCTCCGTGATGAAAGATGAAACCAAGCAGAAGATTCGGGACATCAGGATGGAAGCCAGTGATCTGGGTGACAACACTCTACGCTTTTTAACAGATCACACTACCTAAAAAATCAATTACATAAATAAAATGTAAAAAGAATAATAAAAAGAGAAACAGCAGCTGTGGTCTGTTTGAAGTTGTGTCAGTTACAGTTTCCTGTTATTTTGCAGATATTCCTCAAGTGGCCATTCTCACCAAAATTGATGAAGTCTCTCCTGAAGTCAAAGCAGATTTAAAGAATGTCTACAAGGCCCAGTCCATGAAGCATCAGGTGTGTTTAATTACTAATACAAATGATTACAATTACTACAAAAAATCTGATACCATACCAACCAATTCCTAATAATATTAATAATGGGAAATCACTGTTGAATGAGCTCGAACCCATTCTTGTTCGGGCTTGTTGCCTCGCTGTATCTTTGCATTATGGATCAATCATGTCTGGCCAACAGGTCAGTATCAGTCCAGCTGTGATCTGTTCTCGGATCAGTGCTGTGAGCACTAAAGTTTTTATTGTTCTGAGCTGTAATCTGAACAGATGTGTTTTTCATGTAGATGGAGAGCTTCAGTGCAGATGTGGGAATTCCCATGAACTGTATCTTCCCTGTGAAGAACTATCATCAAGAAATCAACATCGACAGTGACGTTGACACGCTGATCCTGAGCGCCCTGAGAGAGATCATCAGCTACGGAGATGACTTCATTAACTTAAAGAAGAGTAACGACAGACTGATGTGGTTTAAGGTTTTCAACCCTTCCAGTGAGGATGTTTCCTCCCCTGTTTATTGGCTTGTTTGTTTGATGGTTGGTTTGTTGGCGGGTTTGTTGGCTACTTGGTTTTTCAGCAGTTTTTAACAAAACTACTGAAGAGATTTCAGCCAAAGTTGGAAGGACATTGGGTCTCAGCCCAGAACAGACCCCATTAAGCTTTGGTACAGATCCAGATAAAGAGACAGATCCAGAGTTTTAGCTCACTTTCTTTAACATTGTGAGACAGGGTGTATTTCTACATCTTTGTTGATTTCTCAGAGAATAATGCATTGATCTTGATGATAAAAATATAGTGTCTATAGGGCTGGTATCTATGAGTGAGTTAAATTTGACACAGGGCTATCAAGGTTGATATTTGATTGGGATTGATTGAATTAAAGGGGACTGCAGGGCCTTGGTGGAGGTTTGCACTCCATGTAACCCAGACAAAACAGTCGAGCTGCTGCCTGAGCTGCACTGTAACGATTTCAGCTGTGTTCACAGGACTGTAATGTAGCTGAGCTGAAAATGTTCATCTTCCTGAAAACATGTTTGTCAGGTCAGATGATGTTTATGATGTCAGTCACTGACTTCGTTGTCTGCTTGTCTTTTACTGGTTTCAGAGTTCATAGTCCTGTTTAGTGAATTGAATTAAAACTGTTCTAAATTGGCTGAATATTGTGTTCATTCCTGTTTTGTTCAGAACGGTGAGTCTCCCTCGTTGGAGGTTCAGGTTTTAGGTTCAGTCAAATTGCTCTTCATCAGTCGTCTAGTAGTCATCTCCCACATTTTACGTGTGAGATGCACGTAAAATGACGTGGACGCGTTGCTTGTCTATTTCACAGCGTTCGATTGCCTGTTTTACATGCGGTGCTGTATGAGACCCAGGGAACTAGTGCTCATACGACATGCTTTAACACGAAAGTGGAGTCAATATAATGTAATGCACACCGGGGCATACCGGGGATTCAAAAACTCTAAATGAAGAAGAAAACCCTGATCCTCTACCACGGAGATGAGCTGCTTATTCAGAGCGATAAATTTAGTAACCTTCTCTGTAATATATTTGGCCATGTCACTGTCTCAAGGATATTTTTCTTCCTTTTGAGTGTATCCATGAGTGTTTGTTGCCTTGGTGCCATCGCCTGTATTGCTTGAGTGAACTTGTTGTATTCTTTGTGTTTGTTAATTATGTGCCATATCACATTTGTATCAACTTTGACCAAGACAGTGATAAAGAAACTGAACAAAAATTCTGACTTCATAAACTACATGAATGAGGCTCTCAAAGCTCTTGGAGAGCAGTTGCATGAAACCAGTAGGGTCGCTTGGCAGAAGCTTTAGACTGGATATTGGCCGACAAAGGTAGCGTCTGTCACATGTTTGGAGAACAATGTATGTAACATATGTAATAAGGTATAATTGAATGTGAGCAAGGACTGAACTTTGAAATGAATAATTAAAGGATTCAACTTGCCTGTGCTTTGACCTCTGGCTACCTGTGTATGGACTGATCAGGAAGTATAAAAGGACGAAAACAGTAAAATCATAAATGTATTATGCATATTCTGAAGTTTAATCAACAAATTATAGTTATTAATGTTTTCCTTTTTTGTCACATTATAATGGACCATATTCTGTTTTACAACCTGCCATAAACAAAGTTTTGCAGGAGTCATATCAGAATCAGAAACAGGTGTTTTACCAAGAAGGGTTTTACACCAAGGAGGAATTTGTCTTGGTGACTAAGGTGCGTGCAATAACAATGAACTGACAGTAACTATTACATATAATATACAATAAGAACAAACAGAGACATAAGTGTGGAAGATGATGAATAAAGATGGAAGAGCTATACAGTAATGACAAAAAAGAGATAAAGTGTAAAATATTGTAAAAAGTTTTTAATTAAAAAAATTAAAAATTACACATTCTGCATTATTATAATACATAGATTCAAGGGCGGTGGTGGGGACGGGTGCCAGTGTCAGTCGGGGTCCTGGGACCTGTTATTCAAACGAAGAATAATGACAGATGGAAATGTTACTTTCGAACAAATGTTGTTTTTTTTAATTTCTTGTTATACCATATTTGTCGTCTAAGTTACACATAACTGCATACTGCAGGCAAAAGCTAACGGTAAGGTTTGGCCATGTTTACATTACATTTATAGCAAAGAAAATGTGTATTTACAATGTGAGCCTTAGCTGGTCGTCCAGAACATTTAAAGGAAAAGCAAATCTGGGGACGGTAGGGGAATTTTTTAATCCTTATAAGAATTGAGTTTTTTTCGCCCTCATGCACATTGTTAAATTTTGGGGGAATATATTAAGAAATCTGGCCTGACTAGGTGACCGGTATTGACCTTTGAATATGAGTGTGTTATTCTGTTCTGAGGTCTGCGATAAACAGAAGATACTGATAACAGAAATACTGATCCTGTATACTGTATGAATACATCTTACAAAATAGCACACACACACTGCATAGAGGTGCCAAGTCGATGAAAAACATTGAACACAAGAAATCTACAAACCAAACCGCACTCATGGTTCACACTAAAACGGAGACTTACACACACATGCACAAGTAGATGCACGCACACACTTACATAGTCTGGAAGAGTTCGAGCTCTAAGTTACACAATTATCAAGGGAAAACATAGGAACCCGTAGAGAACAAAAACAAGGAGCACCGTGACATTTTGGTGATGGTCCAGGCTATCAGCACGCAACAGTGTAAACAGATGAACAGAGTCTGAGGTATATAATGTCGGTCCAGGAATAAACAGAACCCACTTTTTTCCATCCACGCAACTGTGTCGTTCTTCTGAGAATTTTGGCTCAACATATAGATGTTGTATACATCTTCTGCAACATAATTTAAGGATCACAATCCATTATGTGAGACAACAGCCAGCTGACAGATTCATCATCACACTTTCTTGATTTAGCGTCAGCTCAAGTTCAGCTCGCTGTAGAGGAAAGGATCCACCTCACGGAGAGCAGCGATCAGGACTGAGCTGGCTGCACTTCCTCTTCGTCGCACTGTGTCGATCACGTCTCGTGCTCTATCTGCTGGGACTCTGTCTGGTCTTCTGAAATTCTGCATTTCTTCATCACTTATAATTCGATGACTAAGAAGTTCATCTAGGAGCTGGTTCAGAACAGCTCCAGACACTCGATTTACAAATGTTTTCCTAACAGAGAACAGCCTCTCCTCTGCTGGGACCCTGTCCGTCCTCTGCTGGGACCCTGTCCACTGCTGGGACCCTGCTGGGACCCTGTCTTCTGCTGGGACCCTGTCCGTCCTCTGCTGGGACCCTGTCCACTGCTGGGACCCTGCTGGGACCCTGTCCTCTGCTGGGACCCTGTCCGTCCTCTGCTGGGACTCCGTCCACTGCTGGGACCCTGCTGGGACCCTGTCCACTTCTGGGACCCTGTCCACTGCTAGGACCCTGTCCACTGCTGGGACCCTGTCCTCTGCTGGGACCATGTCCACTGCTGGGACCCTGTCCTCTGCTGGGACCATGTCCACTGCTGGGACCCTGTCCACTGCTGAGACCCTGTCCTCTGCTGGGACCATGTCCACTGCTGGGACTCTGTACTCTGCAAAAAAAAGTAAAAGCTCAACTGTAATGAAAGTCATACTTTGATTATCGGAGCAGAAATGTTTCTGTATCAGAGAAATCTGAGAAAAAATCAGCGAGGAATTTTCACATGAAGGTTTCATGATGGAGCTTCTTCTCTTTGTATTAATCCATCAACACACCGTTGTTCTCTGTTTACATAGATGGAGAACTTATTTCCTGACCGTCAGTCACATCTTCCATTGAGCAGTACGTCAGTGTTGGACTCTCCATGATGACGGCGGTCAGCGGCTCTCAAAACTTTTATTTGTTATATTTTCGTCTCCATTGAAGCAAGAATGAATGTTACATGTGGCACTTTTCAACTAGTCAAAGCTTTATAACAGTGTTCAATGTGGTGTCACACACACACTGATCACAGCCATCAGGAGCATTTCAGGTTTCAGTATCTTGACCAAGGACACTTTGACATGTGGACTGCAGACATGCAGACTTTGGGATTAGTGGAAGACTGTTCTACCTCCTGAGCCACAGCAGCTTAATGACATGATGATCTGCTTGGCCCGTTAGTGACCTTGAGCTTTGGCTGTCTGGACCTTAGTAGGGCTCCGAACATAACATCCTCACGGTTCCTCCACCAGTGATCTTGGCTTTTGTCCTGTGTGTTCTTGCATCAGAGGTCAGCTCTCCTGTATCTGGGTCTGCTGATGCTTCACCTGTTCCTCAATCTGGCAATGTTTCATCTATTTCTGATTTGGTATCGTTTGCATTTTATGTGTTTTCTGTTTTTTTGTGGTGTTTTTCTATGACTCCACACCTGCGCCTGCATTAAAGGTGAGAGTGAACCAGAACAGTAAAGTTGTCTGGACAGATAAGCAGTGAGCTGAAACTCACTATGAGGCTCCATTAAGCCGAAGGAGATGAACATTCAGTAGATAAGTAGCTTCCAACACTAACACACTGTCAGTCAGTCATTGTTTTGTACACACTGGTTCTGGAGCTCCAAGAGCAATTAGATTCCTCAAAACTGATGAAAACGAAACTTCAGGACGAAGTTGGACTTTAGAGCAACCTGAAGTAAGAACCCGAGTAAGAACAAACTGACTGTTGCTTTATTCTATTAAACTCGTTAACAACGTAATATCAGGCTGAGTGATGCTGTAGGTGAATAAAGACTACCAGTCAGATCAACTTCACGTCTCCAGACCATCTGTCGTTGGTCTTTGACCATTAGAATCACTTCTTCTGTGTTTGTAGGCAGGCGGATCTCAAATGTTGTGTGGTAATTTGGTCCAAAGTCCAGTTCAAACTTTTCTTCCTGAAAAACCAAAGTAAACTGCAGGTAACCAAGAGCAGTTTGATAAATCACATCAGCAGACTGCAAAAGACTGTTATTCAAAATACTCACTGTAGGCTGAATGTAACTGGCCTCAGGACAGTCAACAGTGTAAATCTGATATCTGATGAATTCGCAATTAGAGGCTGTCCTGATGTTCACAAAAGGTTTCTGTCGCTCCATCACCTTAAGAGGCATCAGAACATTCAGACATGTAAATTACAGGGTTTATCCTGTTGTACAATAAAAGGTTGACTGAAGAAGAGGCTTAAGCAATCTGTGTTTGCTTTGTACTAAAAAGTCTGTTATGGCCTCTGGTACCTCTCTGCAAAGTTTTGACCAATACTCATTATTTGGGATCTTAAATGACTTTTATGGGTGTAAAAGGCAGCTGTGATTTTTCTCCCAAGAAAGTCAAAAATTGTTACTGATAGCATCTTCACTTTTGATCACTGGCCAAACTGTATAAGATTTAAAATGTAGGGGAGATCTCAGCAGGCAATATAAACAAAATGTGTGCTCAATTCAGAAAACCCGAGGGTGTACTAGGTGGGAAGAACTGAAGGCCGACATAAAACAAAAACAATTTATCTAAAAAAACAAAGACGCTGGAGGTGGATATTGACACACACTGTGTCTCAAACTTCATATTCACATTAACTTCAGATTAAGCTTTTAATACATCTCTGCAGAATGAGAATGAGGTTTATCACATACATTTAAAGTTAATAAAGACAGAAGAGAGAAACATCATCTGACACGTTTGGACTGACAGCTGTAACATGAAGCTTTACCTCGTCCAGATGGATGTTCCTCGGCAGGAGAAGCATGTTAAGTTTTTGTCTCTGTTTTCTTGGGTTTGGTGGTCCGAGGAACAGCAGAACTTGTCCCTTTACTGGTTTTGTCCACAACCTCAGCAAGCTACTCCAGACTATGCCAAAGACAGAGAGGTGAGGCACCTGGACAACCACATGAGAGTCTGTAATCTCCAGCGGCTGGATGATGCTCAGTGCATCGTCAGTGATGTGGACGACAGACAGCAGGCCATCAGGCAGAGGAGCTGTGAAAACACAGAGCTGTCAAACTCTGTTTTACTGATAACAACCTAATCACACTGTTCGTCCTCAATTGATTGGATTTCCAGGACACCAAGTCGAGTCATTGTAGAATTAAACTGTTGACCAGATTTAGCAACCTATTGAACACCAGTGTTGGTGGATGGGAAGCCGGTGAGGGATTGTGTCCTTGTTGTTCTACAGACTCTTTTCAGTCAGTTGAGGCTCCTGTGAAGCCTAAAGGGGACAAACTGTTGAGTCTGGGAGAACTACCTATTACAAACTGAGGAGAAAAGGAAATACAACTTTCATTTACACTCATTTTCACTCATTTACAATCAATATTAAATATTGATTAATGCATCAAGTTTACGAAGGAAAAGACTTCTCTGTTTGTTTCTTTTCTTTAACCAGCCCGACTCTAAATGTCTACAAGTATCTTGAAAATAGATAGATTTTTGGAAACATGTTAAAAACAATGTATTTAAGCATGCTTATCCATAATGATTTACAACTGCAAGTCTGTTGCCATTTAAACACAGTAATCCATGTGCTTTTTTTTCTTCTTAAATTAAATCTAAAAGGTAAGTTTTATTAGTGATGAAACTTAGTTTTTTCTTCAATGATTTAATCATTTAGTCTTTTAAAAATAATAAAAGATACGTTTTAAATCTCATAGTTTAAGATGAAATCTTCAAATTGCTTATTTTGACCAACAGTCCAAAACCCAAAAATGGTGAGTTTTCTATCCAATGAGACACAGAAAAGCAACAAATACTCACAATGAAGTAGCTGAACTAAAAAATATTTAGCATGTGTTGTTTAAAGTTAACTTTCTTTATCAGTCAACAATCAATAATCAAAATTTCCTCAGCTCTAAGATCATCTCTACTGTATGTCACAATTTAGATGTTATTCCAGCGCCCCCCTCAGGACAAACTTGACATGCTTCTCTCCGCAGCAGTTCAGACTCTAAGAACACTCATTTAATCAGGATACTGTTTGTTTAGACTGTCACTGTATTGAACTCTAAAGTCTGTAGGGGGCGCTGACATGACTTTAGAGTGTTTTCAAACAAGTCTCTCTCACTCACAAAGCACAATAATGTTCTCACCATCCATAATTTCACAGTGTGGCAGGTGGAGCTGACTGACAGCAGCATCCTCTGAACACTTGATATCAAACAGCAGCCCTGCAGCCATCTTGCCAGCTGATTGGATGAGGCTCTCATCCCATTGGACAGTCCTGTACAGCAGCTCCGCCTCCTGAGCCACAACAAACACCAGTCCAGTCAAAGCACACTGGAACACACCTGGACCAGGACACCTGAACCTGCAGGACACAGAAGGGCCGATTATAACAAGTTGTCAGCCTGTCGGTCCAATGATGTGTTGAGTTCAGACATGCAGACACTCTGTGTTTTCAGTCATCTCATACGTTGTGTTTGACATGTTTTAATCTAATCATCCTTCAACCTGTGAATCAGTCGTCCAGCAGACAGGTCATTGGTCATTCAGGTGAAAGTTCAGGCATTGTGACCTCAAACTACACATCAAATACCAACAATGTGACAGGAATTCACAACAATTCTATAGCCCCACGGTCCAGACTGCTGTCCGGATTTCTACACGGACTCTTACAGGAAACAGAACAAAGAAACCGAGTTTGTAATGAAAATCTATATGCACAATACCTGATATGTTGAAGTCAGAATATCAAGAATATAGGAAACTTTGTCTTAACATTTGGATATATGATGCAGGGACAAGAAACACTAACAGGAAGGATTTATTGATGGATTTGGATTTTTGCACGTCTGCCAACCTTGAAAAGTAGATCACTTTCTTCATTTTCTCTATCAATTAATGTTTGTAGAACATATTTAGGTGGAATTTAAGACTTACGAATTTAAAGATGCATGTGTGTTGCTCTGCCCCATATCCACACCACTATTGGTGCCCCGTGTGAGGCTCATTATAACATCTGTGTGTATGTGGCATTACAGCATCTACCAGGCTGTAGGATAACAGAGATATAAAAACGATCCGACTTTAGTCTTGAGAGAAGTAATGAAAAAAATAATTTTTCAATTCATTATGTATGAAGTGCTTGCAGAAGAAAAACAGAAAATCTGTGCTGAAGAAAACCTTCAGTGATATGCGCTATACTGAAGAAGTTGAGTTAAAGTGGAAGGAGATGATGAGGCTGAAGAATTCTATATTTTATGTTTTAGTTACCTGTATGAAATCTTTCCAGACTCCATCAGCTGTTCAGGTGTGAAACACAACTTCTCCTGAAATTCAAAAGAGTTCATGAGAACATGCTGAGATGGGAGCAGAAACTTAACACTGAACTCTACCAGTAATGTCCAGCTGACTGCTTCACATTCTGTTCTGCATGCACTCTTTATGAATTATTTATCACTACATTATCTCTTGTCATAATGACAAAATGATTAATATTATTCTTAAGTTAATTGATTCTGCACAAGTGAAGCCTGCAGGACTACACTGGACTGCAGCTAGTAGTTTAATATCAGTAGAATGTAGAAGGTCAGAAACAATAAACCTTGAAGGGGGTACAACTCAGGATGCTGAAGTGAAAAACTGACATTTGGATTCAGAAAAGTGATGGGAACGACAGTTCTTTTTACTGTAATGAATCTCTAGAATTCATTCATTAAAATCATTCGTTCAAAAGATTCGTTCACCGAATCGTTCAGTGCTCTCCAACTCCCTGAACTGATAAACAGCCAAACGATCCGTCATTCAGTTCATGATTCAGCCCTGAGGTTCACGTTCACTTAGTGAGGGACGGTGCGTTCACAGACTATAGTACACAATCACTCGCGGGAGACGCAGAGCTGCTTTTAATGGTATACATGCACTAAAATTATTACACGATGAAAGTGTCCTCTGTGCACAGTAAAATCACTTAACATGATGCTACACGGATGTTAGCAACACAGCGCCAGTTTTAGCAGTACGGTTACTGAAGGTGAATCACCTCCTCTGCCCTGAGTGAGTGAGTGACACAGCGCCACTATCAGCAGAGTACGTGAACGAGAATCACGTCCTCAGCGACAGTTCTCTGTGTGCAGTAGGTTCGCGAATCATGAACGAATCACAGCACGAACGTGAATCACGTCATCACAGTCAGTCGCGGCAGTACCACTCCCGCCCGGCATGCTTGCGACTGACCTCAACTAAACTGAGAAAGGAATGAATCAGTTCATGAACTGATTCCGTTCACTTCATTCACTTAAAAGATTTGTTCGTCCGAACGACACGTTCACGACCGACACAACGCTCATTCAGAAGCTCTCGACGCACAAGCTGATGCTGCTGCTTCAACCTCTGTGGATCATCAGGACACAGCTGATCCTCTTCATCCTCACTCTGCTCTCTGCTGTGCTCAGACACATCCAGGTATGTCTTTGATGTTGATGGATCTGCTGGAGATTACAGACATGAATGGGGACAAGAAGACACTCAGCAGAGGTCAAACTCACTTTGGTGACCAACAATCATAAACCTTTAACAACAGGATTAATCAAGAGCTTTAACTCACATCCTTCATGTGTGTCAGGTGTAGCTCTGATTTCTCTGTCAGCCACCCTGCAGGAGGAAACACAGATACAGCTGTTATCTCTCATGAACAGTTAAAGGATCAGACTCAGTTAACGTTATATACAAAGTCAACGGGAATAGATGCAAATTCACATCTAGCAGTGCCAGACAATGCAAATGATTTGTGTGAGTTGAAAATATTCGACTGTCAGCAAAACATGTGTGTGTGTTGCAGGGATTTGTTGAGTGTTGTGTGTTGAGGGCTGAGCTGCTCAGAGCCTCCAGCTCTGGAGGAGAGAGTCGGTGCTGCTCTCCACTCCTGTTTATCAACCTGACTGCAGCAGTAAACTGTGGAGGTGACCTCCACTGTTGGGTGTTTATGTTCTGTAATGATGACTGCTGACTGCAGACGGAGGGAAAATGTATTTTACTTCATAAACAGTGAGATACAATACTGGATTGTATTTCTTGGTGTTAAGCAGTTGAAGTCTGTTTACAGTAGAAACAGTTTCTAACTTTAAGTGTGAGGGTCCAGGTTCATCACTGAAGTCTGGAGATCTTTCTTCAGACTTGCCACAGCTTGATCCTGGAGACTCTGATCTGTGCTCCTCTTCTTCCAACTTGCTCATCATCTGGACTCCAGTCTTTGTGACAGTTGAACCATCAACACCTGTGAAACTAGACATATGTATACCCATACATTTAAAATACACTTACGTTAAATAAGCGATCATTTATAGTCAGTCATTCAGTTATATTAGTCAGAAACAGTTGTGCTGTTTTATGGAGCTCTCAATAAATCTGAGCAGTGACGAAGAGAACTAATCGCCTGAACTCAAACATGAACACCTGTTTGAATATGAATGGATGCAGTGCCGCAGCTCCCACCAAGTGCATCACATGCTGTGCGTAAGGCACCAAGTGCTGAGGGGGCACAAAAATAGTAAAAATAAAAAATCATAGTCATAATATTAATAATGACAATATTATTTAGTATAAAAAAAAACCTTGAACACCAACAAATGGATTCATCAACAGACTGCTCCTCACTATGATCCTCACAGGCTGCAGAGTGGACAAAAACACAACGAAGACCCTCCCTTTCTGTTTTTGCACAAAATATATATATTTCAACATTTTCAATGACTCAATGAATCTCTATGTTAAAAAAATTTCAATGATGTCCAAGAAAGATTCTCGATTAATACGCTTCATGATCAGTATATTTTCAGCCTGACATCTGCAGTATAGTGTCACAACTTTTACAACTTTTCCGTGATCAAGCAAAAAGAGAGGGAGAGCAAAAATGTAATTAATTAATCACATTTTAAAGATCAACACAGAAACACATGAACTGACCTCAGAGTCTCCAGTCGACAGTTTGGACTCTCCAGTCCAGCACAGAGAAGCTTCACTCCTGAATCCTGCAGCTCGTTGTCACTCAGCTCCAGCTCTCTCAGATGGGAGGAGTTGGACTTCAGAGCTGAGGCCAGAGAAGCACAGCTGATCTCTGACAAACTGCAGCCCATCAATCTGAATAAAGAATAACTGACGTAAGTTCAAAAGACAATGTTCCTGCTTGAAATCATTCAGTGTTTAATAATGTGTTCAGAGCTGAAGAAGGTTTAGAATGTAGATGTTTAGAGAATGAAACTCCAAACACCTGAACCCAACAGGACGCAGGTTCAACACTGTCAGATACACAAAGTGAAACAGAGCTCTCATTAATATTAATTATACAACAAGTAGTTCCGACCACGCAATCTGATGAGTCAACAAGACATTTTGACCGTGCTCAAATCAGCATTACAGCACGCCTGACTCATTACTCAAAATATTACTCCGCCAAGTCTGTGTGTATCCATCTCCATGGCAACGTAGTAACTGTCAGCTGGAGCAAAAAAAAATATTAATTATTTTAAAAAGTACGTCTTGAAATTCAAACTTTCTGCCGTAAAATATGTAGAAGAAGCAGCCGCTAGACGTTTCTCTGTCGACCCCAACAGAGTGAGAGACTGGTGAAAAAATAAAATGGGGCTGTCTGAGGAGGACAGCAGCAGGGCCAGGCTGCCTGGTGGCGGGAGGAAGAAGGCTAGTGAGGAGCCTGAGATAAACATGCGGGAATGAGTTATCAACAAACGGGCACGCCACCAGAGCGTGTCCTGCAAAATGATCAGGGTGATAGAGAAACAAATGTACGCCACCGTGAGTGACAGCAGAGATGAGGAGTTTGCAGCGAGCGCTGGTCGCTAAATCGTTTCCTCCGCTGTAACAACTTCACTTAGACAACTATTGCCCATAAGGATGCCAGATAATTCACCGAGAGGCTGGCGAAGTTTGTAACAATTTCATACCGGATTTTCGAGAGGAAGGAATTAAATGCCTGTAAGAAATTGCCGACTGGTCTGTTAAGTGACTTAAACAAATAAACACCTCAGCTATTATTTGGTATTTTACAGTGTTCGGGAAATTCCGAGACCGCGATAAAACATTAACGTCAGCTCAGAGTTCATCATCTGGGACTAGAAAATCCTTTCTGTTGCTAGGTCGTTACTAAGGGTTGGATTATTTGCTGGAGTGGTAAACTACGTTCCATTACACATATGAGTCTACTGACGTGACTGATTTTGTTTCAGTTATTAGTCAGACCCCATGTGTTACCATGGAAACGCGACGCACACTCACAAAAACCTTTAAAATTTGAGAGCAAAATGTACCTCAACATGGATATACTTTGATTATACACTTTATTTGTGTTGGTATTAGTTCTATAATCGCAATATTACCATCGAGGGTGTGCCTTAACGTCATTTGAGCACTTCAGTGCTGCTTGCTGCTTTCTGATGTCACATTAGGGGGTCTGTGTCCAACAATTTGTGTCACTTTACAAACCTGACACACAAACATTAACACCTTCCTCACTCTGTGATTGGTGAGCTGAGTGGAGGTGAGATAGAGTCCAGGTTTCAACTTCTCTCTCAGCTCTTTTTTCATTTGTTACACAACTATTTCTGTCAGTTTGAAATATGAACTGAGTGAAACACGACCAATTTCTTCCAGGAGAGAACATGTGAGGTAGCTACCTCCATATTTAATGGGGATATGGGGGTTGTGGAAAAGGTCAACCTCTGTCAAAACAGAGGCTTTCTAAGAGGATTGTTCAAGTGATTTTACATGCTTATAGGTGGCAGGGCCTACCTACGCCTTGTAACTTTCGTTGCCACTCTACTCGTAGTGTGTCCACATCATAGGCAGCCTCTCTCTGCAGGACATCTGTGCTGCAGCGACCTGGGAAAACTCATCTCCCTTTGCTCGCTATTATCGTGTCAATGTGGCTGCTCAACAGGCAGTGGCGACGGCTGTCCTATCAACAGCTTCTATGCCTTAATGTCGTAAGCATTTCTCGTGACCTTGTTGGCATGAGTTATCCAGTGCTGAAGCACCGCCCTCTGACGGTCAGGAAGAATGAAATAGGACGAGAGATACTAATGTAACTACGGTTCTATGAATTCTGGATGACCGCCAGAGCTGTCTGTCACTCGGAATCTGGGCGAGAAGATTGTGTAGTAACAGATTGCGTGATGACGTGGGAGTTTTATACTGGGGCGTGTGCCCTACGTCATCGCACGGTCACAGGTGACTTTGTTGGTATAATAACTCGACCTGCACATGTGCGAGATGGAGATATCCAGTGCTGAAGCACCGCCCTCTGGCGGTCATCCAGAATTCATAGAACCATAGTTACATTCGTAACTCTTGTTTTTTAAGGAGGGGGAGCCCTTCTTTACTCAGTGGCCATTATCTCTCAATTTATTTATTTTTTACCTTGCACCATCAGCGTAATACATATTTTATCAACTTATGCCCTCTTGATTATACCTCACATTCACATATTGGTAACTTACTAAGCCTACATTTCACATTTCACCATCAATCGACAATGTAATTTGTAAAACGTATTCACAATATACATAATCAATTCACACATTAGCAACATTTATTTCCAATAGCGGACGATTTACAAACCTCGATTCACTTGTCGGCCACTGTTCGAGGTAGAGACGACCGCTGTGCACCACATGGTCATTGTGTTTGTTTCTTGTCACACTGCAGTGAGGGATGTCCTGTCATGGGTTTTTGTCTTGTGAATTTCGTGTTTTATTTTGAAAGGTAACTCTCCTCTCGTTTCGGGTCACTTGCCCTTCCTCTTGTGTCACCGGTCTGATGTCATCCCTAATCCCTGATTGTTTCCACCTGTGCTTCCCTTCCTCATGTGTATTTAGTCTTTGTCTTCCCCTGTCCTTGTTGCCAGAGTATTTCGTTCGTCCTGTCGTATACGTCTAGCCTTCTTCATAGCCTTGTCTCAAGTTAAGTATTGCCACTCTTTGTTTTCTATTTTTGTATGCCTCTGAAGAAGAGTGATTTTGAGTTGTAATTTTCTGGTTAGAGATTTTGTTTTCAGATTTAGATTTTGATAGTGTTTTGTTTTCCTCCTTTGGGAGCGCGTTCTGTTAAATTTTATAGTCCTGTTTAGAGTGGAATTCTTTGATAGCCTGTGAGCCTTTTTCCTCTTTTTGAGTGACTTTGATTTATTTTATTTTTATAGCCTTAGTCCTGAGATCAGTGTAGTTATCTCCCTTCCTCCTACAGGAGCGTTTTCTGTTTGGCCATCTTTTGTGTTCTTGTTGTTTCGTCTTGTCCTCAGGACCCAGAGATTTTCATAGCCTGTTTCTTTATCATTCTGTTGGAAGAGATACAAAATCTGAAAATAAAACCTGTCATAGCTATTGCCATCTGCATCCGAGTCCTCTCTCTTTGCCAAGCCTGACATTTCTTTGTTGTCTGCTAAACCCCGCTTAGCTTCTTCTCTCTTTTACTAACACACACACACACACACACACACACACACACACACACACACACACACACACTGAGATACATGTAGTCTTATGGGCGATCTTTTGTATACTTAACATAAGACATGTGTCCATATCCTCTTTATTCACTTTAAAGACAGACTCCTCCTTGGTAGCGTGGCTACCTTTTTTGGGACTGTGGGCATTATCCCGGTAGATTCATCTCTTGTGTGACTAAACCGCACTCCTTGAACGCCTTTGTTCAAACCTCGCGCACACGTGTAGTGACCATCTTTGGTCGATACACTCCCGTCATTTTTGAATTCCAGGTATATGTATCATTGAATCTGAATTCATCACCTCGGAATTCACTTTCTCATGTGACACAAAGTCACGTCCGGCGTTTCCTGTAGTCTCTCCGATGATACTTCCAAAATCACGGCCACTAATTTGTAGTCCGGTGAACGTGAACCATCTTTGTAGTCTTTATTGGGGATTTCCTGCCACACACACACACAAACACACACACACACACACCACCTCCAGCCAGTGAAATGTTTGGTTTGCTTACGTTTTGATGTTGCTAGTTGTTGAAGGAAATTGTTGTTTGATAAAGTAGGTGGTTTGTTCTATGGAGTAAGCTTTAATAAACACTGTTTACTTTAAGTGAACAGCATCTGTGATTGTTTTGCACAATCCCATATTGTAATAACTGCTGGTTGAGATGGTCAGTGCTCGGATTCACGCTTCCCTGATAGTTTCATAATTTTGACAAGTTGACTAATTTTCGGGCTATGAGACTCAAAGATAAATCATTTGATTATTGACTCCTGATTCCAGGGTGGTGCCCTGTGTTCCTTAATGACATCTAGTTACCTAGGTTTAACACATTAACTATAATAATTGTAATTATAACATTAATTAATAATCAATATCGATTCCCAATGTGTATAGAGAATGTGTGGTCGAGCAAAAGGAAGAGAGCAAAAAAGAGTAAATTCATTACATTTCATAGATCCACAGAAACACATGAACTGACCTCAGAGTCTCCAGTCGACAGTTTGGACTCTCCAGTCCAGCAGAGAGAAGCTTCACTCCTGAATCCTGCAGCTTGTTCTGACTCAGGTCCAGATCTCTCAGATGGGAGGGGTTGGTCTTCAGAGCTGAGGCCAGAGAAGCACAGCTGATCTCTGACAAACTGCAGTCCTCCAATCTGAATAAAGAATAAATGATGTAAGTTTAAAAGACAATGTTCCTGCTTGAAATCATTCAGCGTTTAACAATCTGTTCAGAGAGAGGAAGAGGGGGAGGAGGGAGAGAGTGAGAGAGTGAGGAAGAGTGAGAGGTAGAGCTGATAGAGGAGCTCATGGCCAAAGAAGAAAACAACTTGCTCTGACTTGTTTGGTGGAAAATGAATAAATAAATGTTTCAGCAGCATGTGTGTGTATCTGCAAATATCTCTATGCACGTGAACAATCTGAAGAATTCTCTGCAGTTTGAACTCTGTTAGTATTTTGGAAAAGTTAAAGATGAGAGTGCTTTTCATTCTGCACAACACTGTGTAGCTGGTTAGAAGAACATCTGGAACATGAACGAAGTGAGACGTCTGGTGCAGCAGCTTGATTTTAATAATGTTACATGTAGTTTTGGTTGTAGTGCTTCATTTTGTAGGATATATGAGGTGTGTGTAGTTTGGGTGTTTGGCTTCTGAACTGTGTTCAGTATTTTGATAAAACCAGCTGAGTTTGCAAAATTGTGTTTTAGCAATTGGAAAAAACTGTAAGAGCATATAAACCAATGAAAGGAGGTGTGTAATTTGTCAAACGTGACTTAATCATCATCCGAGATTCAAAACTTTCTGTTCAGAGATTTAAATCTCTGTATCTGCGTGTGTGTGTGTGTGTGTGTGTGTGTGTGATATAAATATATAATCAGGAGTCAAACTGTTCAGACTGTCAAACTTTAAACTGAGTTGTTGTGATTTGAGCTCAGAAAACAAGTGAACCGAAGGAATCTTAAAACTTCTGTTATGGATTTAAATTTTTTTGGATCGACACAGTCTTGGTTGACACGCCTCTTTAACATTGCTTGGAGGGTTGGGCTCTGTGCTGAAGGAGTGGCAAACAGGTGTGGTGATCCCTCTCTTTAAGAAGGGGGACCAGAGGGTGTGTGCCAATTACAGAGGTGCCATACTACTCAGCCTGCCTGGGAAAGTCTACTCTGAGGTGCTGGAAAGGACGGTCCGTCCAATTGTCGAACCTCAGATTGAAGAGGAACAATGCAGATTCCGTCCTGGTCATGGAACAACGGACCAGCTCTTTACTCTGGCAGGGGTCTTGGAGGGGGCCTGGGAGTACAATCCCAGTCCACATTTGTTTTTTTGGATCTGGAGAAGGCGTACGACCGGGTCCCCCGGGATGTTCTGTGGGAGGTGCTGTGGGGTGAGGGGGTCCCTTCTCAGGGCCATCCAATCCCTATATTCTCAAAGCTAGAGCTGCGTGTGTATACTCGGGAGTAAGTCAGACTTGTTACAAGTGGGTGTTGGCCTCCGCCAGGGCAGTGCCTTGTCCCCAATCCTGTTTGTGATATACATGGACAGGATTTCGAGGTGCAGTCGTGGTATGGAGGGGTTACAGTTCAGTGAACTTAAAGTCCATGTAAAGCGGCAAAAAAAATGTGTTATGAGCTTGTCACACCATAGAAACACGTATCATTGATCACTGAGCCAAATCTGAAAGATTTAAAAAATTGCTAAGAATATAGGTCTCAAAAACATGGAAAAACAAGCACATCTCTCTGCTGGGGGGGGGGGCTGCTCCTAAAGAGGGCACGGGTACGACGTCGGTAATGACGTTGGTGTTTCCCCAGGTGTCCCCCTGTTAATCCAATCTCCCGGACTGTTTATAATCATATGGATGCTGTTATAATGTGTAGTGATCTAGATCCTGACCCACCAAACATCCTTTGAGTTAAGTTTTTCGCGCTACATTACATAATTATACATAATCACCATCAGTAAACAGGACGCTGTCTGACTCTGTCACTCGCGGGGATGGAGGCTGTTTTCTGGGGGAAGGTTCCCTGAAGTCTTGGTCAGGAGGGCTGATGGTCGCGGATGATTTATTTTCATCACAAACACTCGGTGAGTTAAAGTCTTTGCCGGTGCCAAACGCTGTTTTCTGAGCAGAAATGTCATGAGGAGTCAGAAGGACAGGCGAAGGACGGACGCTGCTCCACATACAGCTGTGGTATTTGTTTCCCTCATGGCTTGTTAGCTAGCTGCAAACTACTGTAAGCAATGCTATCCAAGACTGGAGAGGGAGTGGGAGAACCGCTGAAGGTGACGCACTGAATGTATTTATTCCACTTCCGCAGCAGGGCCGGGTTTATGCAAATCATGTTGAAAAACAGTTTGTGATTATGCAAATCAGTTTGTGATTATGCAAATCATGTTGAATGTTTGTGTTCCTAGATCCAAAATTAAATTCTAAATGGTCGAATGGCTTTTACATGTTTTAAGTAAACACATGTATGACCTGTTTAATGTGTTTAGAAGTAAATGGCTGATTTTGCTTTACACGGACTTTTTAATCTCATCACTGCTTTTTGCAGATGATGTGGTCTTGATGGCATGATCGGCTGTAGATCTACAACACTCACTGGATCAGCTTGCAGCTGAGTGTGAAGCGGCAGGGATGAGGATCAGCACCTCTAAATCTGAGGTCATGGTTCTCAGTAGGAAACAGGTGGATTGCTTACTCCAGGTGGGGAATAATAATAATAATAGATGTAATTTATATAGTGCCTTTCAGGGTACCCAAGGACACTTGACAAAATGGAATAAACATATATGAAAACAAACAAAGCAAAGATATAAGAATAAATGGAGCGCCCGTCAGTCAGCACAGAGGGAAACAGCCACACCACCGTCAACACCGCCACCAGCACCGCAGGGAACAGCACCCTCCGTCCAGAAGCAAACTTGTCGAAGCGACAGCAGAAGTCCAGGAGCTCCCGATCTGAAAACCTGAAGACCCCACCAGCAACGGCGGAGCATCGACCATCCAACATCACCGCGAGCCGGGAGAGACCACAGCAGCAGAGGACAGCGAGAATGTAGCCAGGTGGTGAACAACCCTGACGTTGTGGCGGATGGAGGACCAGCAGAGCAATGATGGATAGCCCACAGAGCATCGATTACGTCTGCTTAAAAGTTAGCGTTGCTTTGCTAACTGCTGATTGGTGAAGCTAACAGCGGACCAACGGGGCTTCTTCAGGTGTGCAGGCTTCAAAGGTAGTAGCACATTTTCAGAACTTGCAAAAACAACTTGGCTTTTTTCTTTTAGCAGAAAAAGGCTGTAGTGTCACGGATCGAGAAGCAGTGATACTCACGCCAGCGTCCTCTCGCATCCTGGTTGCCATGGAAACGTGAGTGTGTCCTTGCCCCAAGTGAAGGAGTTCAAGTACCTCTGGGTTTTGTTCATGAGTGAGGGGATGCTGGGGCGTGAGATTGACTGGAGAGTTGGCACAGCGGGTGCGGTGTTGCATGCATTCCACTGCACGGTTGTGACGAAAAGGGAACTGAGCTGGTAGGCAAAGCTCTCGACCTACCAGTCAATCTTCGTCCCTACCCTCCCCTATGGTCATGAACGATGGGTGATGACCGAAAGAATGAGATCACGGGTACAAGCGGCCGAAATGGGTTTTCTTCGCAGGGTGGCTGGGGTCTCCCTCAGAGATAGGGTAAGAAGCTCAGCCATCCGGGAGGGACTTGGAGTAGAGCTGCTGCTCCTTTGCGTGGAAAGGAGCCAGTTGAGGCGGTTCGGGCATCTTATGAGGATGCCACCAGGGCGCCTTCCAAGGGAGGTGTTCCTGGCACGTCCAACTGGGAGGAGACCTAGGGGCAGACCAAGGACCAGGTGGAGGGATTATATCTCTTCTCTGGCCTGGGAGCGCCTGGGGATTCCCGAGTCAGGGTTAGCCGATGTGGCCGGGAAAAGGGAAGTCTGGGGCTCGCTACTGAAGCTGCTTGCCCCGCGACCCGATTTTGGATAAGCGGTTGACGATGGATGGATGGATGGATGGATCGACACAGAAGCACATGAACTGACCTCAGAGTCTCCAGTCTACAGTTTGGACTCTCCAGTCCAGCACAGAGAAGCTTCACTCCTGAATCCTGCAGCTTGTTGTCACTCAGGTCGAGATCTCTCAGATGGGAGGAGTTGGACTTCAGAACTGAGGCCAGAGAAGCACAGCTGATCTCTGACAAACTGCAGCTCTCCAATCTGAAGAAAGATTAAATGATGTAAGTTTAAAAAACAAGGTTCCTGCTCGAAATCCTTCAGTGTTTAATACTGTCAGATACACAAAGTGAAACAGAGCTCTCATTAATGTTAATGACAACGTGCTGCTGCTTCAATAAAGAGGTAGTGATGTCACCTCTTAAACTGTGCAGCTCCACCAGAGGCTCCATCTATACAAACGCATGTTGTGCAGCCAAATAAAAACCCACAGAAACTGATTCAACATTTGATTCTACTATTTAAAGCTCCTGTTATTAACACAGCTGAATTTTGAGTTCAGATGATTTTTCCTCTTCCACAGTTCTCTGCAGTCAGCCATTAACCCATCTGCTACCCTTTCAGCTCCGAGGAGAGAAACTGAGACTGCTGCTTAGACTCGGTGACGGTCAAACTGAACCGGCTTCAACTGTATTTGGCCGCCACGCTCCCCAGCTTCCACCAGGCCTGCAGCGTGACGTTTGTCTTATTTCTCTTTGTTGTGTTCCTGGTTGCAGCTTGTTTGGGTGTTTGTGGGCCCACAAAGTAATTAAGTATCACTTACAGCTTCTATAAGAGTTCTTTTGCTGAGTTTAATATTAATGAAGGTGTTTTGTGGTAAAGTTCATTAGCAGTGACCAATAGCAGAGCGAGGTTAACACTTCGTGTTTGAACAAAAGTAAACTTACAGTGAATAGAAACAAAACAAGGTTAAAGGAACATTGCACTGAATTTACTGGTTTGACTTGTTCAAGTTTCATTTTGAACAAGGTCACTGTGATTTACTGTGGATGGTTACATTTGTTATTTATGGCTATTATAATTTAAAGTTAATTTGATACATAGTTGTCATGTGACTCCTTTTAAGCGCACTTAACTACAGTAAGAGCACATTAACAAGGTACATAATGTGTGTGCGTGCGCACATGTGCGTGTGTGTTATATATATTGACTTAACTACAGTAAGAATACATTAACAAAGTACGTAACAATCCTTGAACAGTGAAATAAAAAGAGACTGTCATCCAATTAAAAGCACATAAACACATGAAAGGAGATGTGTCTTTTGTCCACCGTGACTGAAACATCATCCAGACTCCTTCTTTCAAAGATTGAGCTCAGACAAACCCAGAAAACAAGTGAACTGAAGGAAACTTAAAACTTCTGTTATGGATTTAAATTTATAGATCGACACAGAAACACATGAACTGACCTCAGAGTCTCCAGTCGACAGTTTGGACTCTCCAGTCCAGAACACAGCAGCTTCACTCCTGAATCCTTCAGGTCCCAGTTCTGACTCAGGTCCAGCTCTATCAGATGGGGGTTGGACTTCAGAGCTGAGGCCACGACTTCACAGTGACTCTCTGAGAGATCACATTCAATAAATCTGTGATGACAGATAATAAGACATTAAAACAATAAAAATAAAACTTTATTGTGAAAGCAGATTCATACATGTTGCATCACAAAGCTCAGGTGGTCAGCTGGTCAGCCTGAGCTGGTCAGTCATTGATCACAAGGTTTGTAGTTTGAAACTTGAGCTCCTTCTGTCCACGAGGCCCCAGACTTTCCCTGCCTGAGGAGATCAGAGGGGCTGAATCAGGGCCCCATTTTATATCATCGCCCAAAACACACTCGAATAAAGCTGCTTTTAACCCTGATGTGGATGTTTTTATCTTCATGTTTGATTTTGGTTTGTTTTATTCATTCTGTCGTCTTTATATTTATATTTGTAACTGTCGGGGTAAAACTTGCTTTTTCTGGAGACTTGTTATTGTGTTGCTGTTTAATGTGTGTACAGCACTTTGTAACTGCTTTTAAAAGTCTTATATCAAGAAAATCAATCAATAAATGAACCTCCTCGAGTGCCCTTGAGCAACATGAGCCGCACATTGATGTTCAGGACAAAAGTGTCCAGGTGACTGTAATGTAAACGTGTCAGATTTTAGTTGATTTATATTCATGAAACTTTATGTAAATTCACTGTAGGTTGTAACTGCACCCGTATGTGTTTACCTCAGTTATGTGTTTGTGTGCATTTTGTTCTTTGATGCATTTTATTCTGTCATCCCGTCTGCTTTTCACCTCCCATTAAATTTAGTCAACGTCTTCTACTGCATCAATAGTATAATTAGTACTAAAGATTGAGTTACTATCATTTGATGGGTAATAATTAGTCTCAGGCGGAGTTCACCTGGCTGAAGTAAATATTTTGGAAAGTAGGCGACTACATTTCATTTCATCTCTGAGCTTGGTGATGAGAATTGATCCAATAAGCAGGTTTCATACTTGTTCAGGAAAACATGTATCGTGTTGAGGTTTTATATAATGCATGTGGGTAAAGTGTTTGTCTTTAACACTGAAGGCTTCAGCTTTACCAGGATCTTTAATGTTAATCACATCTGGACTTACCGAGCCTTTCTACAGTTCCTCACAGCTGGAATCAGTCTCTGTTTTCCCTCCTTAGATGTGTTGTAGTTCTGTGGGTCCAACTCATCCAGAACCTCCTCTGACATCTCCAGCATGTAGGCCAGAGCTGAGCAGTGGATCTCAGAGAGTTCCTTCTCTGATCTGTTCTCTGACTTCAGGAACTCTTGGATCTCCTGATGGACTGAATGTTCATTCATCTCCATCAGACAGTGGAAGATGTTGATGCTTCTGTCAGGAGAGATATCATAACTGTTCATCTTCTTCAGGTTGTTGATGGCTCTCTGGATGATTTCTGGACTGTTGTCTGTCTGACCCAGCAGGCCTGCTAAGAGTCTCTGGTTGGACTTCAGAGAGAGGCCATGAAGGAAGCGAACAAACAGGTCCAGGTGGCCATTTTTACTGTCCAGGGATTTCTGCATGGCACTATTCAGGAACTCATCCAGGGAAGAGTCACTGTTTTTATACCTCTGACCACTCAGAAAGTCTTCCTCTTCGTCCTCATCTTCATCATCATCCTCATGATCTCCCAGGAAGTCCAACTCTTTGTCCTCATCTTCATCCTCCTCCTCATGTCCTCCCAGGAACTCATCAAGGGTTGAATCAACATATTTGTGCCCAAAGAAGTCCTTCACCACTTCTGTGTTCCTGTTGGTGTAACAGTGGAACATGTAGACTGCAGCCAGAAACTCCTGAATGCTCAGATGAACAAAGCAGTAGACTGTTTTCTGGAAGATCACACTCTCTCTTCTGAAGAGCTCTGTACAAACTCCTGAGTACACCGAGGCCTCTGTGACATTAAGACCACAGCACTCCAGGTCTTCTTGGTAGAACATGATGTTTCCTGTCTCCAGATGTTCAAACGCCAGCCTCCCCAGCTTCAGAAGAACTTCCCTGTCAGCCTCCGTCAGCTCCTGTTGATTCGTCTCACGTCCCTCATCATACTTCTGCTTCTTCCTCTTTGTCTGAACCAGCAGGAAGTGTGAGTACATGTCAGTCAGGGTCTTGGGCAGCTCTCCTCTCTGGTCTGTAGTCAACATGTGGTCCAGAACTGTAGCAGTGATCCAGCAGAAGACTGGGATCAGACACATGATGTGGAGGCTCCTGGAGGTCTTGATGTGTGAGATGATTCTGCTGGACAGATCTTCATCACTGAACCTCCTCCTGAAGTACTCCTCCTTCTGGACGTCAGTGAAGCCTCGTACTTCTGTTACCCTGTCCACACATGAAGGAGGGATCTGATTGGCTGCTGCAGGTCTGGAAGTGATCCAGACGAGAGCCGAGGGAAGCAGCTTCCCCTGGATGAGGTTTGTCAGCAGCACACTGACTGATGACTTCTGTGTGACATCAGACACGACCTCATGGTTGTTGAAATCCAGTGAAAGTCTGCTTTCATCCAGGCCGTCAAAGATGAAGAGAAGTTTACAGACAGCGAGCTTTTCTGCTGTCACCTTCTGTAATGTTGGATGGAAAACATGGAGCAGCCTGAGAAGACTGTACTGCTCATCTCTGATCAGGTTCAGCTCCCTGAACGACAGCAGAACCAGCAGACTGACATCTTGGTTTTCGGAGCCCTCTGCCCAGTCCAGAGTGAACTTCAACACCGAGAAGGTTTTTCCAACTCCAGCGACGCCGTTGGTCAGAACGACTCTGATGCGTCTCTGTTGGTCAGGTGAGGCTTTAAAGATGTCGCAGCACCTGATTGGAGTTTCACTGAAGGTCTTCTTCTTGGAAGCTGTCTCAAGCTGCCTCACCTCATGTTGGGTATTAACCTCTTCACTCTGTCCCTCTGTGATGTAGAGCTCAGTGTAGATCTTGTTGAGGAGGGTTCTACTTCCTGTTTCATCACTTCCTCTGTCATCACTTCCTTCAGTCACACGTTCACATCTCCTCCTCAGACTGATCTTATGTTCATGGAAAACCTCCTGCAGACCAACATTCACTGAAAGAAGAGAAAAAAGTGGGAGACAAAAATTACAATTTGACAATCAGCAGTCAATGTTCTTTTCATTACACATTAAAAACCATCAGTATAAAAATATGTTTGTTGTTTCCTTTTTCTTTCTTTCCACCTTAACGTGGTGGAGAGGTTTGTGTGTCCCTGTGATCCTCGGAGCTCTGTTGTCGGGGGCATTAGCCCCTGGCAGGGTCTCACAAAGCTAATGAGCCCCAGAGGAGGGGCCAGACTGAGAGGGATTCAAAGAACCTCTATGAATCAGCCACAAAGCTGCTGCAGCACCTGAACCAGGAAAGAGAAATCAGGGCACCTTTCTGCAGCTAAACCTGGGAGTGGAGGTCTCTGGTGAATATCTGGTGGCTGGTCTTTGACTACATGGAGACGCCACCCTGTGGGCTGACTACCAGCAGGGACAGGCATTGGGGTCTGGTGTGTGCCAGTTTCATGCAAAAGAAGGAAGGTGAACTGATTCCTGGCATCAGACTGGTCCTCAGGACAGGGAATGTCTCCTCTCATGGGGGAAGAACAGGTGCTGGTGCTGGAGGTGGGGCAGTACCAACTAGATTTAGTTGGGCTCCCCTCTATGCACAGCACTGTTTCTTGAGCTGAACTGCTTTGCTTGAGGGACGACATCTCAGGTTGGCCCCTGTAAATGACCAGCAGCTGCACCTCAGCCCGTCCACTACACTCTGCTGCTGCTAACTGCTTGTTATTCCCTCATTACAAGGGAGGACCAGCTACTGCTCAACTAAATCCAGACTGGTTGATGTCCTGGATCCACAATAGTGACACAAACCCCCAGTGACATCAGAACAGAAGAAACTCGACACAACTTCAGACTGAAAACTCTGTTCAGACTGAAAAATTTTAGCACTTGAACCATTTTAGCATAATTGATCCATTTGATCTCCTCATGTTGTATCCACATGGTTCAGTCAGTTATTTTCAGTCACTTTGGGTACAAACGTCAGCTAAATGAACGTATTGTAATGAAGCAGGCTCCATTTTTAAGCTGTTTAATGTGCTGAAACTGAGCAGCTAATTAGCTTCTGCTGTAGCCTGAAAATAGATGTTAGCAGTGCACTTTTCCTCACTGGATGTTTGTTTGGTCTCTTGTTCAACAAGTGGATCTGCAGGACGAGGTGTGTGTTTGTAAGTTAGAGGAGGAGATGTTAGCAGGAAAGCTAATGTGGACTGTTGTTTAAAGTGCTGTTTTGTCTCAAGCTGCTGTCTGACACTTCTCCATCTCCATCTATGCATACAGAGAACAAACTGCTTTCTGATTGGTTAATGTGTGACAGAGCAAATGTATTAAAACAACAAGTAGTGTGTTCAGACATGAAGACATCAGCAGACAGATATATAGTCTTACTTTGTACAGTGCTGGTCAGACTGGCTGTCTGCAGTCCAGCTCTTGTTCTGGATCTTTCTCCACACTGGGGACAGGAGGAGTGTCCTGGTGAAGCAGAGTGGTGTCCACAGTCAGGTGGTCCAGGTTCAGTACTGAAGTCTGGATCACTCTTCATAGACAGACCGCTGGATTCTGGAGACTCTGCTCTGTCCTCCTCCTCCTTCACACAATCACTCATCTTCAGTCTGAGAGGTAAAACACAAGAATGAGGAAACAAGTTTGTTCAAGAGTCACACAAGACTGAGAGAGCAGGAAGTAACACACACACTCTCTCTCCCCTTCACACACACATTATACAGTATAATAAAAGCAGCCAGAAGTCCACCTGCTCAGGTTTCTTCACACCTGTGCTTGTTTTCTTGGGTTACTGCAGGTTTAAAGAGTATTATTCAGCCAATCAGGACTTTGTGTCCACAGATGAATCAAACTGTTGACTTCACTCCAACATTTCTTTCCTCCACAGTCCACAGGGAGAAAACTGACTCACAGTAAGTAAAGTCACAGTAAATAATCACAATGTGTTTTTAACACTCACCCTGCCTCAGACTGCAGCTGTTCTCCTTCTGCTCCGTCCTCTTAAAATGGAGTCTGACTGAACACTTTCCTGACATTTGCCCCCCCCCCCCCTCCTTAAAAAGTAGTCAGGTGAGTTTATCTGTGTGTGTGTGTGTGTGTGTGTGTGTGTGTGTGTGTGTGTGTGTGTGTGTGTGTTTGTGGTTTGATGGTCTGATAGCAGCCAAACCCTCATGACCTTCGATCTGCAGCTCTTTGAAGGAAAAACACACCTCACTAAGAAATCACCCTCCGTCACAAACTCTGGAAATCCACAGAGGAAATTCCACAAATAGGTTTTTTTTACAGCAACATGCAGATATAAATGTACAGACAATACATACAGATGTGTTATTAACATACAACATCTGGGCCTGTGGCTGACTAACATTTTAATATGAATCAATGACCCAAACAGGTGAAACTCCTGCGTTCCTGAGTGAAAACAAAGAGGGTTTCTTTTATAAGATCTGAAATCTAAAAGGCAAAAGACTAATTAAATCACCACAGCCACACAAACACTATTAATATGAAATAATTAACTCTATATTGATATTAAAACACATCCCTATGACAACTGCTCACAGAGAGCAGAATATTACATCATTATATTTATTCTACTAGGGGTGGATCAATTACACAACTCCATTATGCTACATAAGTCAAAGTCTAATAATAATAATGATACATCTAATTTTTATAGTGCCTTTCAGGGTACCCAAGGACACTTAACAAAATGGAACAAACAAAACAAAGAATAAATGAATAAACAAAAAATACATATATAAGATAAAAAAAATAGAAAAGTTGATTGATGTGGTTGGATCTAGAGCTGATGGCCTTATTAAAAAGATGGGTCTAGATACTCCTGGTCAAATATTACTCCAACACAAGTGAAAGTTCCTCAGAATTCTTTTTACTTGAGTTAAAGTAATGGAGTACTTGCTTTAAAAAATACTGAAGTATTCAAAAGACTTTAATCAATAACGTTAACAGCATTTTTTCCACAAGTTAAATCTTTATCTGGCAACATTTCACAAACAGGTGAAGAAAGATTTCAAAATATCTGCTCTTTTTAGTAAATGCAAATTCAAAGTGGGATCCAACAGTAATTCTAATGTATCAGAGAGTCCTGTGCACACTGAACATGAAAGGAAAATCCCTTTGGGTAATGTAACAATTCAGCGTCTAATCGAATGTGGATATATGAGAAAAGTGCAAATGTGTTAGTATAAAAATAATAGCAAACACTATCACCTGCATGATGAGAGGCACCTGAAGGTGATGAACTTCTTTACATCCTTCAACCAGCGCTTGTCCACAATGATGACAGTAAGCGCCTGGTGAGCTGCTGAACCTGTAACCACATTATGTCAGTAACCCCATTCACTCAGAGAAGACGCATTATCTCCGCAGCGTTGGTTCGCCAATTCTCCGCCGATGGTGATTCACACAGAGTGAAGCATCTCCGCCTTAAAGACGAACCGCTGTGTAATTCATACAGAAAGTCAGCGCTGCGGCTCCTAAAGAGACGTGATGATGACGTATGTGTGTTTTCAAGGTGTTTCCCAGGTGTCCTCCTGTCAATCTAAACCCGCGGACAGTTTATAATCATATGGATGCTGTTATAATGTGTAGTGACCGAGATCCTGACCCATCAAACATCCTGGAAAGATAAAGAGTTCCGTTTTTCACTCTAAATTACATAATTAAATAATTGCCATCAGTAAACTGGATGCTGTCTGACTCACTCGCTGGGACGGAGGCTGTTTTCTGGGGGAAAGTTCCCTGAAGTCTCGATCTGGAGGACTGACGGTCGCTGTGATTTATTTTCATCACAAACACTCTGTGAGTTACAGTTTTTTTTACGGTGACAGACGCTGTTTTTCAGGCAGAAATATGAGGAAGAGTTGGGAGGACGGACGCTTCTCCACGTATATCTGTCTTTGGCAGCTTATTTGAGGAAAAAATACCGCAGTTACAGTTACTACGTTACTGTTGTTTGGTCCTGTAACGTTACTTTGTGAGACATTTCTCTTTATTTAGTTGAGTGAGGGACTTGACTTGAAGATTGTACGATTGCAGAACAAATGAGGGATTTTGGTCAAATGTGCACATATTACATTAAAACACATGTCAGAAACAAAAAGTACAAACAGAATGTTGTCTGTCATTTCTTCTTTCTGTTACACCTGCGCAAGGTGTTGGCGCTGTAACTATAGAAAGACTCTGCTGATCCGCCTCTGGAGGTATCAGAGCCGCATTCCTGGCGAACCAAACCAGTGTGAATGGATAAGCCGGCTGCACGTATCGAGGGCGTGTCGGTCTTGTTGATTCTTACCCCAACAGATCTGACAGTCTGATAACTGTACAGGTCCTTCACTCAACTAAATACAGAGAAATGTCCCACAAAGCAACGTTACAGGACCAAACAACAGTAACATAGTAACTGTAACTGTCTTTGGCAACTTATATGAGGAAAAAGATATGTGGAGAAGCGTCTGTCCTCCCAACTCTTCATCACATTTCTGCGTCTGTCACCGGCAAAAGATTTTAACTCACACACAGACTGAACCTGACCTTTACATGATTCACATAAACAGAACCAGACCATGTAACTCTGCAAGTTTTGTTGGCTGTAATAACTCCATCTCCTGCTGCGACAGTCAGCTAATAATTTGGACATGTCTGTGGTTTGACATGATATCCTGGAGACTGAGGAGCAACACAGACCTCCATCTTAGGTCCTCTGTTATTCTCTTTATACGTTCCAAACGCTGACACTCTGGGATGGCACCGACCCGACCCACAATCCCAGGCGTTTAAGTTTCCTAGTTTTTAACTGAGCTAATTAGCTAACAGCAGCTACAGGTATGCTGCCCCCTGTTGGTGTGGAGGAACCTTCTGTAATATTTGAACACCACATCTTTACTTTTAATCAAGTACAATCTGTCTGTTGTGTATCTGTTTCAGGAGTCAGCAGCAGCAGTGGTATTTGAAGTATTAGTACTCTGAGAAGTATCTGCAGTACCTCCAGCTGTGTACAGGCTCCCAGCTCCTCAGGAACTTCAGTCAGTCTGTTTCTGTAGGCGAATAAAACTCGGAGTCTCGTCAGCTGTCTGATCTCTGCCGGCAGGCTGCTGAGCTGCACAACAACACACAGCAGGAACTAAATCATGTTCTACTGACCAATCACAGGACAGAATACACACGGCTGAGACATGTCTGTAAAGGGCTTTTGGTCTTTTCTGAAGAAATGATAAATAATGAAGCGTGCAGCCTGTAGGGGGCGACGGCAGCACTTCACACTGTGACTCCTGTTTGTCAGAGGAGCTGAAGTGACGGTTGAAGGAGGGAGGAGGAAGGTGAGGAGAGGACAGAAACTGGATGCTGGTGGATTAGAGGGGAGATTATAACCTTTATTTATCCAGGACACAGAGAGCTGCTGGGGGGGGGGTCAGTGCCTTGCTCATGGACATGCTGACAGACTCTGGCTTCAGTTTCATAACCCCAATAAGATCCTACATCTCCCATCATGCACCAGGATTGAGCTTCAGTTGCATTCACGAACGCAGACACAGAGTCGATCATCAAACCGTCACCGTCGATCACAGAGGTTCAGGACCACCAGGTTGGAGAGGAGAGCCAGGTGAGAGACAGATTCAACTTCTCCAACTCCAGCAGCTCCCACAGCTCATCTGGGACCTCCTGCAGGAGGAGGTCTTCTCTTCTTTTGTCTGAACTGCTGCTGCTTATTAATAATAATAATAATAATAATGATAATAACTTTATTTGTATAGCACTTTTAAAAACAGGGTTTACAAGGTGCTTTGACAAAACAAAGCAAGAATACAATTTATAATTACAAAGGACGATCAAATAGATTTCATGAAATAGTTGAAATAACAGAGGTAATGATACAAGATTGGTGAAGTAGGTGAAATAAAGAACTGAAATAAATAAAATTAGTAGAACAGAACTAAACAGTAAAAATAAACATACAAGGACCACATCACATAGAGGCGAGTCTATAAAAGAGGGTTTTAAGAAGTGATTTAAAAGAATTCACTGATCCTGCGAGCCTGATCTCCTCAGGCAGGGCGCTCCAGAGTCGAGGGGCCTGATTGCGAAGGCACCTTTAGTTTGTAGTCTCGACTTTGGAACGGTTAGGAGGACCCGCCTGAGGATCTAAGGCTGCGAGCTGGCTCATAGGGAATTAAAATATCTGTAATATAGCTCGGAGCCAGTCCTGAGCGTGCTTTAAAAGTGATCAGTAAAATCTTAAAATCAATTCTAAAACAGACAGGGAGCCAGTGGAGGGAAGCTAACACTGGAGCGATGTGTTGACGTCTGTTAAAACCTGTTAGAAGCCGAGCTGCTGAATTCTGAACCACTTGGAGGCGAGAGAGAGATTTTTGATTAATGCCGGAGAGAAGCGAGCTGCAGTAATCTAGTCTGGAAAAGATGAATGTGTGAAAGACTTTTTCCAGATGGGGGGTGTGTTTTTATTCTACTGACAGAGCGTAGCTGATAGAAGCACGACTGGACCGGTTTATTGACATGAGGGATGAAAGTCAGATCTGAGTCAAAATGTACACGTCGGTTTCTTGCAGTGGGTTTGATGTTGACGGAGAGGGGAGCGAGGGCTGGCTGGTGTCATGACTGTGGATTCATGTTCTTTGTGTTATGTTTTGTTATCATGGTTCTGTGTCTTGTGTTGTATTTTTTGATTTCCATGCCCTCTTGTGTCTCTGGTCCTTTAAGTGTCGTATGTTCTTTCCTCTGTCTCCCTCTGTCTGTAGTTTTGTTTCCCTCCATGTTTCCCCTCTGTGCTCCTCCCCCTCGTTACCTCACCTGGCCTCCTCCCCCCTCTTTCCCCTCACCTGTTCCTCATCTGGTCATCAGTGTCTGTGTATTTAGTCTGTGTTCCCCTGCACTCCTTGTCCGGTCATTGTCGCTGTCTGCATCACATCATGTATCTGTTCATGTCTCTGCCTCTGTCTGCGTCCATGCTCCTGTCTGTTCCCAGTTCCCCATGGTATGTGTTTTTGGACTTGAGTTTTGCATTTTGCCTTTTGATTTGAAGTTTGTACTTTTGGTTTGCACTTTGTTTAGCTATCTTGGTTGCTACTTTGCTTTTGTCCCTTTTGTCAAGTTTTTGGTCTAGCTCCCTTTCTGTTATTTGTTCTTGTTCAGCTTAATTAAAGCTCACTTTTTGTTTCCCATATCCTTGCCTCCCGTGTGTAACTGCATTTGGGTCCATTCCATAGTCTTCCCCTTTAAACCCCTTTCTGACAGCTGGTTGTGACTAATATTGTTAGGGGGGGTGAACAATATGATTTCTGTTTTGGTGTTGTTAAGCTGTAAGAAATTTTGGGCCATCCAGCTGTTAATATCTTTAAGACAGTCTAAGATAGCAGCGAGGCTTCCAGGGTCACTGGGCCTCAGCGGACGGTATATTTGTGTGTCGTCTGCACAGCAATGGAACAATACATTATGATGTTTAATAATCTGGCGAAGTGGGAGCATATAGATAGAAAATAAAATCTGGCCTAAAATAGAACCTTGCGGTACACCACAGGTAATTGGAGTTGTAGTTGAGGAATAACTAGATGTGGTTACCGAGAAGTTCTGTCTAAAAGGTAAGAATAAAACCAACCAAAAGCAGTATCCTTGATGCCGGCCCAGGTTTTCAGGCGGTCTTATAAAATGGCATGATCAACAGTGTGGAACGCTGCACTTAAATCTAAAAGGATTAAAATTGCGCTGTCTCCTCTCTCTGCTGCTAAAGAAGGTGGTTGGTTACTTTCAGGAGGGCAGTTTCTGTGCTGTGAAGCTCTAAAACCTGACTAGAACTTCTCAAAGATGTTGTTGTGAGACATGAAGGCTAAAAGTTGCATAGAAGCTACTTTCTCTAAAACCTTTGGTGAACTGTGTGTGTGTGTTCGTGTCGTTACCTTCAGTCCTCGGCGAGCCAGACTCAGGACGTTGAATCCAAACTGTCTGACGGTGAATCGACAGATTCTGTCTGCGGACGTCAGACTGTCCTCCCTCCCCTCCTCTGCTCCTCCTTCCTTTCTCCTCCTTCCCCTCCGCCTTACACACTGCTCCCCCCATCCCTTCCTCTCTCACACCTCCCTGCTCCTCAGCTGTGACCTGGCAGAACTAACGTTCTCCTGTCTGATGAAGTCTGAGATAAAGATGTTCTTCTACTGTCAGACGCTCAGATCTGCTGTCCAGCTGTTCTTCTCCCGACTGTCCAGATGTTGTCCAGGTGTCCTCAGCTGCAGCGTCACTCTGGATCAGGACTCAGTTCAGTCTGAGGAGCTCCTGCAGGTCCAACATGAAGAACTTTCAACACCTTTCAACACAGAGACACTGAACCAGAACACAAAAATATTTTATAAAAAATATTTTTTTAAAAATTAATAAGTAACTTTCTCCATCCAGACATCTTCACCTGAAACACACACATCACACACTAACTGGAGAGGAACAGTACAACTCACCACTTTTAGACCTCACTGTACCCGAGCAACGATTCAGGCCTGCAACAGTTTTGTGAATTGGACTGAAAAGTCTGTGATAAGTGATATTTTTGTGTTTAATAGTGGATTATATTTGATACTCATATTTTTGTTAATACACTGATTATATTTTAAAAGTACTGTGTGTGAGTGATAATTAGAATAAATCACAGAGATTCATTGCTTAAAAATATTATTAGTTCAGGGTTAAAACATACATAGTGAATGAATTAAAGGGACCAGCCCATACAAAATCATTTAAATTCATATTTTTTCTTGGTAGATTTTTCATATCTTATTTCACAATCTACTAAGTGGAGGCACCAACCAATTATTGTTGCGTACATTATCTGTGAGATAAAGTCCATCTTGCCATGGTTAATACATTAATACAGGTTAATACGGCACCACGAAACATTAACATTAAGAACCCAGAGTGACACTTTCCACACAGTTCATTGTAAATAAGGATGTATTCTCAGTCACCGCGGTGAGGAGCTACACATGACTTTCTGCTGCGTCTCCTGGCAGCAACAGTTAATTTGTTTTGAACAAAGTCCAGGATCAGTCGTTTTGTCCGGAAATTACTTGGAGCAGGACAGGAAGTGAGTGACAGGTCCAGATGTTTCAGGGCTGAGCCACAGCCGATACTCTGATTGATCGTTTAGAACATTATTCTGTTATTTCACTGAGTTTTAAGTTGAATTCCTTTCTGTCTGTGGTTTTTCAGTCATGGTTTTATTTGATGGTTCTGCTGCGTTTTATATTTTTACCCTCAAGAACTGAAGACACCAGAGGCCAAGTGGTCCAGTTCTGATCAGGACTGAAGGTGATCCTGAAGATCCCAGACTTCATCTTTCAAACCACTTTAAATCATTCATATTTCATAAAGCTTTGATTACTGCCAGACATGTGAAGTAACAGAGTACAAATACCTTTAAGTTCATGTTTCCTGTCTCTGTACTCTGAGTATCTCTCTGACTTCTCCTCTCTACGTCTGAACTTTCTCCTCCTCACAGCTTCAGAACAGCCTCGTTACTTTAGTTTGATGCCTCTGAGATGATTTCTGGATTCTTGTTATTTCCCAGCATCAGCAGACTGATGTGGACCTATCAGAGCACATCACGCACGGCAGACGCAGCGAGACGAGACAAAGACGTAAAAGCCGTAAGAAGCCGTAAACAGACAGAGAGGGAGACTGGAATGTGGAGAAAAGGCGTGTTAGTGTCTCGTGTCCTGAGAATGTAAACAACACCTGTAAACACTTTAATGTGTGGAACTGCTGGAGTTTCCCTTTAAAGCAGCAACATGTGACTTTTGATTTATTTCTTGCTTTCTGTCCATCCACCCGTCCACTCCCGGGGCGTCACACACCAGAGAGTGTTTACATAAAACCTGAAGACTGTTTTAAATCTATTCAAGTTTAAATTAAATCATCATTTATAATAAAACTGAGTGTTATTGATTTATTGATTTCTTTGTGAATATGAAGATGTTTCCTTGTTAAGCTGAACTGTTGATTTCATGTTAAAGCAGCTCTGTGTAGTTTTACTGAAGAAAGTCAAAGTCAGAATATTAATATTTACAATATTAACGAGGTAATAACACAAACTGTCTCCATCAGTGAACAAACCAGCTGCTCTCAGAGGACAACAAGGTCCAGAACACTGTGTGAAGACAGAGAGTGGCAGGGTCCGCCACATGTAAACACAGTTGTTCTTTAAGGTCAGTTTGTTGGTTCAGTTTGTTCAGTCATGAAGACAAACAGAGAGTTTGATTATTTAGTTTGTCTGAAATCTTTTTCTGCTCGTTAACATTTCTTCACTAAAACTACAGACTGCTCCTTTAACAATGTCTCTAGTCTGTCACCATATTAAACCGTCTGCACGAACTATTAAAAACATTACATTCATTAAATGTTTCCACTATAGGTTACATTTTTGTTCATGTTCGTGAATATTGTATAAATGTATTTTTTGCAGAAAACATTAATAAAGAAATTCAAGTTTTTACGTCTTCCACTCATGTTTTTAAATACGGCAGTGAAAAACTGTCCGACAGCGAGAGAACCAAACCGCTTTTAAGTTTAAAGGAGCACTAGGTAGAAATTCAAACCCAGAATATTAGTATTTACAGTATTAACGAGGTAATAATGCAAACTCATAAATATTTATATTTCACACTCTTGTGATTGACATCACAGATTTCACCTTAAAAGGAAACGGAAACTGACTTTTTAAATCATTTTAGTTTGAATTATTTATTGGTGGATTCATATTTCATGTGTATATATATTTTATAATTTCTCTATTTATTGCCCATTAAAATAACAAACAATTATAACTTTGTAGCTCAGGTTATTAATGCAGTTATAAATGAATGAAGTGCTTGATTGCTTTACTGTTTTAACTCTTGTCACACCACAGAGCTTCTTCAGTCACTGAGAAATAATCAGTGTAAAAGCAAAACACAAAACCAACAAACACATAAATTATGTGAATCAATCAGCAGTTGAAGGATTGAATCATTAATCATGAGAAACAGGAAGCCTTCAGTCAGCCTTCTCCTCTCCACCTGCAGCTCTCGGTCCATTTCCTCCTGGATTCTCGTGTTCACCTGAACAACAACTACACCTGCTGAAGACTGAATGTATGAATATCTCCTGGTGGTGTTTCTGCCTGATGCTGCAGCTGCATCTTCTTCATCATCAGTGAAGTTCTGCCTCCATCTAGAGGCAGAACAGAGAAGGACAGTGTGACCTGCTGACTGCTGCACACTAAACTCCTCTACAGGTGTTTCTGTCTCTCAGCTGAGCCCTGGTTTGCTTCAGCTTGAGCTCTCTGGGTTTCTGGTTGTTTCCAGGATTCACAGTTCAGTGACGCTGGTTGGTGGTTTTGTTCTGCACAGAGATCGAGGCGAGCTGTTCATGATGAACATGTTATAACAGGACGTTACCGTCACATATGGAGGATGTTCAGCTGTCTAAATACTCCAAAGGAACAAGAAACCATGAGAGAACAAAGTGGACTGAACCCAGTAAAACACACCGACAGCTGCTGGTGGAACACAAACGTTTTACATTACAAAACCACAAAGATCTGAGTATTCTTTCTTTTCAGTGGCTTTAAGTTCACTTTGAGAACACTTTGACTTCGAACAGTTCTCTGTTTCATCTGACGTCTCTTTTAAAAACAGCATAATCTGTCAGTCTGAATGTTCGCAGACACGACTTCTGAATAGGATTGTTTTCCTGCTCAACATCCAATCAGTGCAGTCCAAGTGTTGACCCGTCAGAGTGACGCTGTCAGAGAGACAGTAAAACAGCCAGCTGACAGTTTCATCATCACACTTTCTTGATTTAGCTTCATCTGAAGTTCAGCTCTCTGTAGAGGAGAGGATCCACCTCTCGGAGAGCAGCGATCAGGACCGAGCTGGCTGCACTTCCTTTTCCTCGCACTGTGTCGATCACATCTCGTGCTCTATCTGCTGGGTCTCTGTCGCTTCTGATTGACTGCAGTTCATTATATGTTATAACATCACGCTGAAGAAGTTCATCCAGGAGCCTCTTCAGAACAGGTTCAGACACTCGGCTTACGAACTCTGTTCTTACGGAGAGCAGCCTGTCCTCTGCTGGTTTCCTCTGTGGAGTTTCCCATCTGTAACCTGGAAGAAAAACCAGAAAACCAGAAAAAGACGGTTGTTTAATAAAGAACAATCACTTTTGATCATTGATTTAAATGGAACTAGAACTGCAAGCAGTTATGAACAGGGGCCAAGCCCCCCGTGCGACTCAGACCCTGCGCACCGCAGAGCCCACGGAAGTTTGCTACAAAGGATGACGGGCTCGGGGCAAAAGTGGACACAGGCAAACGTCTGAGCCGTGGTATTCGCTGTAATGGGACGTGCACCAGCAGTGCAAAAGGCTGAATGTGTGTCAATTTGCGTTTGTTGTACTAAATCACGCCCACATCGAGCAGTCATGACCACCTTCTAGATATGGCCTCAGGATTGGCCCTACATCATACCAACCAAATTTGGTAAAAATGGATGTAGCCGTTCAAGAGATATAAACTTCCCATATGTACGTGCCAAGTTTCACGCAGATCGGAAAAAGTAGGTTTTCCAGTTTTTGCGATTTAGCAAAAAAACTTTCTGAAGTAGGCGTGGCCAATCGCAAAGTGATTGAGCTCCATTCGAGGAATCTGGGGATACAAGGTTTTTGAATGTGCAACATACAGTTTGTGAGTTTTAGGCAAAAACGTGTTGTCCTAGGTTTTAGCGCCCCCTGCAGGCCGATATATTTATTTTTTTGTGTCTGAGATATTCGTAGGAGTCTGGACCAACCCTCCTAAATGCACCGCCCTCCTTGAAAGTCAATTTGGCATCTCTGGCTCTTGCTTGGCTCAAGTCTTACCCGTCTGAAAGAACACATTGGCCCTCATTTATCAAACGAACGTACGGCAGAAAACCGTGCGTACGATCATTTCCACGCAAACTTCGGCATTTATCAATTTGGACGTCAGCGGAAGCTACGATCAGATCTCACGTCAGGTCTGAGCTCGTGTACGCAAATCTGAGTGTGTGGATTTGTGGTGCAGCACAGCAAAATCTGGCTGAGACTGAAAATAATTATTAAACAAACCTCAGCTGTCATTAAGCAGCAGTCACATATTTAGAACAGATCAAAACGGATTAATTTTTACGTTTTTACTGATACCACTTTTTTGTAAAATAAAATAAGTAAATAGCCCGACATGACAACTAGTTAGCAGAATACCTAATAACCCTGCTGGCAAACCTGCTGCAGAGCAGGAACGCAGATTCAATAGTGCGCACACACGCACACGGGTCACAGTGGAGCTGCTTCGGGGTGCTGAAGGGCAGGTGGCTCCGTCTCGGACCAGCAGGGGGAGCTCTGCTGTATACACCAGAGAAAGTGTGCCATATTATTTTGGCCTGTTCAGTTTTGCACAACATTGTATTCGTGAATGGAGCCTTTGATGTGCCGGCGCTGCCGGGATGCTGATCTCCATCTCGGGAAAGTTCCTCTTCTTGCCAGTGCCTCTTCTCTCCATGTTTGACCTCAGTGGGCGAGGCCTCCAAACCAGGAATATTTAAGGGCGTAACATGTTAATGACGATCAAATTCAGCCGCCGCATTTATCAAGAGCCGATCATTCGTACGCTGGAACTGGTCAGATAGGAATGTTTCATAAATCACATGAGTGTCCTGTCGTAAGACCAATTCTGCGCTCAGATCTGCACCCGTTTTCACGCAAGATTGATAAATGAGGGCCATTGTGTTTCTTACAACAGAACTACATCTATATTTATTGATGTGAAGTATGGAGTTCCCCAGGGCTCTGTTCTGGGCCCTTTGCTTTATATATTTCACCTCTTGGTGACATTATTCAGAGTTATGGAATGTTTTTCTGAGTTTTGGCTGTGTAAATAAAATGGCTTTGACTTGAAAAGGGTTCTAAATGTGACTTCATTGTCTGTATTGACAGCGAGACACACAGGACAGATTGTTGGAGGGTTACGGGTCTGAATGAAACTAAATTACATTGACGTAAGCACTCATGCTGCCAGGTTAGTATATGGAAATATGAAAAGTATTATATGAGATGGAGCAAAATGTGAACATCCCTGACTGTGAACAAGAGCTCCACATATTCATCATATTTTATTCTACTGCAGTGTTTTACAGTCCAGACCCTGACGTCAGGTGGAGAGCTGCTGCAGGAAGGTGAAGCCTTTACCTGTCAGAGGCACGACACGTTTCCAGACTTCTCTCTTCTCTTGGTCCTGGACCGTCAGAGTCACTTTCTCTGGGTTTGTCTCCAGGAAAACTTCAAACGTTGGAAAGAAATTTGGTCCATGCTTAAAGCGAAATGGCGCCAACTGAAAACCAGAGGCAACATTTTTAGACCGGCTGTAAAAATGTTAATATAGTATTTTTCTGAATTTTTATGTTTTAACATGCAGCCCAAACTGTGATCCTGATAGTTCTGTTTATAATCACAAGTGTCGAAGTGACTCGACTCACCTCAGGCTGGATTATGAAGCCCTCAGGTTCACAGTGGACACTGTAGCTTTGACCATAGCTGAGATCACAGTCAGAGGAGATCTTGATGTTCACAGCATCATCTTGTTGAGTGGCAACCTTCAGCAGCAGCACATTTTTATTATGAGTTTCTGCTCAGATACTCAAACCCATTTTTTAACCACAAATGTTGATTTAAGTGTTTTACACATAACAATAGACACCCAGATATAATAATGATATCACTACATTAATAAAAGCCTTGAATAAATTAAGAGTTTGCATCGTCATGTCTTTATCATATTAAAAGACTAAAGCAACGACAGGATTTATAAAATGTATTTGTGCACTAATAAGAACTTCAGACCAGCATTCTTCTTTATCATTTAACTTCCAGTTGCTCTCTCCCACTTTTTTTTAACCACAGCAGAATCAGGCATCTTGTTTGGAAGAGTTTTCCTTTTTCAGCCTCTCTACAGATCCACTGAACTGTGGCTGGATGAATGTATGGACGTCAACATTTCAGTGTGTTGCTGGTCACAGGAATCTTTCCAGTATCTCATTATCATATATTACTCGTGACATATTTGGTGTTTAGAGCCCATCATTCAAAACAAAAGTTGTCTTAAACATAATTTTGTAGCGTGGAAGTTGTGCTCCATGTTTGGATTGACTGTGTACGTTGATAATTTACTGGACGTGATCAAGTCACATCTTTCAACCAGATGAAATAATGGACAAGAAAGCCAAATTATACAACTGTGAATCTGACTGACGGTAAAAACAAATGACAAATAGTTTTACCTCGTTTATAGGGATGTTGTCCTGCAGCAGAAATACATCGAGTACTGGGTGCCCTATGCGTGGAGGTCGGAGGAAGAGCAGAACTTGGCCAACTATTGGCACTGAGATGTTCAGAAACCTTTTAATGAAATCCCAGACCAGACCAAAGGCAGAGAGGTGAGGGACCTTCACAACCACATGAGTGTCTGTCATCTCCAGCAGCTCCAGGATGCTCATCCCATCGTCAGTGATGTGGGCGACAGACAGTAGGCCATCAAAGAGCAGCGCTGTGGAAGCAAAGAGATTTAGACTTCTGTTTTACTGCCCAAACAGGTTCATCTCTACCTAATTCATTTCTTACCTTAAGGTCAATGAGATTAAATGAACCTATGTTATTTACTCTGGACCATTTAAAGGGATAGTAGGTGTTTTTTGAAGTCGGGTCATATAAAGTCGATCTGTTTCCTGCCATAATCACCGATCAGCGCAGCCTCAGTTTGGAGGAGCAGAGAGCCTCCAGCCAGACGCTCAGCTTTGTACTGCAGTGAACGGATCCAGAGAAAAAGCTAAATAAACCACCTAAAACAAGACTCACCTAAAAAATCTATAACAGTTCAAGTGTACGTTGTATAGAGAAAATTCACACCGCTTTACATCGCTGTCAGACCGCACTTTCTTTTGGCACTACATTTTCTCAACCGCAGAACCTCCGTATCCCTACACCCTTACGTAACTGGGCAACAGGTGATCTGGTAGCGGTGGAATACAGCGCGAGGCCCAGCTGCTGGACGAGTGGTTTACTTTCGATAAAACAAAACTTAACTCTCCGTATCCCTCCGCATTAGCGCTCGTGCATAGGGATACGGGGGTTCTACAGCTGAGAACATGTAGTGCCAAAAGAAAGCGCGGTCTGACGGCGATGTAAAGCGGTGTGAATTGTCCCGTTACAACGTACACTTGAACTGTTATAGATTTTTTTAGGTGAGCTTTGTTTTAGGTGGTTTATTTGGCTTCTTTTCTGGACCCGTTCACTGCAGTACAAAGCTGAGCGTCTGGCTGGAGGCTCTCTGCTCCTCCAAACTGAGGCTGCGCTGATCGGTGATTACGGCAGGAAACAGACCGACTATAGATATGTACTTTATATGACCCCACTTCAAAAAACACCAACTATCCCTTTAAGGATGCAGCTCATTAAAAAAATGACAGTAAAACAAATTGTTGTAGTGTTGCTAATTCATTGTGTGTTATTAAAGTCAGCCATGTGTTTACCATCCTTTGATTCACAGTGTGGCAGGTGGAGCTGACTGACAGCAGCATCTTCTGAACACTTGATATCAAACAGCATCCCTGCAGCCATCTTGCCAGCTGATTGGAGGAGGCTCTCATCCCATTGGACAGTCCTATACAGCAGCTCCGCCTCCTGAACCACAACAAACACCAGTCCAGTCAAAGCACACTGGAACACACCTGGACCAGGACACCTGAACCTGCAGGACACAGACGGGCCGATTACAACAAGTTGTCAGTCTGTCGGTCCAATGATGTGTTGAGTTCAGACATGCAGACACTCTGTGTTTTCAGTCATCTCATACGTTGTGTTTGACATGTTTTAATCTAATCTTCCTTCAACCTGTGAATCCAGTCGTCCAGCAGACAGGTCATTGATCATTCAGGTGATCGATCAGGCATTGTCACCTCAAACTACACATCAAATACCAACAACTGATCTGACAGGAATTCACAACAATTCTACAGCCCCACGGTCCAGACTGCTGTCTCTGGATTTCTACACGGACTCTCACAGGAAACAGAACAAAGGAACTGAGTTTGTTATTAAAAATTAAATGCACATTACCTGATATGTTGAAGTCAGAATATCAAGAATATAGGAAACTTTGTCTTAACATTTGGATATTTGATGCAGGGAAAACAAACTCAAACAGGAAGGATTTTCACATGTCTGCCAACCTTGAAAAGACCTGAACTGAGATGTCTGGATTCTTTTAGTGGCTAATGATGCAAAACATGTGAATATACCTTTGTATAACATGCCAGAGAGACTGAAGACCGAGAGATTCAGCAAGGGTGGAGTAACGTTTGGCTTTGTTGACATCAGACACTGCTGCCCCCTTTTTGAGAGAAGACTAAAACAAAAAGTCCAAAAATATTTTTTTCACACTCTTCAGTCTGAAGCTAAAACTTTAGTATCAGTTGGCTGTCATTTGTCCTTTTTGGGGGGTGGTGCCCTGAGGTGAATTTAACTTCTGTTAATTAATATAATCCTGATTCTGCCTGAAGCCTGGAGCTGAGTGATATCACTTTACTTCATCTTTTCTATCAATTAATGTTTGCAGAGCATATTTAGGTGAAATTCTGCCTCATAGACACACACATTGGTGCCCTGTGTGAGGCTCATTATATTATATTATATGTTAGTATGTTGTATTACAGCATCTACCAGGCTGTAGGATCACAAAGATATAAAAAACTATCCAGCTTTACTCTTGAGAGAAGTAAAAAAAAAAAACAATAATTATTCAATTAATTATTAATTAAGTGCTTGTAGAAGACAATCACAAAATCTGTGCTGAAGAAAACCTTCAGTGATACACACTAAACTGAAGGAGTTGACTTTGAGTTAAAGTGAAAGGAGTTGACGAGGCTGAAGAATTCTATATTTTATGTTTTAGTTACCTGTATGAAGTCTTTCCAGACTCCATCAGCTGTTGAGGTGTGAAACACAACTTCTCCTGAAATCCAAAAAGAGTTCATGAGAACACGCTGAGATGGGAGCAGAAACTGAACACTGAACTCCACCAGTAATGTCCAGCTGACTGCTTCATATTCTGTTCTACATGCACTCTTTATTAATTATTTATCACTACATTATCTCTTGTCATAATGACAAAACTGTTATTATTGTTAAGTTAACTAATTCTGCACAAGTGAAGCCTGCAGGACTACATTAGACTGCAGCTAGCAGTTTAATATCAGTAGAATGTAGAAGGTCAGAAACATTAAACCCTGAAGGAGGTACAACTCAGGATGCTGAAGTGAAAACTGACATTTGGATTCAGAAGCTCTCGATGCACAAGCTGATGCTGCTGCTTCAACCTCTGTGGATCATCAGGACACAGCTGATCCTCTTCATCCTCACTCTCCTCTCTGCTGTCCTCAGACACATCCAGGTCTGTCTTTGATGTGGATGGATCTGCTGGAGATCACAGACATGAATGGGGACAAGAAGACACTCAGCAGAGGTCAAACTCACTTTGGTGACCAACAATCATAAACCTTTAACAACAGGATTAATCAAGAGCTTTAACTCACATCCTTCATGTGTGTCAGGTGTAGCTCTGATTTCTCTGTCAGCCACCCTGCAGGAGGAAACACAGATACAGCTGTTATCTCTCATGAACAGGTAAAGATTAAAGGTTAAAGTTAAAGGATCAGACTCAGTTAACGTTATATACAAAGTCAATGGGAATAGATGCAGATTCACATCTAGTAGTGGAAATGCAAATGATTTGTGTGAGTTGAAAATATTCGACTGTCAGCAAAACATGTGTGTGTGTTGCAGGGATTTGTTGAGTGTGTGTGTTGAGGGCTGAGCTGCTCAGAGCCTCCAGCTCTGGAGGAGAGAGTCGGTGCTGCTCTCCACTCCTGTTTATCAACCTGACTGCAGCAGTAAACTGTGGAGGTGACCTCCACTGTCGGGTGTTTATGTTCTGTAATGATGACTGCTGACTGAAGATGGAGGGAAAATGTACTTTGCTTCATAAACAGTGAGGTACAATACTGGTTTGTATTTCTTGGTGTTAAGCAGTTGAAGTCAGTTTACAGTAGAAACAGTTTCTAACTTTAAGTGTGAGGGTCCAGGTTCACCACTGAAGTCTGGAGATCTTTCTTCAGACTTGTCACAGCTGGATCCTGGAGACTCCTCTTCCTCCAACTTGCTCATCATCTTGACTCCAGTCTTTGTGACAGTTGAACCATAAACACCTGTGAAACTAGACATATGTACACCCAAACATTCAAAATACACTGACAGTAAATAAGTGATCATTTATAGTCAACAGTCATTTAGTTAGATTAGTCAGAAACAGTTGTGCTGCTTGATGGAGCTCTCAATAAATCTGAGCAGTGACAAAGAGAACTAACTCCCTGAACTCAAACACTGTACACCTGTATGAATATGAGTGAACGCAGTGCCGCAGCTCCCATCATGAGCATCACAGGCTGTGTGTAGGGCACCAAGTGCTGAGGGGACACCAAAAATATCATTATGAAAAATCATCATAGTCATAATAATCATAATGCCGTTATTATTTCAGAATAGAAATATTAGGCACTTTTAAGGCATGTATATCACAAAACAGGCAGAACGAGAGATATATTTAATTGCTCAAAAAAGTAACGATGGTCATCGCAAGACATCTAGCAAAGTGGCATAGTGTCATTTGAGAACGTATATTTTGGTGTTCGCAATGCATGATAAACAAACGACCATGTTTATGATTGTCATTCAGTAGAATTCCGCAGAATGTAGGCTGCAGTCTCTCACACATCAGGAGAGGTGTCGGACAAAATGCTCTCGTAACCATATTTAAGTTGTATTCAATTAAATGGTAAAATAATGTTTAAGATTCAGAAATTTAGTCTTGTGTAAAGTGTATCATTTAGCTTTTGTTCCTGTAGATAAGATATAAATATAAAATGTCACTATGAATGATAGAAAGCAAACATTGTTGAATTGTGTGCAAAATTTCAACTCATTCTATTGCTTATGTATTAGATTAGATTAGATTTATCAAATAGTTGATAAATAAGTAATAAAGGGGGAGAGCTCCTTGGCTGCATGCTTTCAGTTTTAAATGTTTAATGTTTATCAATATTTCGGTATCAGATTCTTTGTCTGAATATTTTGTCTCTTTCTATGCTGATACTTTTTCTTTGTGTTTCTAAATTAATGCAGGGTCAATGCTGAGATAGTACAAGGAGAGCAGGTGGCCAAGAGGAAGATACAGACGACGAGCATCTTATCTCATATCTCTATAGTTTCCCTTAGCCTTGAATTAACACTTTGATGCTTACAATCATGCCAGTATGATGATTCTACGTGTCTACATTAAAACATTGTTCATACTACATTAATATATGCTGATTTCATGGATTAAAACAAAACAAAAAAAATCTTTAGACTGAAATGTCTTTCAAGCTGTAGCCAAGTCATATTCCCAATTTATAATTTGGGAAATATGTTACAGGGCACGTTACTTGACATGTGCTAAAAAAATAGGATAAGATTTACAGCTTCACCTCACACCATGTTCTCTAATGCAGACATCACGTATACATATTTGACCAACAGCGTTTTAAAGGAGGATGATCTGAACAGCTGTTCTATTCACTCTTAAAATGATTTTTGTCTTTTCAATGCAATTTTCAAACTCTGCCTTTTTTTGCCAAACTTCTCTCAAGATTTACTCTTTCAAATAATCAACCATCCAGAGAACCTTATTAGTTCGGTATTTTTCAACTTCTTCTCATCATTATGATCATTATTTATTAACATTATTATTGTTATTATTATTATTAATGTTCAAAGTGAACCTCTTATCATTTAACATAAAAATACATCATACAAACAGCAACTTTTGCAGCCTTGTCAGTCTGATGGCGAGTTATCACCTTTCTGTCATCACTAACATACTGTTAATAATCAAAGAAGCTCTGAGGCTTTACATCTGTTCTGTATGTTATAATACAAGATTTAAGCACTGCGCTACAATCAGGCTACATTCATGATTTTGTACAGTCAAAATAACCAAAAACTTCTTATTGATCATTATAAAGTTTCAGGGCGTTCCTCAGAGGGGAGGGAGAGACGCTGAATGAAGCCGTTTACACAGATACTCTGCAGACAAAGTCCAGACTATAGTTGTTATTTCACACATGTAGCACACAACAGGAGACTCTCCGTGTCAGACGAGTTCTCACGTGATGACTAAACTCAGAAACTAATTGATAACGTAGCAGCGCGACGAGTCCTTGCTAGCTAAGCAGCTATACCTTGGCGCCGCTCCGTGTTTTGATCCCGCCCTGTGTGGGTCACTACACTGTCATTGGTCAGGCGCACACACGCTGTTAACGATACCATTGGCTGCAGAGTGTGACAATCAATCTAGGTGCATTTGTTTTATCTCTCTGAGATGAGAGAGAGTGAGAAAAACCTGTAGTTTAGTGCCCGCGACTAAAAGCAACTGTGTGACAATTGAATGTATACTCGAATATTCACGATATAGTCATTTTCTACATCCTACAGAAAACAAGCCGCGATACATCGAGTATATTCGATATATCGCCCAGCCCTACGAGCAACCATCTCTTTTTCAATATTAATTAACAAATTAGCTGGTTTAATAAATTGTGTTCATCAGCCCTTCATTTTTCTGCTCCATATACATCCAGAGCTGTCCCAGTTATTGATAAAACTCCCTGGATCAACAACAATATTACACAATAAGAAGTGAACATAGGAAGGCCGAGCAAAAGTGGAAAAAGCACAAACTTGAAGTACACCACCTCTCCATGAAGGAACTACTGATCAACTTGAACCATTAACCATTAAAGATGCGCGAGCGGCCTACTTTTCCAATCTGATTGTTAGCAATAAACATAACCCAAGGTTTTTGTTTACTACGATCAACCAGCTTGTAACTTTATCTCCTCCTGCTATTCATGCCTCTCTCCTGCTGACTGTGAAAAATTCCTGTCTCTTTCTATTTGCAAGATCGATAGTATAAGGTCTAATTTTACTCTAACTGTTCTTCCCCCTGCATCGTTCAGTCGTCCTTTTTACTGTCTGATTTTGCTCCTATCTCTCTATAAATCCTTTCAAAAACTGTTGATAACTGCGTCCCTCCTCCAGTCCCTGTGACATAGTTCCTACAACATTTTCAAAAACCATACTCCCTGTCTTGAGTCCTAGTCTGCTTTCTATCATCAACTCTTCACTCACATCAGGGTCTGTACCTGACCTCTTTAAAATTGCCAGTGTTCATCCACCTCTTAAAAAAAACTCTCTCTTAACCCGGACCAGCTGGAAAACTACAGACCATCTCCAAACTTCCCTTTGTATCTCATATCCTTGAAAAGATTGTCGTGGACCAGCTCCTGAAGCTGGTAGAAGGTCATAAAATCTTGACAAATTCAGATCTGGTTTTCGTCAAAAACATAGAGACATTACTGATAGTGTCTGACAAAGGTGAAAGCTTGTCCTTATTCTTCGTGAGCCGACTGCAGCCTTTGATTCTATCGATCATGACATTTTACTGGACAGACTTCAGAGCTGGGTTGGCATTTCTGGTACAGCCTTAAATTGGTATCATTCCTATTTGACTGACAGAGTCTTTAATGTCTGCATTAATAATCATGTTTCCTCTTCCGCTCCCTGCTGTGTGGTGTTCCTCAGGGGTCGGTTCTTAGTCCCGTTCTGTTCTCCGTGTACATGCTTCTTCTGGGTCATTTGTTCCGCCACTTCCAGGACATGTCATATCACTGTTATGCAGATGATACACAGATCTACTTTTCTGCGAAACCCAATAACCTGAATCGACTGTCCTGTCTCCATGAGTGCTTAGCTGCCATCAAAGACTGGATGTCCCTCAATTTTCTCCGCTTACATCCACATAAAACTGAAATCATTTTATTTGGCCCTGATAAATTTGTCACTGCAGTTGATCAGTTTATATGACTTTTGACCTTAATGTCACAAAACTTGTCCAGTCCTGTTTCCTGCAGCAACGAAATGTAGCAAAATTCAAAAGATTCCTGTCCTCCAGTGATCTGGAACAATTAATTCACAGCTTCATTTTCTCCCGTCTAGATTACTGTAACTCCCTCTACACGTGTCTCAGTCAGGCTTCATTAAACCGATTATAGTTAGTCCAAAATGCAGCCACCAGACTTTAAACCAGAACCAGTCGGTCCCATATTAGTCCTGTTCTTGGATCCCTTCATTGGCTTCATGTAAAATTTAGAATCAATTATAAGGTCTTACTGATTACATATAAGGCACTTCATGATCTTGCCCCCAGTTACATTTCAGATCTCCTTTTTCCTCATTTCACTCCTCGGCCACTTTGCTCCACAAATTCTGGCCTTTCATCCGTTCCACGCTCTTTTATTTATCCCTCCCCTTTGTTTTATCTTCCCCTGTTTGTCCTTCTTGCTCTCTTTCTTTGCATTTTTGTGTGCTGCTATGTTTGTCGATTTGTTGTTTGAAAAGCACCTTGGATCTCTGTATCAAAAAGGTGCCAGATAAAGAAAGTTTTACTTACTTACAAGCAGGCATCATAAAGGAATTATGCTCATGGCACCAAAATGGCTAGCAGCGGCACTGATTGGACGATACTGGTCAGCTGATGGATGAACTGCTGATGAATATCAGTTTATGACAGTGTGACTTCAGTGGTCAGCCTGATCGAACACAAAGCTCCTCTCAAACCTTCAACTGTTGCTGACCGAAGATGCTAAATGTTTATTAAAGAGTAAAACCTCAGAGACCAACAAATGGACTCATCAAGAGACACTGACTGCTCCTCACTATGATCCTCACAGTCTGCAGCGTGGACAAAAACACAACAAAGACCCTCCGTTTCTGTTTTTGCACAAAATATATATATTTCAGAATTTTCAATGACTCAATTAATCTCTTTGTTGAAAATCTTTCAAAGATGTCAAGGGCCTGTTGGATCCCTGAGTAAGACGCAACAGTATCGCCTTCTGTGATCAAGCAAAAGAGAGAGAGACCAAAAAAAATTAAATTAAATTAATAACATTTTATAGATACACAGAAAAACATGAACTGACCTCAGAGTCTCCAGTCGACAGTTTGGACTCTCCAGTTCAGCACAGAGAAGCTTCAATCCTGAATCCTGCAGCTTGTTGACACTCAGGTCCAGCTCTCTCAGATGGGAGGGGTTGGACTTCAGAGCTGAGGCCAGAGAATCACAGCTGATCTCTGACAAACTGCACCACCTCAATCTGAATAAAGAATAAATGATGTAAGTTTAAAAGACAATGTTCCTGCTTGAAATCATTCAGTGTTTAATAATGTGTTCAGAGCTGAAGAAGGTTTAGAATGTAGACGTTTAGAGAATGAAACTCCAAACACCTGAACCCAACAGGATGCAGGTTCAACACTGTCAGATACACAAAGTGAAACAGAGCTCTCATTAATATTAATGACAACGTGCTGCTGCTTCAATAAAGACGTAGTGATGTCACCTCTTAAACTCTGCAGCTCCACCAGAGGCTCCATCTATACAAACTCATGTTGTGCAGCCAAATAAAAACCCTCAGAAACTGACTGAACATTTGATTGGTGACAGTGAGAGCAGCAGCTAGCTGAGCTCTGAGACCACCGAGTGAGAAACAAGATGTCCGCCGCCGAAGGTCCTCCACAGTCAGCCTGCCATCAGCCCGCTGCGTCTCCCCTTCAGCTTGGAGGTGACCTACTGGGACTCTGGTGACTTGAGCTCTACTACGGTGATACTCACCTGTTGTTCCTGCACGCTCAAAGTGAACCGGCTTCACCTGTATTTGGCCGCCACGCTCCCCAGCTTCCACCAGGCCTGTAGCGTGACGTTTGTCTTATTTCTCTTTGTTGTGTTCCTGGTTGAAGCTTGTTTGGGTGTTTGTGGGCCCACAAAGTAATTAAGTATCACTTACAGCTTCTATAAGAGTTCTTTTGCTGTGTTTAATATTAATGAAGGTCTTTTGTGGTAAAGTTCATTAGCGGTGATCAATAGCAGAGCGAGGTTAACACAACATTTTGTGTTTGAACAAAAGTAAACTGACAGTGAATAGAAACAAAACAAGGTTAAAGGAACATTGCACTGAATTCACTGGTTTGACGTGTTCAAGTTTCATTTTGAACAAGGTCACTGTGATTTACTGTGGATGGTTACATTTATTTTTCTGGCTTTTATAATCTGAAGTTACTTTATTGGGACATAGTTTCATGTGACTCATTTTTAGTGCATTTAACTACAGTTAGAACACATTAACAAGGTACGTAATGTGTGTGTGTGTGTGTGTGTGTGTGTGTGTATGTGTGTGTGTGTGTGTGATATACAAATATATCATTAGGAGTCAAACTGTTCAGACTGTCAAACTTTAAACTGAGTTGTTGTGATTTGAGCTCAGACAAACCAAGAAAACAAGTGAACTAAAGGAAACTTAAAACTTTTGTTATGGATTTAAATTTTAAAAATCGATACAGAAACACATGAACTGACCTCAGAGTCTCCAGTCGACAGTTTGGACTCTCCAGTCCAGCACAGAGAAGCTTCACTCCTGAATCATGCAGCTTGTTGTCACTCAGCTCCAGCTCTGTCAGATGGGAGGGGTTGGACTTCAGAGCTGAGGCCAGAGAAGCACAGCTGATCTCTGACAAACTGCAGCTCCACAATCTGAATAAAGAATAAATAATGTAAGTTTAAAAGACAATGTTCCTGCTTGAAATCATTCAGTGTTTAATAGTGTGTTCAAAGCTGAAGAAGGTTTAGAATGTAGACGTTTAGAGAATGAAACTCCAAACACCTGAACCCAACAGGATGCAGGTTCAACACTGTCAAATACACAAAGTGAAACAGAGCTCTCATTAATATTAATGACAACGTGCTGCTGCTTCAATAAAGACGTAGTGATGTCACCTCTTAAACTCTGCAGCTCCACCAGAGGCTCCATCTATACAAACTCATGTTGTGCAGCCAAATAAAAACCCACAGAAACTGATTGAACATTTTATTCTACTATTTAAAGCTCCTGTTGTTAATACAGTTGAATTTTGAGTCTCGTTCCCGACTCGTCAATTTCTGACGCTTTGGGTCGGCCGTCGTCCCAAAGCGTCAGAATTTGACGGGTTGGGAACGAGACTGAAGAATCAACTCTCTCACCAACAGGAGCTTTAAGATAAAAGTCATCCAGAGTTGAAGTTTTGATGTTATATTAAATATGTTTTAAATATGAAGTAGAACAAGATGCTCAGTGTGAATCAGGACAGAATCTATGAGGTCATATCTCCTTCAGAACTGATGACATCAACACTGAGATTTAAACAGTTTGGAATCATGTTTTCAAAGTATTAACCACGGTTTAAAATAAATATTCAAATGGATTTAAACATCTCCTCCTTGAACCGGCACCTTATCGTGGTGGAGGGGTTTGAGTACCCGAATGATCCTAGGAGCTATGTTGTCCGGGGCTTAATGCCCCTGGAAGGGTCTCCCAAGGCAAACAGGTCCTAGGTGACGGGTCAGACTAAGATTGGTCCAAAAGCCCTTATGACAGATCGAACATCAAGGAAGTGTACGTCGCCCGGATTGGCGTTACCGGGGCCCCACCCTGGAGCCAGGCCCGGGGTTGGGGCTCACAGGCGAGCGCCTGGTGGCCGGGTCTTTGCCCAAGGGACCCAGCCGGGCTCAGCCCGAAGGAGCGACGTGGGCCCGCCCTCCGGTGAGCTCACCACTCGCCAGAGGGTTCAGAAGGAGCCGGTGCAGTGGGATTTGGGTGGCAGTCGCGGGCAGGGCCCCGGCGACCCAATCCCCGGACGGTGACTCTAGCCATGGGAACATGGAATGTCACCTCGCTGGGGGGGAAAGAGCCTGAGCTGGTGCGGGAGGTTGAGCGGTACCGGCTAGAAATAGTCGGGCTCACCTCCACGCACAGTCTGGGCTCTGGAACCCAACTCCTTGAGAGAGGCTGGACTCTCTTCTACTCTGGAGTTGCCCGCGGTGTGAGGCGGCGAGCTGGTGTGGGCTTGCTTATAGCTCCCCAGCTCAGCCGCCATGTGTTGGAGTTTACCCCAGTGAATGAGAGGGTCGCTTCCCTGCGCCTTTGGGTCAGGGATAGGACTCTCACCGTTGTCTCGGCTTATGGGCCGAACAGCAGTGTGAAGTACCCGGCGTTGTTGGAGTCCCTGGGAGGGGTACTGGAGAGTGCTCCAACCGGGGACTCCATTGTTTTACTGGGGGACTTCAACGCTCACGTGCGCAGCGACAGTGTTACCTGGAGGGGTGTGATTGGGAGGAACGGCCTCCCTGATCTGAACCCGAGTGGTGTTTTGTTACTGGACTTCTGTGCAAGTCACAGTTTGTCCAGAACAAACACCTTGTTCAAGCATAAGGGTGGGAACATGAGCTGGGGACATTGAGTCCGAATGGACCACGTTCTCCACTTCCATTGTTGACGCGGCTGTCCGGAGCTGTGGCCGTAAGGTCTCCGGAGCTTGTCGGGGCGGCAATCCCCGAACCCGGTGGTGGACTCCGGAAGTAAAGGATGCTGTCAAGCTGAAGAAGGAGTCCTATCAAGCCTGGTTGGCCCGGGGGTCTCCTGAGGCAGCTGACAGGTACCGGCAGGCCAAGCGTGCGGCAGCACGGGCACTCACAGGAGCAAAAACTCGGGTCTGGGAAAAGTTCGGGGAGGCCATGGAGGAGGACTATCGGTCGGCCTCGAAGAAATTCTGGCAAACCATCCGGCGCCTCAGGAGGGGGAAGCAGTCCTCCACCAACACTGTTTACAGTGGAGGTGGGGAGCTGTTGACCTTGACTGGGGACATTGTCGGGCGGTGGAAGGAATACTTCGAGGATCTCCTCAATCCCACTGACACACCTTCCATAGAGGAAGCAGAGACTGGGGTCTCAGAGGTGGATTCATTCATTACCAAAGCCGAAGTCACTGAGGTAGTTGGGAAGCTCCTCAGTGGCAAAGCACCGGGGGTGGATGAGATCCGCCCTGAGTACCTCAAGTCTCTGGATGTTGTGGGGCTGTCTTGGTTGACACGTCTCTGCAGCATCGCATGGCAGTCGGGGACAGTGCCTCTGGACTGGCAGACCGGGTGGTGGTCCCCCTATTCAAAAAGGGGGACCGGACGGTGTGTTCCAACTATCGGGGGATCACACTCCTTAGCCTTCCTGGGAAAGTCTATTCCAGAGTACTGGAGAGGAGAATTCGGCCAATAGTCGAACCTCGGATTCAGGAGGAACAATGCGGTTTTCGTCCGGGCCGCGGAACACTGGACCAGCTCTATACCCTCCGCAGGGTGCTCGAGGGTTCATGGGAGTTTGCCCAACCAGTCCACATGTGTTTTGTGGACTTGGAGAAGGCATTCGACCGTGTCCCTCGTGGCATTCTGTGGGGGGTGCTCCGGGAGTACGGGGTCGGAGGCCCTCTGTTAAGGGCTGTACGGTCCCTGTACGACCGGAGCAGGAGTCTAGTTCGCATTGCCGGCAGTAAGTCAGACCTGTTCCCAGTGCATGTTGGACTCCGGCAGGGCTGCCCTTTGTCACCGGTTCTGTTCATTATTTTTATGGACAGAATTTCTAGGCGCAGCCACGGGCCGGAGGGGATCTGGTTCGGGAGCCACTGGATTTCATCTCTGCTTTTCGCAGATGATGTGATTGGCTCCTTCGAGCCAGGACATCCAGCATGTCCTGGGGCGGTTTGCAGCCGAGTGTGATGCGGCTGGGATGAGAATCAGCACCTCCAAGTCCGAGGCCATGGTTCTCGACCGGAAAAAGGTGGCTTACTCCCTCCGGGTGGGAGGAGAGTTTCTGCCTCAAGTGGAGGAGTTTAAGTATCTTGGGGTCTTGTTCACGAGTGAGGGAAGGATGGAGCGTGAGATTGACAGGTGGATCGGTGCAGCGGCCGCAGTAATGCGGTCGTTGTAACGGTCTGTCGTGGTGAAGAGAGAGCTGAGTCAAAAGGCGAAGCTCCCGATTTACCGGTCAATCTACGTTCCTATCCTCACCTATGGTCATGAATTTTGGGTCATGACCGAAAGAATAAGATCCCGGATAAAAGCGGCCAAAATGAGTTTCCTCCGCAGGGTGGCGGGGCGCTCCCTTAGAGATAGGGTGAGGAGCTCTGTCACCCGGGAGGAGCTCGGAGTAGAGCTGCTGCTCCTCCATATCGAGAGGAGCCAGCTGAGGTGGCTCAGGCATCTGTTTCAGATGCCCTCGGGACGCCTCCCGCGGGAGGTGTTCCTGGCATGCCCCACCGGGAGGAGACCCCGAGGAAGACCCAGGACACGCTGGTGTGACTATGTCACCCAGCTGGCCTGGGAACGCCTTGGGATCCTCCCGGAAGAGCTGGAGGAAGTGTCCGGGGTGAGGGAAGTCTGGGTGTCCCTGCTCAGGCAGCTGCCCCCGCGACCCGGCCCCGGATAAGCGGACGAAAATGGATGGATGGATGGATGATTTAAACATGTGAGAACAACAAACAGTATGTGTGAAATAATTGTGTCACACTTATAATTCATCAGCAGTGTAATATTTTCATTATTAAAGTTTGTCTTCAGAGTTTCACACATTCAACACGTGCAGTGTGTTGAATCACAGATTACATTACACTCATGTGTCTTTTGTCCAACGAGACTTAAACATCATCCAACCTCCTTTTTTCATAGATTCAGCACTTTCTTCTCAGAGATTTAAATCTCTGCAGGGGGCCGCACCTTTCTGATGTCACATTAGGGGGTCTGTGTCCAACAATTTGTGTCACTTTACAAACCTGACACACAAACATAGTGAAACACTATGATTGTCTTCCAGGAGAGAACATGTGAGAAGTTCCCTCCATATTTAAACCATTGTTGAGCCTCCAGCAGCTCTTGGCTCCACCTTTGGCTGTCTGAAACAGCTATGAACACTTTTAGCTTCACTGATGCTCACTGATCCCATGCTAACAGGTGGAGTTAACACACTGTAGACCACTGATTGGTCAGTGGGAACAGCCAGAGTCGTCTCGTCCTCCACGCTCTGAAGGAACATTTCACTTTCTACCTTTTCAGCATCTTCTGTCTCGCTGCCTGCAGCCTTTTCTCAAGTAAAGCTAGTTAGTTTCCTTGGTGTGATGAACAACCACACGTGTGTGCTGTGTGTAGAGAATGTGTGGTCGAGCAAAAGAGAGAGAGAAACAATTGTTAAGTAAATTCCATTTTATAGATATACAGAAACACATGAACTGACCTCAGAGTCTCCAGTCGACAGTTTGGACTCTCCAGTCCAGCACAGAGAAGCTTCAATCCTGAATCCTGCAGCTTGTTCTCACTCAGGTCCAGCTCTCTCAGATGGGAGGGGTTGGACTTCAGAGCTGAGGCCAGAGAAGCACAGCTGATCTCTGACAAACTGCAGTACCTCAATCTGAATACAGAATAAACGATGTAAGTTTAAAAGACAATGTTCCTGCTTGAAATCATTCAGTGTTTAATAATGTGTTCAGAGCTGAAGAAGGTTTAGAATGTAGACGTTTAGAGAATGAAACTCCAAACACCTGAACCCAACAGGATGCAGGTTCAACACTGTCAGATACACAAAGTGAAACAGGGCTCTCATTAATATTAATGACAACGTGCTGCTGCTTCAATGAAGACGTAGTGATGTCACCTCTTAAACTCTGCAGCTCCACCAGAGTCTCCATCTATACAAACTCATGTTGTGCAGCCAAATAAAAACCCTCAGAAACTGACTGAACATTTGAATTTACTATTTAAAGCTCCTGTTATTAACACAGTTGAATTCTGAGTCTCGTTCCAGATGATTTCTTCTCTTCCACAGTTCTCTGCAGTCGGCCATTAACCCACCCGCTGCCCCTTCAGCTCCGAGGAGGGAAACTGAGACTGCTGTTTGGACTCGGTGACTGTTTGTGAGAGTGAGAGCAGCAGCTAGCTGAGCTCTGAGACCACCGAGTGAGAAACAAGATGTCCGCCGCCGAGGGTCCTCCACAGTCAGCCTGCCATCAGCCCGCCGCGTCTCCCCTTCAGCTTGGAGGTGACCTACTGGGACTCTGGTGACTTGGGCTCTACTACGGTGATACTCACCTGTTGTTCCTGCACGCTCAAAGTGAACCGGCTTCACCTGTATTTGGCCGCCACGCTCCCCAGCTTCCACCAGGCTGCAGCGTGACGTTTGTCTTATTTCTCTCTGTTGTGTTCCTGGTTGCAGCTTGTTTGGGTGTTTGTGGGCCCACAAAGTAGTTAAGTATCACTTAAAGCTTCTATAAGAGTTCTTCTGCTGTGTTTAATATTAATGAAGGTCTTTTGTGGTAAAGTTCATTAGCAGTGATCAATAGCAGAGCGAGGTTAACACAACATTTTGTGTTTGAACAAAAGTTAACTGACAGTGAATAGAAACAAAACAAGGTTAAAGGAACATTGTACTGAATTCATTGGCTTGACTTGCTAAAGTTTCATTTTGAACAAGGTCACTGTGATTTACTGTGGATGGTTACAGTTGTGTTTTCTGGCTATAATAATTTAAAGTTAATTTATTGGGACATAGTTTCATGTGACTCATTTTAAGTGCACTTAACTACAGTTAGAACACATTAACAAGGTACGTAATGTGTGTGTGTGTGTGTGTGTGATATATATATATAAATATATAATTAGGAATCAAACTGTTCAGATTGTCAAACTTTAAACTGAGTTGTTGTGATTTGAGCTCAGACAAACCCAGAAAACAAGTGAACTGAAGGAAACTTAAAACTTCTGTTCTGGATTTAAATTTTATAGATCGACACAGAAACACATGAACTGACCTCAGAGTCTCCAGTCGACAGTTTGGACTTTCCAGTCCAGCACAGAGAAGCGTCACTCCTGAATCCTGCAGCTTGTTGTCTCTCAGGTCCAGCTCTGTCAGATGGGAGGGGTTGGACTTCAGAGCTGAGGCCAGAGAAGCACAGCTGATCTCTGACAAACTGCAGCTCCACAATCTAAATAAAGAATAAATGATGTGAGTTTAAAAGACAATGTTCCTGCTTGAAATCATTCAGTGTTTAATAATGTGTTCGGAGCTGAAGAAGGTTTAGAATGTCGACGTTTAGAGAATGAAACTCCAAACACCTGAACCCAACAGGATGCAGGTTCAACACTGTCAGATACACAAAGTGAAACAGAGCTCTAATTAATATTAATGACAACGTGCTGCTACTTCAATAAAGACGTAGTAATGTCACCTCTTAAACTCTGCAGCTCCACCAGAGGCTCCATCTATACAAACTCATGTTGTGCAGCCAAATAAAAACCCACAGAAACTGATTGAACATTTGATTCTACTACTTAAAGCTCCTGTTATTAACACAGTTGAATTCTGAGTCTCGTTCCCGACTCGTCAAATTCTGACGCTTTGGGACGGCGGCCGACCCAAAGCGTCAGAATTTGACGAGTCGGGAACGAGACTGAAAAATCAACTCTCTCACCAACAGGAGCTTTAAGATAAAAGTCATCCTGAGTTGAAGTTTTGATGTTATATTAAATATGCTTTAAATATGAAGCAGAACAAGATGCTCAGTGTGAATCAGGACAGAATCTATGAGGTCAAATCCCCTTCAGAATTGATGACATCAACACACAACTACACTTTTCCCTCCACAGACGCGCGTCCTTAAATTAGGGAATGACTCTGCGCTCTGGGGGCAGTTCAGCGAAAAGAGGAGGCGTGTTTCGGCGCAAACGTTCACTGGTGCTATTTTGCCATTTGAGAAAACACTTGCGCCACAGACCAGGAAAAACCTGGTCTAAAGTCAGTGGCGCTTATTCAGATGCTATTTTAAGGGCGCATGCTTGGCCATAATGTAGTATGTGTTCAACGTGCATACACTTTGCTTCTCTCACCTACAAGGAAGCAGTTCCCGTTTTTGCAAATCATACAAAAAAAAAGTTGAAAAGATTTAAACAGTAGAACTAATTCTTTTTCCCTCTGATATGCGACGGGACCGCCGTGGCCGTGAGGGTCCGGGAGTGGCAATGCACGATGTGCTCCTAGTGGAGCAGGTGGACGGAGATGGAGTTTGGGGGAGGAGGAGGAAGGAGGAAGGTGCACAACAGGAGCAGGTGGTGCGTTTGGAGACTTGAGGCGATGCGCCTGAGAGGCAGTAGCAACATCGCCACCCGGTCAAGACAGGCATTAATACCTTGCCGCATCCCGGGCAGTGCGGTCCGGTCTGACAATGCTGCCACGGCCTGTAGTGGGTCTGGATCCTCTGCACCTTGGTGTTTGCGCTGCTCCCTCATCAGCTGGCCGTTGCGCACTGCTCGGCCCGTGCGCACTGCATCCGAGGTGCGATGTCATGGGGATGCCAGGCTTAGAAACAATTATGGCAATTTCCTCCCACGTCCGTTTAACCAAAGCTAGTTTGGATGGATTTCTCCCATCCCCATACAAGGCCACTTCTCGGCCTTTTACAGCCCTGACGAGAACGTCGGTCTTCTCGGCTGTGAACCGCTCCTGGTGTGCGCCTGGCAAATTCGCCATTATAATAGCAATCCGCCATGGAACAAGCGCGCCTGCTTTTAAAGGGAATGTGAGGTGACGCTCTGATTGGTTTATTGCACGTTACGCCCAAACCACACCTATGACTAATGTTGCTACTTCAGACCAACCCATTTTAGATTTGCGCCGGGCGCAAGAGCCATTTATCCCGCCAGCATAATAGCAACAGCGCCTGAGATCCGCCCCAAAGCTACTTGTGCTTTGCGCTTGAGACTTGCGTTTCAGATCGTCAGAATAGGGCCCTAAGATTTAAACAGTTTGAATCATGTTTTCAAAGTATTAACCACAGTTTAAAATAAATATTCAAATGAATTTAAACATGTGAGAACAACAACAGTATGTGTGAAATAATTGTGTCACACTTATAATTCATCAGCAGTGTACTATTTTCATTGTTATTAAAGTTTGTCTTCAGAGTTTCACACATTCAACACGTGCAGTGTGTTGAGTCACAGATTACATTACACTCATGTGTCTTTTGTCCAACGAGACTTAAACATCATCCAACCTCCTTTTTTCAAAGATTCAACACTTTCTTCTCAGAGATTTAAATCTCTGTGGGGGGCCACACCTTTCTGATGTCACATTAGGGGGTCTGAGTCCAACAATTTGTGTCACGTTACAAACCTGACACACAAACATTAACACCTTCCTCACTCTGTGATTGGTGAGCTGAGTGGAGGTGAGATAGAGCCCAGGTTTCAACTTCTCTCTCAGCTCTTTTTTCATTTGTTACACAACTATTTCTGTCACTTTGAAATATGAACTGAGTGAAACACGACCAACATCTTCCAGGAGAGAACATGTGAGAAGTTCCCTCCATATTTAAACCATTGTTGAGCCTCCAGCAGCTCTTGGCTCCACCTTTGGCTGTCTTAAACAGCTATGAACACTTTTAGCTTCACTGATGCTCACTGATCCCATGCTAACAGGTGGAGTTAACACACTGCAGACCACTGATTGGTCAGTGGGAACAGCCAGAGTCGTCTCGTCCTCCACGCTCTGAAGCAACATTTCACTTTCTACCTTTTCAGCATCTTCTGTCTCGCTGCCTGCAGCCTTTCTCAAGAAAAGCTAGTTTCCTTGTGATGAACAACCACACGTGTGTGCTGTGTGTAGAGAATGTGTGGTCGAGCAAAAGAGAGAGAGAGAGAAACACATGTTAAGTTAATTCCATTTTATAGATACAAAGAAACACATGAACTGACCTCAGAGTCTCCAGTCGACAGTTTGGACTCTCCAGTCCAGCACAGAGAAGCTTCACTCCTGAATCCTGCAGCTTGTTCTGACTCAGGTGCAGCTCTCTCAGATGGGAGGGGTTGGACTTCAGAGCTGAGGCCAGAGAAGCACAGCTGATCTCTGACAAACTGCAGTCCCTCAATCTGAATACAGAATAAATGATGTAAGTTTAAAAGACAATGTTCCTGCTTGAAATCATTCAGTGTTTAATAATGTGTTCAGAGCTGAAGAAGGTTTAGAATGTAGACGTTTAGAGAATGAAACTCCAAACACCTGAACCCAACAGGATGCAGTTTCAACACTGTCAGATACACAAAGTGAAACAGAGCTCTCATTAATATTAATGACAACGTGCTGCTGCTTCAATGAAGACGTAGTGATGTCACCTCTTAAACTCTGCAGCTCCACCAGAGGCTCCATCTATACAAACTCATGTTGTGCAGCCAAATAAAAACCCACAGAAACTGATTGAACATGTGATTCTACTATTTAAAGCTCCTGTTGTTAATACAGTTGAATTCTGAGTCTCGTTCCCAACTCGTCAAATTCTGACGCTTTGGGTCGGCCGCCGTCCCACAGCATCATAATTTGACGGGTTGGGAACGAGACTGAAGAATCAACTCTCTCACCAACAGGAGCTTTAAGATAAAAGTCATCCTGAGTTGAAGTTTTGATGTTATATTAAATATGCATTAAATATGAAGCAGAACAAGATGCTCAGTGTGAATCAGGACAGAATCTATGAGGTCAAATCCCCTTCAGAACTGATGACATGAACACTGAGATTTAAACAGTTTGAATTATGTTTTCATAGTATTAACCACGGTTTCAAGTAAATATTCAAATGGATTTAAACATGTGAGAACAACAACAGTATGTGTGAAATAATTGTGTCACACTTATAATTCATCAGCAGTGTAATATTTTCATTGTTATTAAAGTTTGTCTTCAGAGTTTCACACATTCAACACGTGCAGTGTGTTGAATCAGAGATTACATTACACTCATGTGTCTTTTGTCCAACGTGACTTAAACATCATCCAACCTCCTTTTTCAAAGATTCAACACTTTCTTCTCAGAGATTTAAATCTCTGCGGGGGGCCGCACCTTTCTGATGTTACATTAGGGGGTCTGTGTCCAACAATTTGTGTCACTTTACAAACCTGACACACAAACATTAAGACCTTCCTCACTCTGTGATTGGTGAGCTGAGTGGAGGTGAGATAGAGCCCAGGTTTCAACTTCTCTCTCAGCTCTTTTTTCATTTGTTACACAACTATTTCTGTCACTTTGAAATATGAACTGAGTGAAACACGACCAATGTCTTCCAGGAGAGAACATGTGAGACGTTCCCTCCATATTTAAACCATTGTTGAGCCTCCAGCAGCTCTTGGCTCCACCTTTGGCTGTCTTAAACAGCTATGAACACTTTTAGCTTCACTGATGCTCACTGATCCCATGCTAACAGGTGGAGTTAACACACTGCAGACCACTGATTGGTCAGTGGGAACAGCCAGAGTCGTCTCGTCCTCCACGCTCTGAAGGAACATTTCACTTTCTACCTTTTCAGCATCTTCTGTCTCGCTGCCTGCAGCCTTTCTCAAGTAAAGCTAGTTTCCTTGTGATGAACAACCACACGTGTGTAGAGAATGTGTGGTCGAGCAAAAGAGAGAGAGAGAGAAACACATGTTAATTTAATTCCATTTTATAAATACACAGAAACACATGAACTGACCTCAGAGTCTCCAGTCGACAGTTTGGACTCTCCAGTTCAGCACAGAGAAGCTTCACTCCTGAATCCTGCAGCTCGTTCCGACTCAGCTGCAGCTCTCTCAGATGGGAGGGGTTGGACTTCAGAGCTGAGGCCAGAGAAGCACAGCTGATCTCTGACAACCTGCAGTACCTCAATCTGAAAAAAGAATAAATGATGTAAGTTTAAAAGACAATGTTCCTGCTTGAAATCATTCAGTGTTTAATAATCTGTTCAGAGCTGAAGAAGGTTTAGAATGTCGACGTTTAGAGAATGAAACTCCAAACACCTGAACCCAACAGGATGCAGTTTCAACACTGTCAAATACACAAAGTGAAACAGAGCTCTCATTAATATTAATGACAACGTGCTGCTGCTTCAATAAAGACGTAGTGATGTCACCTCTTAAACTCTGCAGCTCCACCAGAGGCTCCATCTATACAAACTCATGTTGTGCAGCCAAATAAAAACCCACAGAAACTGATTGAACATTTGATTCTACTATTTAAAGCTCCTGTTGTTAATACAGTTGAATTCTGAGTCTCGTTCCAGATGATTTCTCCTCTTCCACAGTTCTCTGCAGTCGGCCATTAACCCACCTGCTGCCCCTTCAGCTCCGAGGAGAGAAACTGAGGCTGCTGTTTGGACTCGGTGACTGTTTGTGAGAGTGAGAGCAGCAGCTAGCTGAGCTCTGAGACCACCGAGTGAGAAACAAGATGTCCGCCGCCGAGGGTCCTCCACAGTCAGCCTGCCATCAGCCCACCGCGTATCCCCTTCAGCTTGGAGGTGACCTACTGGGACTCTGGTGACTTGAGCTCTACTACGGTGATACTCACCTGTTGTTCCTGCACGCTCAAAGTGAACCAGCTTCACCTGTATTTGGCCGCCACGCTCCCCAGCTTCCACCAGGCCTGCAGCGTGACGTTTGTCTGATTTCTCTTTGTTGTGTTCCTGGTTGCAGCTTGTTTGGGTGTTTGTGGGCCCACAAAGTAATGAAGTATCACTTAAAGCTTCTATAGGAGTTCTTTTGCTTTTGCTGGATGGTTACAGTTGTGTTTTCTGGCTATAATAATTCAAAGTTAATTTATTGGGACATAGTTGTCATATGACTCATTTTAAGTGCACTTAACTGCAATAAGAACACATTAACAAGGTACATAATGTGTGTGTGTGTGTGTGTGTGTGTGTGTGTGTGTGTGTGTGTGATATAAATATATAATTTGTCACACCGCGGTGAAGCTCTCCTGTCTTGGGTTTTCTGTCTTGTGATTTTCATGTTTTATTTTGAAAAGTAACTCTCCTCTCGTTTCAGGTCACTTGCCTTCCTCCTGTGTCACCGGTCTGGCGTCGCCCCTGATCCCTGATTGTTTCCACCTGTGTCATCCCTCCTCATGTGTATATAGTCTTTGTCTTCCCCTGTCTTTGTTGCCAGAGTATTTCGTTCTTCTCGAGTACCTCCAGCCCTTTCATTGCCACAGTCAAAAACCTTGTGTCCTGTCAAGTTTGTATTTTCATGTTTTTTTTCAATTCCTCTGAAGAAGAGTGACCTTATTTTGGGAAAGTTTTCTGGTTAGCCTTGAAGTTAGAATTGTTTGCTGATCCTTTTGTTTCCTTCTCTGGAGCGTTTTTTGTTGTAGTTTTTGCAGCTCAGTGTAGCTCAGTTAAGTTTTTCAGCCTTTTGATTTTCCCTCTTTAAGAGTGGCTTTTTGTTTTGGTGTAAATTTTCGTAGTGTATTTATTCTTAAGATGAGTGTAGTCCTTGTGTGTTTTCCCTCCTTCTGTTCTTTGTTTTCTTGTGTTTTGTCCTCATCTGTTCAGACGAGTCAAGATTTTCACAGCTTATTCTGTTGTCACCCATTCTGACGAGAATTCAAAAAAACCATCAAAATAAAAGCCTTTCAAAACCGTTCACTGACTGCATCTGAGTCCTCCATTTTACCCACGTCTGACATAATTAGGAGTCAAACTGTTCAGACTGTCAAACTTTGAACTGAGTTGTTGTGATTTGAGCTCAGACAAACCCAGAAAACAAGTGAACTGAAGGAAACTTAAAACTTCTGTTATGGATTTAAATTTTATAGATCGACACAGAAACACATGAACTGACCTCAGAGTCTCCAGTCGACAGTTTGGACTCTCCAGTCCAGAACACAGCAGCTTCACTCCTGAATCCTGCAGCTTGTTGTCACTCAGGTCCAGCTCAGTCAGATGGGGGTTGGACGTCAGAGCTGAGGCCACGACTTCACAGTGACTCTCTGAGAGTTCACAGTTATAAAATCTGTGTTGACAGATAATAGAACATTAAACAATAAAATGTGACACTTTATTGTGAAAACAGATTCATACATGTTGCATCACAAAGCTCAGGTGGTCAGCTGCTCAGCCTGAGCTGGTCAGTCATTGCTCACAAGGTTTGTAGTTTGAAACTTGAGCCCCTTCTGTCCACGAGGCCCCAGACTTTCCCTGCCTGAGGAGACCAGAGGGGCTGAATCAGGGCCCCATTTTATATCAGCCCCCAAAACACACTCGAATAAAGCTGCTTTTATTTAATCTCTGAGCTTGGTGATGATAATTGATCCAATAAGCAGGTTTCATACTTGCTCAGGAAAACATGTATCGTGTTGAGGTTTTATATAATGCATGTGTGTAAAGTGTTTGTCTTTAATACTGAAGGCTTCAGCTTTACCAAGATTTTTAATGTTAATCACATCTGGACTTACCGAGCCTTTCTACAGTTCCTCACAGCTGGAACCAGTCTCTGGGCTCCCTGTGAAGATGTTCTGTAGTTCTGTGTGTCCAACTCATCCAGAACCTCCTCTGACATCTGCAGCATGTAGGCCAGAGCTGAGCATTGGAACACAGAGAGATACTTCTGTGATCTGTTCTCTGACTTCATGAACTCTTGGATCTCCTGATGGACTGAGTGGTCGTTCATCTCCATCAGACAGTGGAAGATGTTGATGCTTCTGTCAGGAGAGATCTTAGAACTGTTCATCTCCTTCAGGTTGTTGATGGCTCTCTGGATGATTTCTGGACTGTTGTCTGTCTGACCCAGCAGGCCTGCTAAGAGTCTCTGGTTGGACTTCAGAGAGAGGCCATGAAGGAAGCGAACAAACAGGTCCAAGTGGCCATTTTTACTTTCAAGGGATTTCTGCATGGCACTCTTCAGGAACTCATCCAGGGTTGAGTCAACATATTTGTCCTCCAGGACCTTTGTGTTCCTGTTGGTGTAAGAGGTCTCATGGCCATCAGCGCTTCTCACAAAAAACTTGAAAATCTTCTTCAGAAAAGAACCTGGTTTTGAGTCCCTGTGTTTGTACTCTTTTCCCGTGAAGTCCAAGGGACTCCTTCCTCCCAGGAAGTCCTCCACCACCTCTGTGTTCCTGTTGGTGTAACAGTGGAACTTGTAGACTGCAGCCAGAAACTCCTGAACGCTCAGATGAACAAAGCAGTAGACTGTTTTCTGGAAGATCACACTCTCTCTTCTGAAGATCTCTGTACAAACTCCTGAGTACACCAAGGCCTCTGTGACATTAAGACCACACCGCTCCAGGTCTTCTTGGTAGAACATGATGTTTCCTGTCTCCAGATGTTCAAACGCCAGCCTCCCCAGCTTCAGAAGAACTTCCCTGTCAGCCTCCGTCAGCTTCTGTGGACTCGTCTCATGTCCCTCATCGTACTTCTGCTTCTTCCTCTTGGTCTGAACCAACAGGAAGTGTGAGTACATGTCAGTCAGGGTCTTGGGCAGCTCTCCTCTCTGGTCTGTAGCCAACATGTGCTCCAGAACTGTTGCAGTGATCCAGCAGAAGACTGGGATCAGACACATGATGTGGAGGCTCCTGGAGGTCTTGATGTGTGAGATGATTCTGCTGGACAGATCTTCATCACTGAACCTCCTCCTGAAGTACTCCTCCTTCTGGACGTCAGTGAAGCCTCGTACTTCTGTTACCCTGTCCACACATGAAGGAGGGATCTGATTGGCTGCTGCAGGTCTGGAAGTGATCCAGACGAGAGCCGAGGGAAGCAGCTTCCCCTGGATGAGGTTTGTCAGCAGCACGCTGACTGATGACTTCTGTGTGACATCAGACACGACCTCATGGTTCTTGAAATCCAGTGAAAGTCTGCTTTCATCCAGGCCGTCAAAGATGAAGAGAAGTTTACAGACAGCGAGCTTCTCTGCTGTCACCTTCTGTAATGTTGGATGGAAAACATGGAGCAGCCTGAGAAGACTGTACTGCTCATCTCTGATCAGGTTCAGCTCCCTGAACGACAGCAGAACCAGCAGACTGACATCTTGGTTTTCGGAGCCCTCTGCCCAGTCCAGAGTGAACTTCAGCACCGAGAAGGTTTTTCCAACTCCAGCGACGCCGTTGGTCAGAACGACTCTGATGCGTCTCTGTTGGTCAGGTGAGGCTTTGAAGATGTCGCAGCACCTGATTGGAGTTTCAGTGAAGGTATTCTTCTTGGAAGCTGTCTCAAACTGCCAAACCTCATGTTGGGTATAAACCTCTTCACTCTGTCCCTCTGTGATGTAGAGCTCAGTGTAGATCTTGTTAAGGAGGGTTCCACTTCCTGTTTCATCACTTCCTGTTCCATCACTTCCTTCAGTCACATGTTCACATCTCCTCCTCAGACTGATCTTATGTTCATCTAAAACCTCCTGCAGACCAACATTCACTGAAAGAGAAAAAAGTGGGAGACAAAAAATAAAATGTGACAATCAGCAGTCAGTGTTCTTTTCAATACAGATTAAAAACCATCAGTATAAGAATATGTTTGTTGTTTCCTTTTCCTTTCTCTCCACCTTAACGTGGTGGAGAGGTTTGTGTGTCCCTGTGATCCTCGGAGCTCTGTTGTCGGGGCCATTAGCCCCTGGCAGGGTCTCACAAAGCTAATGAGCCCCAAAGATTCAAAGAACCTCTATGAATCAGCCACAAAGCTGCAGCACCTGAACCAGGAAAGAGAAATCAGGGCACCTTTCTGGATCTAAACCTGGGAGTGGAGGTGGCTGGTGAATATCTGGTGGCTGGTCTTTGACTACATGGAGACGCCACCCTGTGGACTGACTACCAGCAGGGACAGGCGTTGGGGTCGGGTGTGTGCCAGTTTCATGCAAAAGAAGGAAGGTGAACTGATTCCTGGCATCAGACTGGTCCTCAGGACAGGGAATGTCTCCTCTCATGGGGGAAGGAACAGGTGCTGGTGCTGGAGGTGGGGCAGTACCAACTAGATTTAGTTGGGCTCACCTCTATGCACAGCACTGTTTCTTGAACTGAACTGCTTCGCTTGAGGGACGACATCTCAGGTTGGCCCCTGTAAATGACCAGCAGCTGCACCTCAGCCCGTCCACTACACTCTGCTGCTGCTAACTGCTTGTTATTCCCTCAGTACAAGGGAGGACCAGCTACTGCTCAACTTAATCCGGTCTGGCCGATGTCCTGGATCCACAATAGTGACACAAACCCCCAGTGACATCAGGACAGCAGAAACTGGACACAACTTCAGACTGAAAACTCTCCTGTTCAGACTGAAAACTCTCCTGTTCAGCACCTTGGTCCATAAAAACAATCTCTCTCTGGATCTCTTATTGCTTCTAATTGTAGCACTTGAACCTTTTCAGCCTAATTGATCCATTTGATCTCCTCATGTTGTATCCACATGGTTCAATCAGTCACTTTGGATACAAACGTCAGCTAAATGAACGTATTGTAATGAAGCAGGCTCCATTTTTAAGCTGTTTAATGTGCTGAAACTGAGCAGCTAATTAGCTTCTGCTGTAGCCTGAAAATAGATGTTAGCAGTGCACTTTTCCTCACTGGATGTTTGTTTGGTCTCTTGTTCAACAAGTGGATCTGCAGGACGAGGTGTGTGTTTGTAAGTTAGAGGAGGAGGAGATGCTAGCAGGAAAGCTAATGTGGACTGTTGTTTAAAGTGCTGTTTTGTCTCAAGCTGCTGTCTGACACTTCATCTCCATCTATACGGAGACAAACTGCTTTCTGATTGGTTAATGTGTGACGGAACAAATGTATTAAAACAACAAGTAGTGTGTTCAGACATGAAGACATCAGCAGACAGATATATAGTCTTACTTTGTACAGTGCTGGTCAGACTGGCTGTCTGCAGTCCAGCTCTTGTTCTGGATCTTTCTCCACACTGGGGACAGGAGGAGTGTCCTGGTGAAGCAGACTGGTCCCAGTATGATGTGATGCACTGTCTGCAGAACCAGGGTCCACAGTCTGATGGTCCAGGTTCAGTACTGAAGTCTGGATCATGATCTTTGGACCGGTCACTCTTCATAGACAGACAGCTGGATCCTGGAGACTCTGCTCTGTCCTCCTCCTCCTTCACACAATCACTCATCTTCTGCTCTGAAGTCAGTCTGAGAGGTGAAACATTAACAAGAATCAGGAAACAAGTTTGTTCAAGAGTCACAAGACGGAGAGAGCAGGAAGTAACACACACTCTCTCTCCCCTTCACACACACATTATACAGTATAATAAAAGCAGCCAGAAGTCCACCTGCTCAGGTTTCTTCACACCTGTGCTTGTTTTCTTGGGTTACTGCAGGTTTAAAGAGTATTATTCAGCCAATCAGGACTTTGTGTCCACAGATGAATCAAACTGTTGACTTCACTCCAACATTTCTTTCCTCCACAGTCCACAGAGAGAAAACTGACTGACAGTAAGTAAAGTCACAGTAAATAATCACAATGTGTTTTTAACACTCACCCTGCCTCAGACTGCAGCTGTTCTCCTTCTGCTCTGTCCTCTTAAAATGGAGTCTGACTGACCACTTTCACTTTCAGGCTTCCTTCCTGTGTGTGTGTGTGTGTGTGTGTGTGTGTGTGTGTGTGTGTGTGTGTGTGTGTGTGTGTGTGTGTGTGTGTGTGTGTGCGTGTGTGGCTGTGTCCAAATTCAGGGGCAGCATCCTTCAAGGACCCGTCCTTCGCCGCCAGCAAAGGCAGGGTCCTTCAGAGAGACCTGCAGGCGGCGTCAGCCTGTTGTGAAATTGGACGGTCTACCCTTCGCAGCATTTCCTGGTTGCGGGGTGATCCCGCCCCTACCCATACGTCACTATTTATGCAGCCGAGGTCTGCGAAACTGACAAGAAGAGTAAAGTTTGACAGTCAGATCTGTTCGAGCTTCAGGAATTCCTGATTTCCTTTTTAATCCTCCTCCAGAGGAAGAGGAGAAGCGGCTAGTTTATCTCCGGCTGAGAGGGCCGTGTAAACCTGTTATTGAATCCACATAATGTTATCAATATTATCATTATTAGCTAGCTGACAGTTTGGGGTAATTAACATATTGATACATTACGTTAATGCTGACATGTAAACTGCTGATCGCCACATATGGTTTTATTATGATTTTAAAGGCATTGTATTTAAAATGTTTGTTTGGTAGATAGTTTTGTTTGTTGTAATTTGTTATGATTATTATTATCATTATAATTAGAGTATGAAATTATAATTCTTGCCTCTTTCTTAAAACATTCTCAGTGACATGGCAGCCATCTGAGTCAGAACTGCAGACCCAGTTGATGGACGATGTGGTGGACAGAGGAGACTGGACCCCCAAACACCCTGAGTACCGACCCAGATGATGTCCCACTGACACCATCCAGCCCAGCAGCACTGCAGGGACTCCTGCTCAGCCTGTTACTGTACATCATCTCTAACTGTTTTAATATTGTTTTTAATAATAATTGTTTTTGTTAATGGTTAATAATAATCAGTTAATAGTTATTTATGCTGTAATTTTGTAAATAGTTGTAAACGTTAAGACCTTAATAATAAAAGAAAACATTCAATCCCTTGTTGTCCCTGAAAAGTTGCACTTGATGCTGTTTGCTGTTATAAATTGTACTTAAGCTGTAAATACTGAATGGAATAGACAACGTGCAACAATAGAACAATATTTTATTTCATGAACTATATAAAATGAACAATTGTGAACAAATAATATAAAAAGAACTCATACATTAACTAAATAACAACAGCTATAATGTAAGGATTGTCCTCTGGAGCAGAGAAGAGCCTCTCCATCCTCTCTGCAGCCTCATGTCCTCCTTCATCCTCCTGGAAGCAAGAGAAAAGGTCAACACAAGATCACATTAACACAGCGATGCAAAGATTTACAAAAAGTGACATCATGACTGACAGATCGGCTATTTATTATTTATTATTATATATTACTGCCTTACTTCAAACCAGCCGGCGGAATGTTTTGCCCTGTGAACTAATGTTGTTCTGACCTCGGACAGTGATGAAGCTCTCTGTTGCTCCCTAAAACACAATGAAATGTAAAAGATGTTTGTGCTACGTCAACAGACAAAAGGGCTCTAATACAGCAAAACATAACATCTCTACAGTCACAATACGATATAAGATATGTCAACCTCTGAACGTCTAATGGCTGAAAGTAAAACGCATTAAGTTGAGCATTACCAACGTATTTTAACTGATATTTTGAGGCCCCTTGAAGTTTAACATATCTGGCGTTTGACGCTCAAATGACTAAAAAGCGAGTTTAGACCAAATACTTACATTTAAATGAGAGATCTGCGCCACTTGAGGTCGCCATTATTTATTTATTTATTTATTCTCTTTGGGCGCGCAATGAATCTTGGGCAATTTGTAGCCACGAAGGATAGTAGCGGTGTATCCTCCAGAAACAGGCAAAAGAAGGAGGCATTTGTGGGGAGCGTTTGGAGCACACTTTGAATTTGGACAGGCTTCGCGCGGCTTAGTGACGTAATTGCACTTCAAATACGCACTCCGAAGGATGCTGCCCCTGAATTTGGACACAGCCAGTGTGTGTGTGTATTATGACATCATTGGCTCCTCCCTGTGCTCATGTTCTTCTTCTGATTTCATGGCGGTTTGCAACCATGACTTTTAAGGTTCATACCGCCACCTACTGTACCGGAATGTAGTGAAAAATACTTTATATCATGGAGCAAACAAAGTAACTTAATTAACACGCAAACAAAAGATTCCCTAAATTCTATGAAATATGTCTTTCTCTGTTATCATGTATCATTTTCACTTTCAGGGTTCCTCCCTTCGGCTAAGTTCAGGGTCTGCATCCTTCAGAAGCTGCCTTTGAAGGCCAGTTACGTCACAACGCCGCACGCAGGCTCCTTCAAATGCTCCTTCTTTTCCCGCTTCCTGGAGGACACACCCCTACGATCCTTTGCGCCCTCACATATCCCCAGATCATTTGCGCGCTTAAGAAAGAAAGAAAGAAAGAAAGAAAGAAAGAAAGAAACGGCGACCTCAAGTGGCGCAGCTCTCGCGTTTAAATGTAAGTTTTGGATCTATACTCGGTTTTTACCTATTTGAGCATCCAACGCCAGATGTACTAAACTTCAAGGAACTTTAAAACCTCAAAATGTCAGTTAAAATACGTGGGTAATGCTCAGCTTGATGCCTTTGGAAGTAAAGCCTTAAAAGCCTTCACTTTATTTCAGACTATAACACTGTAAAGTCTAGCTAAATGTTTGTATAAAGAGCTAAGGTCAGAACAAACATTTGTTCACAGGGCAAAACATTCCGCCGAGGCTGGATGGAAGTAAGCAATAATAAATCATGAATCATAAATCATAAACAAATAATAAATCACCCACTTGTCAGTCCTGATGTCACTTTCTGTAAATCTTTGCATCCCTGTGTTAATGTGATCTTGTGTTTACCTTTCTCTTTTTATGGATGTGGTGTTAGGACAGAGGCCTTCCAGTGCCCCTCTGTCCTAACTGCCTCCATCCCTGAGGACACACCAGGGCCAAGTGACCAGGAGGAGGAGGATGGCGACAAAGGATCGTAGCAGTGCAGAAAGAGGGAAAAGAATCCCGCTAGGAGATGAGCTGGTTATCCAGAGTGATTAATTCAATTACCTTCTCTGTAATATTTTATCGTACCAAATACAATCCTGCAGATCGGTTCGGGACATCCCTAGTTTTATCATAAACCAAATTATTGGAATAGAAGTTTGAAATTGGCTCTGACATTTCAGCTGGATCCTCTCAGTCCAGCTGAAAACTTCAGATGTACAGGTTCAACCAGCAGGGGCTCTTCATCATCATCATCATCATCATCATCATCATCATCATCCTTGTTGCATAGCAACAGGTTCTATGAGCAGGAGTTCACTTTTGTTGACTCTGTCAGGTTCTCATGTCATGGACTGATCTTAGTTTGGACTTAGAGATGAACTGGTCCGCTCAGCTCATTGAATCTCTAAGCTGAGCTGTTTGTCAGATATCTAACGTCTTGCTAGCAAAATGACATCCATTAAATTTTATGTCATTCCACCAAGTCTCACTGATGAACAGCCTGATTCAATCTGCTCTGTATTTAGAGTTCTGTCACATTCAATTGTCAAAGCTGTGATGTTGATATTTGATTGGTGCATATGTTGACAGTCCCGCTCGGTGGGAAACACAAGGTTCAACAGTTACGACCTCAAAACTGACTGAACACCATCCAGAGCACTGGTTCTGGACCTCCACCGTGATGGTCACAATTAAACAAAACATAATACAGACAGAGAATTGTATAAAAAGTTCCTAAAATCGTATTATTATGCTCACTGTTTGGTTAAATTGTGCTTAAACTCTTTTTTACATTATACAGTTAAATTGTGTTTGTTCATTTTTCTGTCTGTTTATTTGTCACCTTTGAATATAATATGAATCATGCATAAAATGTCAGTCAGTCTGGCTTCATCACTTTCACTGACAGGACACTGCCTCACACGGGGCACCATATGTAGTGCTAAATAAACATTAATAGCGAGTTTTGAGATACATTTGGCTGTCAGTGACGATTAATGATTATCAGGGATATTATTAATTGTGATAAACGACAAAATCCAATTTACATTATATCACTTTGGGGGCACCAGCCTTGAAGAAGGGAAAAAAACAATTCACCAAATCAGTCTAATAAAAAGGTACTAAACTGTCAGTTTGTAACTGATTAATAAAAAACTTTAATAATTTACATGCACTAACTAGACAACAGATGTAGAGCGTACAGCAGAGAACTTTCACTGAAGCTTTAGGTTAACACACAAGACCACTCTTGCTTTTAAACAAAACAGTCAAATGTTTTGACAGCCGTCAGATTTGATGTCATTTCACCAAATCTCACTTATAAACAGTTGAACACAATCTGCTCTGTATTGAAAAATCTGTTGAAAAGCTTAAAAAATATGAAAGAGACAGAAAATTAATCTCTAATGAAACATTCACAGAAAATCATCTGCCGGAAAATTCATCCAAACTGCTCATTTTACATAAACACTATGTTGTGTTGTGTTGAGATTTTCTGTCCAGTTCATCACTTTCCTCCAGAGTCAAACTGTCCACCTGACGCCTGACTGCAGGTGGGCGGAGTTTAGAAACAAACAAAGTGAAGTTTAGAGTCGCTGCACTCTGAACTTGTGATGCTGCAGCACATGTTGGCTTCAACACAACCTGTGGTCAGTGATGAATTATCATCAGAGAGCTCCAGCAGGGGGCAGCATGCTCTGATCCTCTGTTGGCACTCACTCATCTCTTTATGTGACTAAAACTATGTCAATATGTTTTTAAAATGTATTTTAAAAGAAAGGGCGTATTTGGAGGTATCATAAATACTACTATTTGGCTGGCAGATGTGATGTCACTTCCTGCTCTGTATGAAACAAACCCGTCCGTCACTGAGACAAACAGACTCCATGTTTCTACTCAAAGACAGAAAGAAGAAGAAGGTCAACAAGAAGGTCCAAATAATGCAGAATGAGTCAGAGACAGAGTTTCACAGAGTTTATAAAGTGTCTCCAACTCAACAACTCACTAAACTGACACATTTGTTAAGGGAGTCTGGTGATGGTGTGTTACTGGGTCAGTGGTTGGATCAGTTGAAACAGACTGCGTCATCCATTCTTCTTCTTCTTCTTCTTCTGAGTGTTCGAATCTCAATGTATCCTCATTCACACCTGTACTTAGAGCCGTCCACCTGTGATCAGATCACTCTGGGCAGACACCAGGTGTGTTTGGATCGTACTGAATGAATCAAGATGTTTGCATGAGCAGCAACCTGACCAGATAACCAACACAGATTATAGTCTGGAGGCTGGAGGACGAGGAGATTTATGTTTCGGGGCTGATGACCCTTCTTGCGAACAGTTTCGTCCCAGAACATCAGTGTGACCCTGATTCTGAGCAGCTCTGAGCATCGTTCAGTGTTTTCATCAGAGTGTTTCTGAGAGCTGCTGCTGCTTTCTGACCCAGTTTCCCTGCTCGACTTGACTGGGTTGTTTCCAGTGCTGCTGTGGGAGGTCCCATCACACACACACACACACACACACACACACACAAACACACACACAGACACACACAACAACAACAACAACACTCTGTGTTCTCTGTTTCTGCACTGCATTTTGAAATCACGCTGGTTCAACGGCTTGAGACGTGACTTGGACTCATGAACGGTGAACTGAACAGAACTGTCTCAAGCTGGACATTTTGTTGTCCTGCGGCGCCCCCCAGCAGCTGTAACAGTTATTACAGCCGTAGAAGAAGTGAAGGGAAATACAATAAATAGAGAATAAGGTGATGTGTGCACCTTAACATTACAGAAGTATCAGATGTTCTGTATATGTTTTTGTTTCATATATGTTCTGGTGACGACGTCTCAGCGGTGTTTATTAAGCCGAAATCTTCGCAATCCATCTTTTGCGTGTCGAGGGTGTTAATAATGATAATAATAATAATAATAATAATAATACATTTATTTCACATAGTGCTTTTCAAAGACACTTTACAGGCTAAAAAGCAAATACATTCAAATATATGTCATTTATGAAATGAAATGTGTCTCCAAGCTTCATGTTAGACTTAAAGGAGCATTCTGTAGTTTTGTAGAATTCAAACTAAGAATTCTTAATATTTACCAAATCAATGAGGTCATAATACAAACTTTAAATTCTCAGAGGAAAATAATGTCCCAGAACACGGTTTGAAGTTGGACAGGTGGCAGGGTCCGCCACAAATAAACACAGTAAACAGTGCGAGATTGTTTATTCAGTCATGAAAACAAAGCGAGTTTGTTAATTGAGTTTGTTTCAGTCGATGAACATAAAACGACAGACTGCTCCTTTACTGACGCAGTTCATAGTGTAACAATGACGTCATCATACACAAACATTTTTGTTCTGGTAGTACATGATCAATAAGTGAACTGACCCAACAGTGACTACTTTCATCAGCAGTTCGCCTCATTGTTGTGTTTTTGTCGTCACTATGAAAAATAATAAATGTTTTTAATCTTAGACTGTTGGTTTTATGTTTGGAAAAACTGTGAGGGGCAGCTTTAATCTTTTATTTACTCATTACTAACAGCAATATGCAAATAACAATAATAATTAAACAATAATACATGAAGGAAAACAAAAACAAAGTCAACAGAGGAAAATTAGGGCGGCATGGATCAGATGTGACCTGTGGACTTGAGGGGGACATGTGGACCTGACCCAGACATGTGCGCTGGCAGAACTGGTGGTGAAGGACAGTTGTGCACCACCGCTGGAGGAGGTGAAGCAGCGGGGGGAGAGGGGGGGCGGGCCGGGCTGCGTCTCTAATGTGACCCGCATGGAGACACGGAGGCTCGGCGGGCAGAGAGTGGAAAGCGTCGGCAGCAGTGGTGGAGCTGGTGCTGGTGCTGCTGGACCTCCTCCTCCTCCTCTTCCTCCTCCATCATCATCATCATCATCCTCATCATCCCACCACACACATCCGCCGTCCAGCCAGTTCATCCAGCAGCAGCAGCGGCAGACCAACAACAACAACAACAACAACAACAACAACAACAGCCTGCAGGGGAGAGGAGGGAGCCGACAGCATCATGGTGGGACAGAAAACCTCCTCCTGGTGGGGAACAGCCGAGCGCAGGAGCGCCATCACCAACACCAGCTGAACACCAGTGAGGAGGAGGAGGAGGAGGAGGAGGAGGAAGAGGAGGAGCGGATGGATGCCAGTCTGCGATCAGCCGCCAACAGCACCAACAACAACCCTCCTCCGAGTGGGACCAGCTCCGGGTTTAATCATTATTATGGGAATGGAAGAGGAGGGCCCAGCTTCGATCAACATGGCGGACAACAAAGCCCAGGGACGGGGGTAACGGCGGCGCTCTCGGCACACAGCACCATGGATCAGGTTCAGAACTCCCACGAAGGGTACAACAACAACAGCCCGTATCACCACTACCCGAACTATCGGCCCGGCTATGGGAACAGTGGATATGGAGGCATGATGAGCCCCTCACGCCAGGGGAACAACCTGCTGGGCCCGGCCGCTGCTAACCACAGCAAAGCGGCTATGACTGCTACCAGCTCCCCGGCTGGAGGAGCAGCTGGCGGCGGCAACAACGGAGGATTTCAGCGGTTCCCCGGACACAGTCAGCAGCAGCTGCACCCGTCCGGAGCCACACCGACTTTAAATCAGTTGTTGACGTCTCCAAGCACGATGATGCGAGGTTATGGAAGTGGATATCCAGATTATAATAATCCTTCTGCACAACAACAGCCGAGCATGGGGCTGGCTAAAGACATGGGCTCCCAGTACGGCTCGGCTGCTCACGGCTGGGGAGGGCAACAGCGGAACCACCCGACCATGAGCCCGGGGAGCACCGGGCAGGGCAGCGGCCGGTCCCAGGTGAGTAACGCTTTATTAAAGAAGCTTCCACTGCTGTTAGCTGCTGATTAACTCGACTGACTAATGAGAGAGAGCCGTTTTATGACAGCTAACCTGCTAACGTACGTTAGCCGCTATGCTAACACGTCAGTTAGCTGGTGAGCTAGGTGTGTGTGTGTGTGTGTTTTTTGTAGCTTCACTGCAGATAGACGTCATTTATACAACAGGACTCACACATCAGGGTATTTTAACAATAACGTATATAAAGATTATTCCTTAGTGTGTTAGTTGCATATTAAACATTAATTAGCAGCCGTACGAGCTGACAGAGGCGAGTAAAGTCAGTGTTTCTGTTCCGTGTCCAAGGTGACTCCGTTTTTAGCTTGCTAGGCTAAGCTAGCATTAGCATTGTAGCCTCTGTTGACGGAGCAGGACAGGCCTGAAGAGTGAGTGTGTGTGTGTGTGTGTGTGTGTGTGTGTGTGTGTGTGTGTTTGTGTGTACATTAAATACACTGAGGTTATATTATATTTGGGGGTTATTTGGTGACACTCAGTCCGTCAGTTAGCAGGACGGTTAGCTGACAGTTCCTCTGACAGCTCCGTTCACATCTGACATCATCTTCCTGCATCATAGTGTTATTGATCTGATCTGGAGTCAGTGAGGTGTCACCGGTCGTTCAGGTGTCTCCACAGCTTCGGTTCGCCTCCCTGTCATGCTAACTAACAGGCCGCCGGGTGGAGAGGATTCGCTGGGATGAGCGGTGTGTGTCGCTCCTCTCAGCCGGTGATTTGGCCTCAGCTTCGGGTTGGCACGGAGCCCGTTATGGCCCCATCTCCACACAAGAGCCCTGACCTTCACACATGCAGATTAGCCATGTGGCCGTTACACCCGACACAACACTGGAGCCACACATCCGTCATGCTCCTCCGGCTGCCCCCCTCAGGCGGCCCGGGCCTGCTGGAGGCCTCGGCCCGCTGCGTCTCTCCTGACGCCGGACATCCCTCCTTCATGTCGGGGTGAGTTCACCGTCAGCACCGCTCTGTGAGTGAGCTGCGGAGCTTCACTGGAACACAGAGGGATGATTTCTACATCAGAGATCAGGTTATCATCTGCACTCTGTGGGTCCAAAATAAATCACTATAGAACCAGAGATAAAGAAATCACCTAATGAGTGAGAGACACCTGTGGAGGCCCCCAGAACACCTGTGGAGGCCCCCTGGACACACCTGTGGAGGCCCCCTGGACACACCTGTGAAGGCCCTGAAAACACCTGTAGAAGCTCCGGACACACCTTTGGAAGGTCCGGACACACCTGTGGAGGCCCCCAGCACACCTGTGGAGGCCCCCAGCACACCTGTGGAGGCCCCAGAACACCTGTGGAGGCTCCCAGAACACCTGTGGAGGCTCCCAGCACACCTGTGGAGGCCCCCTGGACACCTGTGGAGGACTCCAGAATACCTGTAGACGGCCCCTGGACACACATGTGAAGGCCCTGGAAACGCCTGTAGAAGCTCCGGACACACCTGTGGAGGCCCCCTGGACACACCTGTGGAGGCTCATTTCTGCGATGAAACTGAGCTTGATGAAAAAATATTTCCATCATTTTAAATTCTTTAAAAACTAAATTATTCATAAAAAGCATTTATCCCACATAATTTCACATTTAATGTCATTATTATGTTTTTCCTTAATCTAGGCTAAACTTTCATCAACTAGGCTATTTGTCTTTGACTCGTCTGTATTGTGAACGTAACTTCAGTACTTTTGCAGTTTTGATATCAAGGCCTGATTTTTATTTAGTCGCACATTCCTTCAATTCTGAAGAGCTTAAGAGATACTGTGCATCGCAATTAACTATTTTTATCATAAATTGTTCTGATGAACATTATCTTTTGTTCCGTCATGAGATATTTTAGTTACATTATGATTAAGTGTGCAGTCGTTGTATACAACACTGTTTATCACTATTATCAGGTGCGATGACCCTTAAACTAACGAAAACAGTTTTATTATAACTTCACAACATGTTCTCTCCTGAGAGACATAAAACCTGATGTAAACTTTAGATAAATGTATTTTAGTAACACGTATTATGAACATTTCAGCTCTTCTCTGTTTTATGATGACACGATTTTGTGTTTGTGACTTTTGGCCGCACAGTAAATGTCTTTTAATTTGCAAAGTTTATTTAAAGACCTGATAAATCGAGTTGTTCCTCCTATTGATAAGAAATCAAATACAAATCAAGAATAATCAATAAACTTCCTCACACAACCTTGTTTATACCGTCATATTGACAAATTATTAGTATTCAGTGAAGTATTCAGCTGCTTCCAGCTGTTCACATCTGGATTATTGATCCATTGTTCTCCAGCCCGATCGCCCTCCCTGACAGCTTCCAGCGCCGTGGACAGTTTGTGTTTCCTCGTCTCGACTGACGGAAACGTGTCCTCCAGAGAAAAGATTAAAGAAGAGGATTAAATGTCTGGATGGAGTTTTGTGCGTAAAATCCATCAACGCTTTTCTATTTTTAGCTGCAGCAGTGAAACATCTGTTCTCACTGAGTCACTGCTCTCACCTACTATAATGTCAGTGTGTCAAATACAGTGTGTGTGTGTGTGTGTGTGTGTGTGTGTGTGTGTGTGTGTGTGTGTGAATATTAAAGCGTACCCAGGCGTGACTCTTGACTCCGGGCTGAAGTGGCCTCACAGGCTTTAGGATTGCTCACTTTCTGTCTGAGTGCAGCTTCAGTTGAATCGGCTCCGACAGCAGAGTTTAGTCTCAGTTGTCAGTTTTTGTTTTGGTTCAGTGAAGGCACCACCTGAGTCTCTTGTAGTGCTACATTAGCCTCTGATGTGTTCACTGTCCTCGCCTTGTTGGGCGAAAGGCAAACTTGATATTTAATGTTGTACAAGAAGTTTTTAACTGGTAGATGAGTGTTTTAAAAAAGTAGCATGTTCAAAGACAACAGCGATGCCCTCGAGATGTGGAACAATCTCTCACCAGTGTTCAATAACAACCTCTTCATTCTCAAAGTTGTCCAACCAGGTCCGGTCCAAAACCGGCAGCGTTGGTGGGAGGACGTAACAATAGCAGCTCGCTTTGTAGTGATTCTGACGGCTCTGTTCGTCAGAGTAGATTTATATTTATACGTAAACATTAGAGAAGTCCTGCTAGGGAGGTTAAAACTAGCACTATTTTGGTTTTCTGCTGTGTCTGGATTTTACTCTTTGGAGATAAAGACGTACAGCGTTTCTGAATATCTTTACTCTGACAGGAGTTTTTCCACATAGCTCAGTTTATGTTCATGTGTATGAAAAGCCAACACACAGAAAAAGCTTTGTTTATAGAAATACCTGTGTCTCCCTGCAGGTGCCGCCCATGGACCCGATGGCGATGAAGCGCTCTCAGCTCTACGGGATGAGCAACAACCCGTACTCCCAGCAGCAGGGGGCGCCGTACTCCGGCCAGCCCTACGGCTCGCCCTCCGCCCACAGATACCAGATGGGAATGCCCGGCAGAGGGCAGATGGGAATGGCAGGGATGCAGTACCCTCAGCAACAGGTAGGAGGCGCTCCGTCCACCATGTTACAAAGAACCTCATTAGGCCTCTTCTTCGTTGGTGTTTGTATCTCCTGTCGTTGGTCAACAGTTGCTGTAGTTTGTGTATTTTGAGCGCTGCCGCCTCGTCACCGTGGACAACAGAGCTTTTGATGTTGTCATTGCATCGTGGCGGCTGCGGGCCGGGCCAGGCTGGGCAGGGTCGGGCTGTGTTCTGCTGCAGACGGGACTGAGGCTATTTCTAGCCTCCAGACTGCTGGTTTGGGTTCAGTGATGACTGACGCTGCCTCTGATGCGTCACAAACAAAAGGATTAAACCAGCTGTCTGCGGCGTTTGGCTGGAAGCAGAGAACAGGGAATCTAAATCAGAATAAAAACCAAGATAGATTTTGATTAACCTCAACACGGCAGTTTGAATCCAGGACTGACTCTTAGTTTTAATCGACCTCACTGGATTTCCTACATTCTCGTAAAAACAACAGACTGTGAGTCTGTGGATGAGGGCAGGATTGTTTCTGGTGCTTTTGAGGAGATTTCAGGTAGAGTCGGCAGACTTTATCTCCTGCCGCTCGTAGATTACTCTCATCACAGTTTTCTTCCCCGGAGGTTTTTCTTTTAGTCCTTCGATCGTCTGATGTCGCCTCGCTCCCCGAAGCCTCTCGCAGAGTACCAGTGACATGACTACATCATTACAGGTTGACAGACATTCTCCTTTTGTTCAGCCGGAGGGAACTTGTGTCAGTGTTGTCATCTCCGCTCGCTGAGACTCGGATGGAGACGCGACGGCAGAGGGAGGAAATGTAATGACTTCTCTGTGAGCGAGGCCCCAGGTGGCCCCGGGACTCTTCTCTTATTAACCCTCTGATTCCACATGAAATTGGACCAGTCAGCTTCCCCCTCTGTGCTCGCAGGCTGGTTCTGGTTTCAGGCTGTAGGTGTTGGACTGTTTTCATCCTTCACTTTAAAATGGTCTCAGTCTCTATCGTCATTCCAACTGATAAAAATATCAATCTCAGTATGTTTTTGGTATTTCCTCATTCCTTTGGGCAGAAAACTGTTTTAGTTTTTATTGACCAGGTTTTAGATTTGTATGTCGCTGCCAGTTTCCACAGATACGATTCATCTGTGGCGGGTCTTTAATGTGAGCGAGGCGAACGGACATATCTGCCGGGCTCAAGCTTAAAAGTAAAATATGTTGCGACTCAACCTTTGTTCTACGCGTTGTTGTGTTCTCACGTTATCTCAAATATTTCCAACAATGTTCAAACCAGAGAAATCCACCAGTTCACTCACGATGGTTTCATTCTGGTTTCATTCAGTCGTCTGAGGGGAGTCAGTGAACGACTAAATTTAGGGGGGAATTAAACTTTAAAAACATTACCTCGTCTTTTCCTCAGGTGTGAATGGTGATGAAATAAATATGAAAATTGTAAATAAAACTCCAGTGTGGAGCTTGGAGTTAAGTAAAGATGGTGGTGAGCTGAACTGCGAGGTGTTTAAATTAAACCTCTCCCCGATTCAAATGTGAAGAATGAACTTATGACTGCATTTTATCGACTCATATGATCAGGGCTGCAGCTGTCGAATATTTATAGAATCGAGTGTTCTGCCAATTATTCCATCGATTAATCGAGTAATCTAATAAAAAATAATTTTCCATTATTAAACAACAATACCAAATAATGCATGATGAAAATGACAGGCCTGTTAAATAGACCAAGCTACTGGCTTTTATTCCTAAAAAAAACATACATGTATTTATTCCAACTATTCCTAACAGCGGGAGTAAAGGTGTGTGTGTGTGTGTGTGTGTGTGTGTGTTAAAAAAGTTATTTGATGTAGTCTATTTCTCTCTTGCAATTTAACACGACTTAGTTTCCACATCTTAACATGATATCTAGTCGTACCGACATCAGGCTACAGCCTCTACAAATACCATTTGTTCTAATTAGCGATGGAAGGCTACGTTAAATTAGCTAACATCAGTGTTTACGTTAGCTTGTGTCGGCTACACTCGGTGAGCTGCTGCTAACAACTGGATGCTTTCGGTTCAGATGTTGAATCATTGTTGACGTGCTGTTGTGGTACATCAGTTCTGCTCTGCAGTCGACACACTGCACTTTATCTTCATTTTTAAGTGTGAAATGATCCCAAACTTTGGACATTCTCTGACTTTTACAGACGGCTTCTTGGCTCTCCGCCATCGTGCTAACTTAATTCTGAATGTAGTGGTGTGTGTCTGCAATAACAGTCTGTGTGGAAACATGATCCCTGAGCTAAGCAGGCCGCATATTGCGGGTGAAAGGAATTAAACGAAGCCGTGAGGCCGAGGTTTTACTTCGACCATTTTTTGTAATCGAATTATTTGAGTTACTCGAGTAATTGTTGCAGCCCTAGATATGATGCAGTGATGCTTTATCTTACAATGAGATGTGTTTAATTAATGAGCAATAGTTTTATTTTAAAATTTATGTTGCATTTAATTCCCATGAAATTCTGTTTTGGTTGAATCAAATGTATTTATTTGATCAATATTAGTTTGTAATAACTTTTATAACATCCAGCTGTCATCGTGTGTCGACCAGACCGACACGATAACCGACCGGCTGGTGAGATAATATCTGTCATTAGTATCATCTGTTGACGCACCATTCACAATGTAGTTAAAATAATAATAACTACAATAATCTTTATTATTTATAAGCACAATTCATTCACAACATTGAGCACAAAGTGCTAAAAAAAGTTTTTCTTTGAGTGAAGATATTCACACACTCTGTTTTCAGTGTTTTTATGTCTAGACGGACAGAAATGGAGATGTTTGTAAATTATGACGCCGACTATAGAGTTTGATGATGAGGCGTGTTGTTTGTTACATTCAGAAGCACCAACAGACATTGATAATAAAATGATGGAAAAGACACAGAAGGGCTGCTGAGAATGTTTTGCTGTGTTATGATCGCTCTCTTTTTTCGGCCTCGTTCACTGTTTTCTCTGTAACTAAGCAACCAACCAACTTCTTCTACTTCCTGTTTACACCTGCAGGCTCATGCCCGGTGTGTGTGACCGGCCATGGGATGTGTGTCATCAGGTGTGTTGTGTGGATGGAGATTATTTCTGACACAGTGCTAAAAAAGCTCGTCGGGACCGAGATTATTTTTTAGTTTTTTAACCATGTTCTCAAAAGTACCTGTGGACTCCAGCTGAGCCTCTCGGACCTTCAGGCCGACTGTCCACCAGATGTTTGGTGTGATGTACAAATATATTCAGAGTTTGTTTGACCTTTATATTTAATTTCCTTCTCCTGAGAGTTCAACATGTTTCTGGTCTGCAGCGTGTTGTTTTATTGGAGTCACTTGATGTGAACGCAACAACATTTATCATGTTGAACACATCTTAACTCAAGTTACCTCCTCACCTCTCCTCACTCAACAACACTTAAAATCACATACATATGTTAGGGGACTCTGTTGATATTGTGCTTACTAATTCTTCTCCTGCTCCTTCTACTACTTCTTCTTCTTCTTCCTCTTCTTCATCTGTTTTCTTTCTTCTTCTTCTTCTTCTTCTTACCCTTCTTCTGCTCTTCCTCCTCCTCCTCCCTCTTCCTCTTCTGTGACAGAGGACAGTTGAGTCATTGTGGCCCAGGAAACATGTTTACACACTTAAATTCACTCTGATTCACACTTGTAGTTAGAGCTGTGATCAGATCCGTCAGGGTGGATGGTACCAGGTGTGATCAGATCCGTCAGGGTGGATGGTACCAGGTGTGATCAGCCTCTCTGAGATGTGTTCCAACACTTCCTCCTCAGAGCGTTATCCTCCTTACAGCGCATCCTCCTCTCCTCGGGAATAAAACGCCACAGAATGCAATAAGACATAACTTCGCTGCAATCTGAGAAAGCTGCAGCTCTGAGCTGCCGCTGCATTGACTGCCTTGCTCAAGAGCACCTCCTGCACGTACTCACACACTGACTGCTGCCTAACGGAAGGCGCCAGGCAACAGTAACAGCGCTGTGACATCAGTGTGATGATGTAAGCAGGTGTCAGCCATGATGTCGGCAGGATCATCAGTAAAAGCCACAAACTACAGCTGATCAGCTGATCAATAACAACCTGACTTATGGATCTGTTGATCTTTGGAGTCATTGATGACGAGGACCCAGCAGTGTCTCTCTGCTGCGCTCTTGTTTTAGATCTCTGGTAAATGAAAATAAGTGAGTAGCTCCTCCCACTGTCCCTGGCGCCTGGCGCCGTCTCTTCGTCCCCGTCACTCAGTCTGCTGGTGTCTCTTGTGTCCTCAGATGGGTTCTCAGTACAGTCAGCAGCAGCAGCAGAACGTGGGCGGTTACTGTCAGCCGGGCCAGCCGCCGTACTTCAGCCCCCCGCAGCAGCAGCCCGCCGCCCCGAGCCAGCCGCCGTACATGCAGCCCCGCCCACTGCCGCAACAGGTAGGTGTGACCGAGAGCCTCACTGGACACAGACACCTGGTGGATTCATTCTGATTGCTGCTGATATATTGTGCAGAAAACATTGGGTTTTTTAATAAAACGTCATCAGATCTTGTTGGACAGAGTCTCTGATATTTGCTCGTCCTGTCGCTGAGTTTTTCTGCACCAGACTGAAACAGAAGCGAGTGTTTCGGGAAGGAGACGTCTCAGTCGAAGCCTCCAGAGAGTTTAAAGCTTCTGCTGGTGAAGCCGTCAGCTTTTCTTGCATCATCACGAAGTCCCGGAGGCTTCAGCGGGGTCGACACCTCTGACGGTGCTGCGAAAATACATTTAGTCTCCGAACATCTTAAAACAAGAAATAAAGTCTGCCGCCAGGTCGACTTTATCGCTCTGCTTTTATGTAGAGAGATTAAATTGAATTCAATTATTTGAGGGCAGAAGCTCTGGAGAACAAAATAACTACACTGAGAATAGTTTTTTATTTTAAAGGGAAGATTGAGTTTCTGATGTAACCTCAGAGTAACCAACAGAATTCAGGGATTATTGCGTTCAGTGTTAAATAGATGAACTGTACAACATGGCCTCAGCTGTGACTTCAACTTAACTTTCATTGATACGACATCAACTGGATTATGTTTAAAGTGTTTGACAGGAAAAACAAGAAGCAATGGAGGAAAAATCGGTTCATGTTATCATTCATAAACCTTCAATGATCCTACTTGGACTTCTGTACGTTGTTAGTAAAGCTGACAGAAGGACATGGTTCCAACACAAATGGATAAGGATGAACTGTGCTACTACATATATCTATCTCACTGACAGCCAACCTGTTACAAGCATCCATCTCCCCTAAAATCAGTACTGAACTCACGTCTGTTCAGGAAACCAGACAAAGATCAGCTCTCAGGACGTCTGTAACTTCTGACTGAATCTCTTTAGTTTCTCTCGTCCTGTTTGTTCTTTAAACATCTGCTGTGTTTCATGTGTTCACCGTCCCTGCTGGACCAGGTCATACCGAGTAGAACCAGGCCGGCAGATGTGATGGAATAAAATCTAGATATCTCTGAGTGTTTGAACTTTGTATCTTCGTCTGTCTCGACTCAGGAGGTCCCGCAGGAGGCGTATGGGGGGCGGGGCCAGTCTGCCGCTATGACTCCTGGGAAACCGAACCACGAGGAGTTGAGTCTGAGCCAACAGGAGAGGCCGTCCAGCCTGCCGGTAAGTCCGAGCGTCACAGAGGCGAGTCGGTGCTGCCATTTTGTTTATTTTACGTCCAAAAACGACATTCAAAGCAGAACTACGTTTGTCACACAGTCAAATAAAAACTCTCATTGTTTCACTTTCTTACTAAATGTGATATTAAAGACACATTGAGACTCAACACATCAGAAAACCCACCCAAGTGACGCCTCTCGTGTCTAATTGACAAACTTGGTGATTCTTCAGTCCGCTGAGTTCACGGAGGATGTGATGCCCAAAAGATGTGCTAACAAATCTCTTCTTGACCCATAAAATAACTGCTTCACATCAATGACGGGATGATTGTAAAGTGACCGTCTGGACCAGAACTCAGAGTGACAGACGAGAGAAAGAACAGTTTGTTTCCTCAGATCAAACTTTATTTACGGTCCTGTTTGATTCAAATAGAACTATAAAAGTGTCGATTATGTTTTGGATGAAGCAGCTGTGAGTTCCTGACTTCCTGCCCTGGTTCTGATCAGAAATGGTCAAGTCCAACAGAAGGAGCTCTGTTGTATGAAAAGAAGAGCAGTTTGTTGTGTCAGGCTCAGCGGTGGTGATTCAGAGCTCCCTGCTGTCTGTTGCTTCTCATTGTTCCGCACCGTTCTCGGCATCGTTGTTGTCGATAATGGCGCCGTCCTCTTTTCTCTGGAGCTGAACCTGGCAGGTATCACGCTCAGAGCGCCTGACGCGTCCTGCTGGGTCGTCACTGTGTTGGCCGGACCTCACACTGAGAGACACGACCGGAAATAACGACCTGTCCTCATGAACGCTGACTCACCTGTAATCCTCATTTAAAAGACGTTCAGCTCTGAAGGAACTGATGGTTTCACTCAACTCAATACTTAATATGAATAAAGTCATCTGTATTTATTTTATCATTTAGTCTGAAAAGTCAGCATTCATTCTAGTCTTATTTTTGTTATTATCGTTTAATTTATTTATTTTCACAATTCATTGTTCAGTTAAAACATTGAAAGATGGTGGTGAAGCTGTCCGTCTCCATTAAACGACCCAGTTTCACTCAAATCACTGAATTCAGTTTTGACGTTGTTTTTGTTTGTACAGTCACAGGAAAAAATCGTGACAGCGTCATAAAATAAAGACAGAATTTATTGGACAAATAATGAATACGCTCCTCTGAGTGCAGGATGACTCATCAACATTTTGAATGACTTTCCAGGAAGTTAAACTCAAAATTACCATTAAATCATCTATATAACGGCTTGTTTGACACTGTTGGGCCTGAAACTGAAGAATAATGTGTTAAACAGCAGATTAGACTTTATGGGAACTTTGAATACAACAGTTAGAAATGTGTTACAATCTTTAGTTTGTATGAGGAAAAGATGGAAGAAGAATGAAATCTGTTGAAGAAGAAACGAGACATTGATAATAGTTTTTAAAGTCTTGTATTTTTAAACAAACGAGAAAATCACAAGACGAGGTTCAACAAAGTTGTAGTTTTCTCTTCAATGACTGTCACTAGTGTGTATTAAATTGTCCTTGGTTAGATTTTTGATTAAGAGATTCTGAGAACATCTTAATTGAAATATTAATGTAAAGAATTGAATCAAATGGTTTTAAAGAGTCGTAGTTCAAATCTGTCAGTGGAGAAATTAATGTGATATTGATGAAGGCGGATGTATTTCAACAAAGAGAAATAAGACAAAAACAGAACATTTTTGTTTTTAATCAGCCTTCTTGGCCGTCCGAGTGTTGAGATCTTGACTGCATCATGAAGTCTCTGTCCCTGTAAATGGCGCCATGAGGTGGTGCGAGACTCTTGATTACGTGACCGTTCTGGTACAAATATTCGCCTGTTCATGTGGCGGAGAGCCTTCAGAGATAAACTCACCAAACTGAACATCTACCCACATTTAGCTCGTGGTGAATGTTGTGCATCCAGAGCAAGAGGCATGTATTAAACGATTGATCTCAGAATTTGTAATAATCTGAATTTCACAGCATTAGCATCAGTTAGAGATAACAGAGGTCCGATAACGGAGCCCTGGGGAACACCTTCTCCGGATTATATCCTTGTCTCTGTCACATTGGACTGCAGACGTTTCACTCGGTTGGAAAACGGTCTAAAAATCATTTTCAGCCTGTGAACGCTGCTCATTCTCTCCATCGCCCACTGCTCCGTCTCTCCCTGTTCTCCTTTAATTATTTCTCTTTTTCATCTCTCGTCTCCGCCTCTCTCTCTCTTTCTTTCCTCCGTCTCTTCATCATCCCTTTTAAATTCCACCTCTCCCTCTTGGTGTTGTTTCTCATTTCTCTCTCTCTCTCTCTCTCTCCGTGTTAGCCTCCTTCTCTCTCTCTCTCTTCCTCTCTTTTTCTTCGGAGCCTCTGTTTGAAGCCAGGGGTGCTGATGCAGTTGCCATGGCGACAGGCGGAGGGGAGACGGCTCTGTTGCAGGAAGGAAAAAAAAAAATCAGCAGAAATCAGCTGCACCCGAAGGCCTCATAGACTCTTTAATAAGTTGACTTCATCATAGTCAGTCCTCCTGTTCAAACAGTCGACTGAGAAATAATCTGATTTGTTTAAATCTCTCTCTTAATGAAATGAAGCTTAAACCTCACAGTGAAGCAGCGCTGCTTTTTGGAAACACGGCGGATATTTCATCGTAATTTTAATGCTACGGAAATAAAAATGAATATAAATAACTAATTTAAACGTGAGAGATGTTGGGTTTATTTTCTTTTTCAGAGATCCTTTATTGATTTGTTTGTGAAGAGGACTCACTCTGGACAGATTTGAAAAACTGGTATTTTTTTGTTGAACTGGAATTTTTATTTTTGGTGAATATTATTTGAACTCGTCAAAAAGACACATGGATAAAGTAAAGTTGTTGTTGTAAGATACCCCTATCTTTTAAAAAATACCACATTAAACCAATGATCTGTTGATATTTATTGATCCAGACATGATAGTTTTGCACGCTGAGTCTGTTTTCATCTGAAATTGTGGCACATTTAAAAATGTACCTTATGTTATGACAATCATGTTTACACTATGAAAAAAACTTTTTATCATGTTTTTTGTTTTTTGGGGGGAACACGTTCAAATTTCTGCCTTTTTTCCGATATCCTTTCCCTTCCTGATATTTCCACAGTTTCTTTATCAGCAGATGAAACTCGCTCCCGGGTTATCATGAAGGTTGGATGGAGTATTTTATCGGTCTGGTCAAGATGTGCGACGACCACAAATCATCTCCACTGCTGAACGACTCTGTTTTGTCTCGTATTGTGAATTCACAGTGAATTGATTTATTAACGCTTTGGGCGCAATGTTCAAGATTTCTGTTTTTTACTGGATGACAAATTTAAAAAACGCATCCCAAAAAAAAATACAGACTTGGTGCACGAAGGCCTGAACGATGGCAGAGTCTTTGGTGAATAAAGACACTTTATGACTGTATCTGCAGCGTAACTGCTCAGTGAGGGTCATCACAGCAGCTAAAGTCATCCTCCGCTGCGCTTCACACAAAAACAGACAAAACTTTAACTTTTCTTAAGTGTGTTGAAAACACAGGATGCAGTTTGACTGCAGCAGCCAACTTTCTTCATAAAATTTCTTTAATCAATGAAGACATTTTCTTCCTCCATCATTCAGTCCGTCGAACCTCCTCAGAGGATTAAACATGACCGCTGCAGGTGATGAGGAGGAGGAGGAAGGAGGAGAAGATGGGGGAGGAAGTAGATGGAAAAGAAGGTTATCAAAGAAGAGCAGAGCAAGAGAGAAGGAGGTGAAGGTTGAAGAGGAAGAGGAAGGATACAGGAGGAGGAGACACGAGAGGGAGCATTAGAGGAGGTGAAGGGAGAAGGAGAGGTGGAAGAGAGGCAAAATGATTCATGCACTCTCATCCAGTCGAGCCAAGATACATATTTAAATCACAAAACAGAGGGAGAGAAGAAAAGAGTGTGATGGAGAGAGAGGAGGAGAGGAGGTGGTGTACAGGCTGGTAAGAGGAGGAGGAGGAAAACAAGGACACAGAAAGGAGGAGAGGAAATGAAGACAAGGTGGAGGACAAAGACTGAAATGGGGAGAGAAACAGGAGAAAGGACGAGAGAAGAGGAAACAAGGACAAAGAAAGGAGGCGAGGTAAGAGAAAGCAGGAAGTAAAGGGTGGAGGAGTAGGACAGGAGGAGAGAATGAGGTGTACAGGCTGATTAAAGGAGGTGAAAGAATGGGGTAGGCAAAAGGAAGGTGGGGAAAGGAACTGAGGGTGGGTTATGGAGAGGGAATGGAGGAGAAGGAGAAAAGGTACATGAGGACAAAGAAAGGAAGTGAGATACGGAAGGGAGGAGGTGATGGAGGAAGAAAAGGAGGACATGAAGAACTGTAAGTCAGTAAGCAGTTAAGTTCAGGGATGAAGGAAAAGACATGAGGATACAAGAGGAGGATGAAAAGTGAAGGAAGATGAAGTATGAGGTAATGAGAGGAAACGAAGAGGAGGCCAGGAGGAGGAAGAGGAAGTTTGAGCCGAGGAGGAGAAAGAGGAGTAGAGGAAGGTCGAGTGAGGCTCGAGCCAAACACTCTCTCTTTATAATTAGAACGTGTGTGTGTGTGTGTGTGAGTGTGTGAGTGAGTGAGTGATGCAGCGCAGCAGCTGATTGGCTGAGCTGTTGGCAAGGGGGGGAGGGAGGATGGGCTGCTGCGTTGTGATTGGCTGGCTGGAGGCCCAGGGGCAGATGGGAGATTTCAGCGCAGTGCTCCTCTTCTTCTTTGACTCTCCTCCTCCTTTCCTCCTTTTTCTTCTCTCATCTTCATCTCTTTTCTCTCTCTCTCCTCTTTTGTCTTTTTCTTTCTTTCTCCTCCCACCTCCTTTATTTCTGTATCCTTCATCCTTTCTCTCCATCTTCTTCCTCTCTGCTTTCCATTTCCTCTTCTTTTAAATCCTTCTCTCAATGTCTCTGTCCGCCTGTGATGGCTTTTCTTATTCTTTCTTCTCCTCTCTGGTTTCCTTCTCTTCTTTCCTACCACACCATCCATCCATGTCTCCTGTCTTTCTTTCCCCTCCCTCCTCTTGTCTCCACTTTTCACGTCTTACCAACAACCAGTCATGGACACTTTTACAAAATCACCACCTGGAAGAGCGCCAGGCAAGTCAGTTTTCACAGCGGTCACAACTTGAGCATCACAACTCCCCGTAAAATATGAAATGACTCTTTTGCTGATCAGAATTTGGTCCAATAAAAGTCTTAAGGAGCCGCACGATTATATAATTTAATCTATATTCAAGTCAACACACATCTAAACATCGACCTGTTTCCTTTTCACACCGGGGCGAAAAACCCTCCAACATCTGGCTTTTGTCTTTGATGAAGGCCATCGGTCCGACTCGTTTATTTGGCGCCGAGTTTGAAAAAGAGACTGAAGTGAGACATTTAAAACAGAACCAGCATCGGGATCGTCAGTACCAGATCCTTGCCAGCCTCTCAACAGAGATGAGAGAGAAGTCAGATGTCTCACTCCTTTGCAGCTCCAGAAGAATCGCTGTGTCTAATTCAGATTATCACTGAGTAAGATTTTGTAAAAGACGTCTTCTGGAAAATGTTCACCAGTTTCGCCTGTGACTGAATCCAGCATGTTTATATCCAACGCGCCCTCACACGATCCCCGACTGGATCCACACATTGAGGTCCCAAACATGAATTAACAACAATGTAACAACAATGTCGCCTCAAACAGAGAGTTAACCTCTGAGTGAAGTCAGCACTCAGCAGACACTCTGCTTCTGGTTCTGGTTCCGGTTCTGGTTCTCTGTCTTCTCTCTGTAACGTTGTGTTCAGGAAGTCCATTTCCCCTCCAGCTCCAGTCAGCAGTCAACAATACAGAACAGAACCACCCGACAGTGGAGGTCAGCTCCGGATCACTGCTGCAGGCGGGCTGATCAACAGGAGTGAAGAGAAATCACCTTTTTAATCTCACAAGTTTAAAAGTCATCTCTGAGCTCTGCTCCTGTTGATAAACAGCTCCGGATCAGAACCTGATGAGACTCCAGGTGTTTATTCCTCCAGCAGGTCTGGATCTGCACCGACTCCCACACAACGTCTTTTGTTTTGTTTTTATTTTGAGAGTGGCAGAAATTACACATTGTGCCTTTAATGCCGTCACTGATCAGCCGGTGATCGTCCTGTTTTATTGATCGACTCATAGGAAGCAAAATGTTTGTAGAAATAGTTTCGGCCCAAAACAAAATGTTGAGATTCAGAACTTGATGAAGTGACATCGTCTGTGTTTCAGGATTTGTCCGGGTCCATCGATGACTTGCCCACCGGTACTGAAGCAGCAGTGAGTTCCGGGGCGTCAGGCTCCGGCAGCGCTCAGGGGGACCAGGGGACCCCAGCCCGCTCCCCCTTCTCCCCCCATGTCTCACCCCGACTCCCCCCACCCGCTCGTACTGGACCCTCTCCCGCCGCCTCACCATCCCCTGCTGGGTCCGGCAGCCAATCTCGATCTGGACCTATGTCTCCCGCCACCAGTGGACCAGGTGGGGTGATGATGTCATTTCCTGTCTTTACTCTGTATATAGAACAAGACACAAACACACTGTCTCTGTTCCCCCCCGCAGGCCCTCAGCTGACCCCTCAGGTCTCTGGTCCTGGATCAGATGTTGGTCCTCAGTCTGCCATGACTCAAGACAGAGGTACGACTCACTCATCTGTGGCAGACTGTTGTGGATTAATTCTTCTTTATCTCACTGTTAAAAACATCTGACCAATCATCCTCATCATCATCATCATCTCACTGTCTCTTTGATAAATGAGCTACTGCCCTTCAGAGCTGCTGCTTCAGGAACACTTTTGGTTTTGTCCTGTTTCATTTCTGAGCCGCTGCCAGAACAAATCCATCTGCCCCAGAACTTAAACTGTCTACAGTCGTACAAGATGTCACCTTCACTAGAGAGAAAATCAGTCAGATTCATCTTCTGGGGATCATGAATGTTTGTAGAAAACCTCTGCACTGACTGATTGGTGGTGCGAGCACATAATGGCCGTTTGTACAGTTGTTTGATATTTCCTCTTTTAATAGAGCTCGGCTAGCAGTTTCCACCTGCTTCCAGTCTTTGTGCTAAGCTAGGCTAAACACAGACTCCTTGTCTCTGTTGTTTCTTCAGGTTTCCCTCCCTCCATGCAGCGTAGCACCCAGGGGCCTCAGTTTGGCCCCCAGCAGTCGGCACCCTCCATGTCCCCTCACTCGGTGTCGGGGGGGCCCATGCACCACGGTTCCTACCAGCAGGGCGGCTCGTACGGCCAGTACGGCCCACCAGGTGAACACTGTGACCTTGAAGGGAAACACATTTATAGAAGCAGCAAAAGTAAAACTGTCAAACAGTTTTCATAAATGTTTCTTCCTCACCGTCTTTAGGTAACTACCCCCGCCCCCCCCAATATGGAGGGGCCCCCAGTGCCAACTACAGCAGCCCTGGCCCGGGCCCCAGTTTAGCCAACAGCTTGGGGTTGAACGCCAGCAGTCCCATGCACGGTCAGGGACCATCCACCCCGGCAGGTCGAGGACCGGGGCCTGGCCCAGGGGGGCGGCCTTACCCTGCTGGAGGGAGCGCCATGGCCCCCACCTCCCCCGGCATGCCACAGCCTGCTGGTCAGGGTATGGGGCCTCCGGGGCCCAACGCCAGCCGCAAATTGCCCGAGATCGGCCCCAACATCGGGCCAAGTGCCAACTCCTCCTCGTCCTCGACATCTGCAACAGCCGCCCAGGGCAGGTGAGTCAAAAGGGATCAGTTTAAATATTCATGTCAAGAAAAAGGATTAACCTGTCAGCGCTCGTTCACTTTACACATATTTAAATTATCACAAAACATTCTCTTCGGTTTTTAGATGATTTTTACTACTTTCCGTTGCTTCAGTCATTAAATTGTTATTTGTTTAGAAACAGTATTAAGAACAGACTCAAAGAGGCTCCAACATCTGACACTCACGTCTGTCATCGTTTGTGTTCTGGGTTTAATTGATCGGTTCAGTCCTCGTCAGCAGCTGACTGTCATTTCTCTCTGGATTTGTGCTCTTTGGTTCAGTTTAATTTTAAGTCATCAGAATCATCAGATTGTTTCGTGTTGTTTGATTTATGAACATTTTTATTAAACAAGACAAAATGTGGCCTAAACAGTTAGAACAGTTTAGAGCTCAACAATTAAATCCAGTCCTTCAGAATTTCATTTTCAAAATTTGTATAAAACAAATTAACGTTAAATTATCTGCTGCTGGTAAAATCTTTCTTTATAAGCGACTACAACGACTCTAGCTGTGTTTTGGACGTTCATCTGTGCTGATACTGAAGATGCGGAAAGAGATGCTCAACAGATCAGATCCAAGAAAAGAAATGAGTCCTCTCAGAAGCTGTTTGCAGAGTTTTGTGTTTGACATTTTTAAATATTTGTTATTGTTTGAAGCTGCAGAGGAAAGTTGTCAGTTTCTGTTGCTTCTCCCTCGTCCATCCATCCCTCCAGGCCTCCCTTCGCTCGTTCCCCTGCCTACCACAACCAGTCCTGGCCCGGCGGTCGACCTGCCCTCTCTCCTACCCTTCAGCCCCCTCATCCTCCTCCTCCTCACCCTCCTCCTCCTCACCACTCCCAGCAGGAAACCTATGTTCCACCCAAGCCCACCTTGCAGACCCCCCCTGAGCATTATGGGTAGGTTGAGTAGCACAGCCTGACAGATACACAGATATTTAACTTAAATTCTATTTTCTTTCCTAAAGTGGTTCTTCATTGGATTCAAGGAACTTGAAATATAAGGGAGGGTCATTAAGTAAGCGAATCTTGCTTTGGGGCCAGACGGTGGTGCCAGAAACCGACTAAAACCCAACATCTCTACGTCAGATGACTTCTGATGGAGAAATGCCTCCAGAGAATGAAAGAACACACTTCAGAAACGAGGTTAACGCCAGAGATTCTGATCCAAACGTTGTTAGTTCCATGAACTCGTGGAGGAAAGGCTCATGTTTGCACTACTGTAACTGGTCACAGAATTATCAGCTCTGTTTTTTTTTTTTTGTTTTTTTTTCTGAAGATTTTTTTGTGGCATAGACACCTTTATTAGCAGTAGACAGAGAGGAAACATGGGAGAGAGAGGGATGTGACATGCAGCAAAGGACCTCCGCTCTAACCACAAGATCACCTGCACGCCATTATCAGCTCTGTTAATCATTTGGTTGAAAACTCTGAAGTGTGTCTTCATTTCTCAAAGATATGTTGGGTCTTAGTGTGTTTCTCCATCATTTCCCATTGACTTCAATACAGCTGACGCCACAGTCCGGCCTCAAACTGAGATGCAGTGACATAATGAGCCTTTCTTCTTCTTGAGGTTCCCTGGTTGGATTAGAATCTTTATTAATTGGCAGGTCGCTTCACAAAACCCACCGTTTTGAGAAAACGAGAATTTGAAATAAGAAAATGCCGCTTGCCGTGTCTGTGTGTGTCAGGCTCTGCTGCACGCTGAGAGGTTATGGGTGGTTTTACTAACAGGACCACTTCCGGTCCTCTGATGAGTCCTGCATGGCTTCAGTGAGGCTGCTGCTGTTGCTAATGTGTCTTCATCTGGAAATTAAACAAACTGTTTTAATATCCACCGCTGCTGAAGCTTAATGTGTGAAACATGTACGTGATACTTCAGTGGGGCCGTCAACGCGAGAAAACAAAAAGCTGAGGTAGCATGCTGGAGAGGTGCTAAGCTAACTTGCCACTGAGCTTGAGAGTACAAGAACAGCTTATACGAAATCCTTCGGTCCTTTCTCTCTTTTTTCCCTCATGCACCTGTTTTTCTCTCTCCAATAAGACCCGAGTCCACATAGTGTTTCTTTAGAGAAGAAAAGTGTATGTAGTTTGCTGTCTTTTTGTCTTTTATTTGACATCATTTATGGACAAAATTACAGTGATTGTTAACGCCTAGGCCAGGGCGTCTGCCTGCTGCTGTGGACGCTCGCGCCTCATTGGGAACTGTTAGCTAACACTCACTGTGTGGACACGGGCCATAACTGCACGACTCCTGAACTCCTGAAGACGGACACTTCATTCCTCATCTCCTTCCTCAGCGTAACTTCCCGCATGGAGCTGCTGCCTCATCGTTTGATCACATGTCATTGTAATAATTAAACCCCCGTTTTCTTCTGTGGTGTCCAGGCAGGGCAGCTATCTGGGCATGGCACCGATGGGAGGAATGGGCCCTGGCGGTCCTGGAGGCCCTGCAGGTCACTACAGCCAGCAACCAGGCAGCAACTCTGGGAGGATGACACCGCAGGGACCCCCCTACAACGCCCCGTCCTCAGGTAGGACCATAGATCTCAGCGCCTGTTAGCATCAGGAGTATTTATTGGAACAGTTTCATTAATGACCTCGTGGTTTATCTGTCAGGCCCCATGATGATGCCGGCTGAGGGGATTGGAGCTCATCCAGATGTCAAGCAAAGGGTTGAGCTCAGTAAAGAGGGAGTCTGTCCTGCCACCGAACCACCCAAACCCAAGGTGCGTCCTTTGGCTTTGTTGACCAATCAGAGGCTGTTTGCTCTGCAGATCACGCCAGCTCGCAGCATGCTCTAACAGATGCATGTGTGCTGAGTCTAATGCAAGAATGCATCTTAACAGCACTGATACAGGTGTTTGAATGGCAGCTGTGAGTATTAGTGAAGCACTTTGGATGCAGATGTATAATCCTTTCATTGTGTTCTGGACCTCATCCAGATTCCTGGAGTTCCAGTCTCCTTTTTGGACAAGCCTTTTTGGAGGCAACAAGATCAGATCTCTGTACACCCCTATACATGCAGTTTCCCTCTGAACTAGATTCGTGAGCATCTCATTTTGCCAGACTTAAAGCTGTGAGCTTGTGACCGAATCACAGTTGTTCAGCGTCCTATGAGGATTTGCTTGCAGGTATAGGAGTGGTTTAGGGTGTGACGACCAACGAGAGAAACGCATGTTGGTTTGAAAACAACAATGGCGAATCCTCCAGAGGTTAGCGAGCTGCTTTAGCATCAGTTGTATCAATACAGGAGAGTTTATTTCATTGAAGAAGAGCAAAGGACAACGCTGAAGAAATTATGCTTTTACTCTTCTCTCGCCTGATTTCAGTTTGAGATTGATTTGCAAGCTCATTCTCCTACAGTTGACCTGATTGGTTGGTGGTTAGACGGGTGGTCCATCCAACCACCAAGTATTTCTTGAAAGTGCCTTTTCCAAACAGTTTCCACATTGTTTCATGTAACAACTTATCTGGTGTGAGGACCAGCGAGGGAAGTGTGCGGTTTGCTTGAAAACAACAATGGCAGGTCCTCCAGAGGTTAGCGTAGCCGTGTAGCATCAGCTTGGTCAGAACTGGAGAGTATTTCTTCAGAGAAAACATCCCTGGAGAGCCACTGAAAGCTTCTCTTGGAGGAAAAGATGTTCTTCAGTCAGAGTTTGATTTACCAGCTGGCTCCACTGGTGGCAGCGCCCTACTACTACTGATCTGATTGGTTGAAGTGAGTTAGACAGATGGTTCGTCCGATCGCCTGCCAAGGATTTTTTGAAAGTGTCGGCCCTTTTTCCAAACAGTTTCCCCTGCTGACTTCCCAGATGGTTCTGTGTAACTAAACAGGTACTGTAGGTGAAGCCCAAACACCCCTCAAAGGAAGTAATATTGATTTTGTGTTCCCAGACCGCCGGACTTCAGGTCAAGGTTTGGATGTGGAAAACGTGTAATAATTGTGCAGTGAGACGCTCAGTGGTGGTGACGTTTTCGTCGCCTGTTGGTGTTCATCTGTGAAGATTAAGTATCATAAACTTGTGTTGGTAACAGATTATTTCCTGTGATAATCCAAAAACCAATTCAATAATCTCACAAGGTTCTTGTGGAGGGAACCAGGGCGATGCTAACTTCAGGGTCAGATGTACGAAAATATGTCAGATTTCACATTTCACATCACATTTTTTTTTATTGATTGCTATCAGGATGTTGAGAGATTTTCTTCCCAACCGCAGCTTTAATATGGCTGAAAAGGAGCAGTCGGTAGTTTTGGTGATGAAATGTAAATAAGCAGAGAAAGATCCTCATCGGCTGATAAACAAACTAAATAGTTGTTGGCCTGTGTGACTTGAAAAAGAGTTTAAGGATGTTTCTTGTTAAATTAATCAACTTATAGGAGGCGATGTTGGGGAACGAAGGGGACTGTGTGGTCAGAAAGATACAACAGAAGGTTTAATAAACAGCATCTGTCAGAGTTTGTAGGCAGCTTGTAGAAGTTAACTGTCATCCATGTTGACTTTTTCGCTTGTTAGTGGAGTCTGTTTGTTCCAGGAGAAGTTTGAGTAGTTGGCGCTCCTCATTTTGTTCGACAGTATTGATCAATTTGTTTCCAGCAGCACGGTGTTCGTTACACTTCATCTGGGTTTGGCTGCTTTGGAGGAGTTATAGAAAACCCAAAATAACCAGTTCCTGCCAACATGAGCCAGAGAGTCATGAGTTACTTCAGACGCCGCTTCTGTTGAGATTTTTTCCTCTTCTCCTGCGTGTTTTATCTTGTTTTCCTCGCTTGTTTAGTTCACTCTCAGCTCAGCAGCTGGAGAGTTTTGAGAGCTCTGACTTCTCCTCCTCGCTGCTCTCCTTTGACTTGCCTCGCCTCATTATCTGGTAGTGAAGAGTCGGCCTTGATCACAGATCTGTGCAGGATGGAGATCTGGTGGTCGGGGTTACGTGAGACGACTCGTCTTTGTCTCTGCAGCGACTCGACTTCACTTGATGACTTTGTGTGTGCAGTTTGTAGAGGAGTTGCTCTGGAGTGTTTCTCCAGAGACGCCATGTTGCTGCTAATTTTTGCTGCTTCGTGTTTTGTGCTGAAGCAGTTTGCTCAGAGTTTGATGCTTTGCAGGTTAGGTGTGGTTTTTTTTTCCCATGTAAGCTGTCAGAGAGACCTCAGAATAGATGTGAGACAACAGGGTGGAAAGTCTAGAAGCTCCGTTGGCTGTTAGAAATCATAACATTTTTTCAGATAACTCGATTGATTTCAGAGAATAACTCAAAATAAGAGCAGAGGTGAACACCTGCCTGTTGTGTTGCTGATAGGCGACTGTTTCAATTTGCGTTTACACATCATATTAAATTACCTTCAGACGTGTTATGAGAGACAAATCGTTCATTAAACTTAAAGGAGCAATATGAAAGATATGGCCAGAACTTAAGTTTGAAACAGTCAAAAGATGAGCTAAGATTAAAAATTAAAAAACACAGTATATTATGTGAACGATGTCTTTGTTCTCTGTTTCAGAGATGTCTACTGAAGTTAGCATGCTAACTAGCTAGCCCCGGCCTGTCCTGTCTCCTCACATCACTCTGTGGCTCAGTAGGTGATAGTGACGGCCACATATGCTGTGTCTCTGTTCAGGTCTGCATCCTTCAGAGGCATTTAAAGGTCAATTACGTCACAACGCTGCGTGAAGGCTGTCCCAGTCTGAAGGCTCCTCCAGATGCTCCTTCTTCTCCCTGTTTCTGGAGGATGCAGCGCTACGATCCTTCGTGGCCTCACACACCCCAAGATTCTTTGCACGCCCGAAAAAGGAGAAAGAAAGAGAAAATGGCGACATTGCGTGGCGTAGATCGTCACTTTCGCGGGCCTGGGCGGCAGAAATCGTGACGTAAGGGTAAAACATCTGGTGACGCAACCAGGAAATGCTCCAAAGGCGAGACCGTCCCATTTAACAACGGCTGACGAGGTTAACAGGGTCTCTCTGAAGGACTCGCCTTCAAAGACCGTAAAGGCCTTCAGAGGATGCAGACCCTGAACTGAGACACAGCATTAGTTTCAGTCTAATAACTCAACAAAAGAAACTCACAAATTGTCAGGAGAGGAAATATTTTAATATATCTTTACGGAGTCGTAGTGGTTACGCCTGTGATTTTTGAGCGACCTTCAACTTCTGGCCACTTCTTACAAATCCCACCTTTTTAAATCAGTTACTTGACTAAAGGTTTGGTCGTCTGAGGGTTGATAACCAGACTTGTTTGTTGTCTGTTGCTTTCTGTCTGCCGTGTGATTTAACGAGCAACATGAACCTGTCCATCTGCTCCCAGCTGCTAAATACTAACGCTAAAGGTTTTCACTGTCGGCTTGTCGGCTCTGTGAATGTCGAGTTGTGTTTGTGCTCTCTGAAACGTTACAACAAATCTCTATTTCTGTATATTTTATTTATTTGTACTCGGCCGTCCTGACGTCCCCTCACCACGTGGCTCTGTTCTGTGTGCGTGTGTGTGTTTGTGTGTGTGTGTGTGTGTGTGTGTGTGTGTTTTGTGTCACAGGACAGCTACAGCTCTCAGTGTGTGTCCAAGCCCCCCACTCCCTCCCCCATGTCCCCCAGCTCAGCTAGTCTGTCCTCCTGTCACGGGGAGGACAGTGATAGCATTAGCAGCCCCGCCTGGCCCAAGACGTCAACCAGCCCCGTAAGTGCAAAGCAAAGCACATTTATTTGGTGTATTTGTTTTTTTTTGTTTGTTTTTTACGTTTTACACATCACCTACTTCCTGCTGCTGATGTGTGAAAACCTCGTAGCTCCAGATTCTGTTGCTTTCGGTCCGGCTCTGTTTATAAACCATGTTGAAGTCACACGTTTCCTTTATTTAAGTTTTAAGTACAACATGTGACTTTTTGGAGATGCAAGGTTTTCATTGGATGAAGCAGCTTCATGCTCCCGTCTGATATAAAGTACAAACGCTGCCTTTTTTTATTGTGTTTATTGTTTTTTCACATCGTAGTCTGACTTTGTTCATGTTAAACGTGAGACTTTCTCATTTAAAAGAAATCCATGAAGTTCAGGTTCAAATCAAACTTTCTGATTTAAATGAGTAATCGTCTGCTTCTTAATTAGACAAAATTATAAAGTTTTGGATTTCAGCCTGTTGACAGAGGGAAGAGTTGAGCATCGTCTTGGAAGGTGAACAAAACTTTAGCTCCTGTAAATTTAAAATGAGATCCGATCAGTGATTCAGAGGTGTTCTGACCACATGAGTTCTTTTACATACGCATGTTTGATGGAGGCGTTATTCACTTTAATCGCCATGACTCGCTCAGCACCCAGCTGGGTGACATCAGCTTCCAGCCCCACCTGAGGCCGACAGGTGTCCAGATGTCCGTCCAAAATCAATAAATAGTAACTGTGAGCAGCATGTAGATGAAGGCTGACTGAATCTGTTTCACCACATCAGTATGAACCCAGAAGAAAGATTTCTCAGTGATCTGACGCAATAAACGGATCAGAGGACGCTGAAATAATAACATCATAATGTAAAATGCCTGAACTCACGTCTGTCGGCCAGACGACAAGCAAACTACTTTTAAAAAGCTTTTTCCCTGATGGAGTTCAGATCAATCAGAGCTCTGCTGTGCTGAGACACATTTAAGTGACTTACCAGGTAATCTGACTTCCTCGCTCACTTCCCTTCCCGACAGCTCCTTGTTTGTTCCGTCTCAGTGCAGCAGATGTGTCATCGTACAGCTCTGTGTGTCTGCAAACAGCCATGATTACTGATTATTATCCTCTCCTACGTCGCTGTTCATTGTCCGGACATCGATGACATTAACATGACGTCGCTGATAGACTTTCACAACACAGCGTCACGAGAAATCTCACTTCAGTTCATTATTTTCTACTTTTCTTCTCCCTTTCACCACACGTCGTGTTTTTCAGGGTTTTTTTTAGAAGATGAGATATTCTCAGCTTTTCAGCGTAAGCGGTGGAGTTGCACCATTTTCTATATTTATCATGTTTTACGTCTTGATGAGATCAGCTGCTTAGAATGTGGGAAAGACTTCCATCTCTGCCAGTTGGATTCATAAACGTGATCAAAAAATTGGTTTAATTCAAGAACTATATCTTTATGAAACAGTGAGAAACAGTTAATGAATCAACTGAAGCTTTTGAAAACATGAGAAAGACAGACTGGACTCTTAGTTAAAACTGTTTTAATGAGAAAGTCTCTCAGTTTGAGCTGTGACTTTGCTGTCGGCCATCTTTGTTTCTGTGTCAGTCTTCATTCAGCTGTGACGAGTTCAGCGGTCGATCCGCTGCTTGTGTTTTCAGTGCTGACTGTCTGCCACAGTGCCGCCCAACCGACTCAGACGGAGCTGGTTCCTGTAGTTTAAATGACTTTATGTAATGTTTTCAGCATCATTTTATTAAAGAATACACCAAAAACATGTTAAACTCGTGCTGATGTAAAGTCAGGTGAAGTGTCGTAGTCCACAGAACAGTTCTGGAGCTTCACAGTAAAACAGAGTTGCAGCATTCTGCTGAACAACTGCAGCAGCTGAGACTTGATTTAAAACAGAGAAACAACCACAGAAACATCAGAAGTCTCCAACAGCTCGTCTGCTGTGATCAGTCTGCAGCAGAGACACATCACTAACTGATCTCAGACCAGATAATGTTTTGTTCGTTTTAAATCGAATCTGCAGCTTTCCATCATCATGGAGGGAGGAGATGATGACTGAGTTTACACTTTTGGTTGAACTGTTCCTTTTAATAAAATGATGCTTATCCTTTAGGTCGTTGTTTATGAGCTCTGCCCACAGGCCAGACTTTAAAACAACTCACTGCCCTGTAAACAATATTTGTTGATGTGTGAATGAAGTTTCAGAACAAAAACCGAGTCATCGGCTTTTTAACTGAAGGAAATGTTTTGACTCCACTGACTCTCAGTTGACTCAGTGTTTGGATGAACATGTATTTCTGCACTGAAATGAGGACGGTCGGGTCGCACTGTGGTGTTGCGTCATTGTGATGTGACCGTACGTGTCTGTTGTGTTGGACTGCACAATAAAAAAAAATTTTAACTTCAGTTTGACTTGTTTTCCAGCCACATGTAACCAGGTTCACCAACAGATGTTTACAAACATTTAAAACATGTTCAGATACATTTTAATTATAAATGACTGATTAATAAATGGCTAAACAAACCAAAATATTGTGTTCATCACCTGTTCAACACAAAACATGTTTTCCATCCTGAAAATTCAAAATCATTTAGAATTAAACACTTTATTTTAATTAGAAGGCACTTTTGAAGTCATAGATTTATTTTGTCATTTGAGACTTAATAAACCTGTTCCATAAGCATGCACATGTGAAGTATTTATATTTAAAGGCTCAGTTCACCCAATAACAGATGAAAATCTAGTGATCTCTCCAGTCAGGTAGTTTTGGTTTTATGTGATAACTGCCTCTAACTCAGGACGATGAAGATGAGTGGAAGTCTTTATAAATTAATGCACTTTATTGAAATACATGATGGATGGAAGAAAACGAGCGTCAGCCGCTGGATTTAAACCAGACTCTGGTGAATTTTGGCTGGTACATTAGTCTGCTGTGTGATATTTGTTGGTCTTATTGTGCAGTCCTTCCCCAATTGGGCTGTAAACTGGATGCTGACCGTGGTCTCCATGTCTCGGTCTCTCCAGAAGCCCAGCGTGGCCACCATGACCAACGAGAAGATCACTCTAATCTATGAGATGGGCTCTGAGCCGGAGAGGAGGTTGTGGGTCGACCGGTACCTGTCCTTCATGGAGGAGAGAGGGACGCCCGTCCCAAACCTGCCCGCCGTCGGAAAGAAACCTCTGGACCTCTGCAGACTCTACCTGGCTGTCCGAGAGATCGGAGGCCTGGCCATGGTGAGACGTCAGTTAGACAATAAGAATTATTTTTCTGTGTTTGATTATTTGCATCTGCTTGTGATTGAATATGTATTTTAGTTTTAGCCATTTCTTTATTGTTGTTCATCAGTAATTTAAGACGACTTACAGTAAATATTAATCTGCTGATTATTTTCTTGATTAATTGTCTGGTTTATAAGACAAACAAACAGACAATGAATTCTCCTCCTCCTCCTCCTCAGGTGAATAAGAATAAGAAGTGGAGGGAGTTGTCATCACAGTTGAACGTGGGGACGTCCAGCAGCTCGGCCAGCTCTCTGAAGAAGCAGTACATCCAGTACCTGTTCGCCTACGAGTGCAAGGTGGAGCGAGGAGAGGAGCCTCCACCTGAAGCCCTGGGACCCACCGGAGACACCAAGAAACCTCTGTCACTCCAAGCCAAGATCCAGCCGCCCTCCCCAGGTGAGGAATCACCTGTTGTCTTTAAGACGTTAACCACAGCAAGTACTACACATCCTGTAAGATTCTCATAACCGAACTTTGAAGAAACCCGTGAGGTTCGTCCTGGTGTTTCAAGGAATGAAAATGAGGAGGTGTATCAACAAAGTCCCCACAAGCACTAAAAACAAGAATATTAATGTGGACCCTACAAACACTAAAAACTAGCGTAATTAGGTGGACCCCACAAGGAATAAAAACAAGAAGCCGATTGAGGTGGACCCTGCAGAAACTGTTTATTAAGTTGTTTGAACTGAAAAAAGTATAGAAAGGTTGAAGAAGAGGACAAAGGAAAAGGAGTGCACACACACACACACACACACAACATTACCCTAATATATTCCTAACGCAACGCTTCAAATAAAATCAATTCTTAACAGGACCGGCTAAAAATGTCCTCAAGTGAAACTCACGCCAAAATGCAACATCTGGTCTTTTTGTGAATGCACCCGAGACAAACGTTTGTGTAAAAGCATAATTACGTTGAAAGCGCCACTTTTAAGATTTACCGCAGTGTTGTTTTCAGGTCAAAATCACCTTCAATGGAGTGCTAAGGGCTAATACTATGTTAGCATCAAAATCTCTATTTTTGAAACACTACAAAGGCTCGACACAACACGAAACTTTGCTCGTAGTATCACCAGGGTCTCTGAACGAACATTTAAACATTCGGGTACATCAACAAAAAGACCCTAGGTTGCATTTTGGCAAGAGTTTCACTTCAAACAATGGTCCTCACTATGTAACAACTACAAGAACACACACACACACACACTTCTGATGATGATGTAACAGAGGAGCAGAGTGAGTTGTGAGGCATGAGAGGAGAGTGTGAATGTAAACAATAGTGACCTCAATCTGACCTAATTCCCACGATGCCTCTCTCTCTCTCTCTCTCTCTCTCTCTCTCCTGTCTCTCTCTGTCTCTCTCTCTGTCTCTCTCTCTCTCTCTCTCTCTCTGTCTCTCTGTCTCTCTCTCTCTCTCTCTCTGTCTCTCTCTCTGTCTCTCTCTCTCTCTCTCTCTCTCTCTCTCTCTCTCTCTCTCTCTCTCTCTGCTTTAATGGTATTCTAGGAACAATCTGACATCACCGTGTTGGAACATCATAATCGGTGTAGCTCCAGGGCATCGTTGAAACATATTTTGTGATTTTTGTGATTTGTCCACGGATGTTTGCCGCACCTGTCTTTCCAAGATGGCTAACGCGTTTGCACATGTGCCACTCAGATCGGGTGGTGTCAGTCCTGTTAGCTGAGTCAGCCCTGGGGTGCTACGAGCCAAACCACCTCGGTACCACACTCCCCGTCCCTCCATCTTCTCTGTGGCTGAGCTGCTCCGTCCCGGTCTGACTGCCGGTCTGGTCAGAGTCAGTGGAAGGACGTAACTCGCATTCATCGCTATTGACTACTGTTAACATCAATCAGTATCTGTAATAAGTCCCACCCACAAAGATTTGCTGCTGTTTCATGAATTCAGGCAGCTGTGAGCCCCCAAAACTGGACCCCACAAGGACTAAAATATCCATTCTGCTCCAGAAGACTTCTAGTTTTATTGTTCCCGGTTGCTGCTGGTCCTCCTGGTTTTTTGGGTTTTTTTAAAAACATGTCTGAGTAACTGCAGTGTGACGTCACATGATGACACGTAACGCTTGTTCTCAGCAGGTTATCTGTCTGGTCTGTATCTCTGCAGCCAACTCGGGCTCCCTGCAGGGCCCCAACACCCCTCAGTCGAGCAGCAGCTCCCTGACCGAGGCCCCCGGAGACCTGAAGCCCCCGACCTCCGTCTCCACACACAGCCAGATGGGCCCCCAGCCTGGAAACAGGTAGGTGAAGGGCTGTTATATCTTGAGAGTAGGTTTGAGCATTTCATTAAAATCCACAGATAGATTTCAGACAGTAAAGAGATCAACACTTTACCAAGATACAAAGATAGTTGTCTTTTACAACAACAGCTTGACTTCATCCTGGTCTCCAGAAAAAAACAACAAACAGCAGCCTTCAGTGATTCAGCAATGAACAACAAAAGATAGAAATTCAGTTTGTCACAAAGTTCAGTTTCTCAAATCTGTCAGGAGTGAACCCTCTTAAAAATCAAATAAATAAAGGATCTCTGGAAAATAAAATCAAACATGTCCGACAAGAGACTTGAAGTCACGCTGCAGGTGAACGCTAAGCTATAAGCTGGCTGCAGGCTAACGCTTGGCTAGCTGCAGGCTAATGCTAAGGTATCAGCAGGCTAACGCTAAGGTAGCTGTGTTGTCTCTGAAGTGTTGTATTTTTTCCTTCAGCAGGGCTGGAGGGAAAGAAAAAGACCATATTGATTATCAAAATTGAATCCCGTTCAGATTTTGTGATGCAAACTAAAAAAAAAATCTCATTCATGTGCGCATTGTATGAATATTTTAAATTTCTGTTCTCATGTTCTGCTGTTGTTTCTCTCAGGAACGTGGGAGGAGTGAGCATCCAGGACCCGTTCTCCGAAGGCAGCGATCCAGCCTTCCACAACAAGCGAGGTGGCGCCCCCTACCAGCACGGAGGAGGCCCAGCAGACCCCTCAATGAGGATGCAGTATGATGCCAACAAAGACCCATACGGAGGACCAAGGAAAGGTGAGGAGTGGACAGTTCAATGGTTGTGGTCAACTAATGTGGTCTGACTAGTAACCACAATATCACCAAACTCCCTTAACAAATGTAGTGATTTTAAGAGTATCTGAGTTTGGGAAACGCTGTCTCTGACAAATTCTTAATTGTTGGGCCTTCTTGTAAATTCAGCAAACATTCTACATGAAGTTTTCTTTTTTTGTCTTCTGCCCAGCTAGCCCAGGTTGTAAAGTAAAACCAGTAAACCAGTAAAAAAACAACAACAGCAGCAGCAGCTGTGTGGAAATGGACGAGCGCTGCTTTATATTCAGGGCTTCAGTTACAGTTGTTATGCTCTGCTGCTCCCTGGTGGTCAAAACCTCCCTGTCTTATCATCAGTCAGTGATGTTTTAGCCTGTGTGCTCATATTGCATTCACATTACATCACCACCAAACAAGTCAGTTTTCTGTGACTCAGAGTAGCTGTCCTTTTTAATTTCCACCTAATTCAATTGTGTTGTATATTTATTGTTTTTCTTCAGGTCCGGGGCCCGGTGAGGCCTTTGGTCCTGGTCAGATGCCTGGCGGTGCCATGCAGGACATGTACCCCCGTGGACCGCCCTCTGGGCCCCTGACAGGGATGGGCCCCAGACCCCAGTACCCCTACGGGCCCGGCTACGAGCGGAGGTAAACTGATCAGACATCAGATCAGGGCTGAATTTGTACATGATTGTAGTGTCTGTATTCTGTAATGTCTGCAGTGAAGGTCCTCTTCTTCTTCTTCTTCTTCTTCTTCTTCTTCTTCTTCTTCTTCCTGTGACTGTTCTTCTTCTTCTGCTCTTTCTTATTCTTCTTCTCCTCCTCTTCTTTCTCCTTGGTCTTCTTCTTTTGATTTGCAATAAAAATGTTGTCTTCTTCCGTCCTGCAGGCCGGACCATGTGATGGGACCTGAGGGAGGCATGGCGCCCCCTGGAGGACAGAACAACATGGGTCCGTCTGGAAACGAAGCCGGCATGTACCCCAACAGGTACCCCCATCAGAGGTGAGAGAGGGCTGTTTGTAAGGGTTCACTTGAGTTTTTTGTCTGCATGTATTTTAAATGAAGGTGTATACTCAGTGTGTATATTAATTCTGCTCCGTCTCTTCAGGCCCGGACACGATGGTTATGGGCAGCAGTATCCTCACAGCATGGCCTACAGTTCCCATCAGCCCCTGTACCCTCAGCAGCAGGTGATAATAGATGAAAAGTCTATATATATATATATATATATATATGTGTGTGTATATATGTATATTTCTGTCTAAATCTTTTTAAAATCACCACAGAACTGAAATGATTCAAAGTCGAAATCAACATTCATAACTTCTCCGAATTGCAAAAAATCTGACATGAAAACAAGTCCTGCCATGTTCTGACCAGTCAGGGTCTCAGTCCTGGTATCAACATCCATCCTGACTGATCCGATCACAGGTGGACAGCCTGAAGTGCAGGTATGAACGTTTCTCTGTCGTGTGTCTGCAGGGTTACAAGCGTCCGATGGAGGCTCTGTATCCTCCTGCGAAGCGTCATGAAGGCGAAGCGTTTGGCGTGCAGCAGTTCAGCTCTCAGCAGCCTGACATGTTCGGGCCCTACGGCGGAGGAGCAGGGGGCTACATGGGCCCCGAGCGGCGGCCGGTCCAGGGCCAGTACCCATACCCATACCCACGGGAACGGCAGGGGCCTCCACAGCACACCATGATGGGCTCAGGATCACCAGCGGTGTCTGGGGGTCCCGGGGAGGGGCCGCAGGCCAACATGTGGCACCCCAGGACTGACATAGGCTACACATACAGCCGGCAGGGCCAGGGGCCCCCGTACCCCGGAATGGGCCGAGGAGATGACCAGGAGGGCAGAGCCCCCCAGGACAGCCAGTGGCCCCCCAGTCATCCTGGCCAACGGCAGCCACCATACCCCCAGCACTCCTCGTCCTCCTCCCCCTCGATGCCCCCCATGCCCTCCAGACAGCCCTCCACCTCCTTCCAGGCCACGCCCACCGTCCCAAACCATGTGGCTCGCTCTCACAGCCCCTCCTCCTTCCCCCGGCCTCTGGGGGGCTCTCTGTCCCCCAACAGCGCCCCCTACCTGCCCTCCATGAAGAAGCCGGGGCACCCAGGTGTTCCCCCCGGCCCCCCGCCTGCTCAGAGCCTCCACCTCATCAACAGGGAGGTCAGCTTCCCCCCCGGCTCTGTGGAGGCCACACCCCCCAAACTGAAGCCCCGACGCCGGCTCAATGCCAAGGACATAGGTGAGACCACACACACAACACACACACACACACACACAGCTCGCCGTAGTTCTGTAACTCTGTGATTAATCTTGTCCAATCAGGAACCCCAGAGGCTTGGCGGGTGATGATGTCACTGAAGTCTGGCCTCTTGGCAGAGAGCTCCTGGGCTCTGGACACCATCAACATCCTGCTGTATGACGACAGCACTGTGGGCTCCTTCAGCCTCACACAGGTCAGACACAGACACACACACACACACACACACACACACACACAAACACAAACGTTCAAACCAAGTCTTCACCTTCATTGAGTCCTGAAGTTGTGACGAACCTCAACATGTCTGCTTGCGATACATTTACCTTCAGTCAACTAATAAACTAATGGTTTCTGTCGTTGCTCACATCAGATTTTTGACATTTTGACACAAATATTATAACTGAACAAATCCCTGACATCAGTCAGCAAATCTGCTGCTTATTACCTTTAACTATGTTCACCACAACATCACCAGACTCCCTTAACAAACGTAGTAATTTTAAGAGATGTTTCATAAGGAGAAACTGAACAAACTTTGTGAATAGCTTTGACAAATTCTAAATCATTGTCCTTCATGTATATTCAGCATTCAATCTGAGCCTGAAGTTGTTTGTCTCCTTGTAAAGTGTCAGTTTGTGGCAGCATGTCTGTACCAGCCTGTTCTGGTTAAAGATTAAAGATTCTGTGTGAGTAATCAATGATCCGCTGACCTCCTCCTGTCCTCCTGCAGCTGCCTGGTTTCCTCGAGCTCATCGTGGAGTTTTACCGCCGCTGCCTCATCCAGATCTTCGGTATCCTGGAGGAGTACGAGGTGGGAACCGAGGGCCAGAGGACCCTGCTGGGACCCCTGCCCAACTCCCCGGCGAAGGAGGAGGAGGTGCTGAAGGAGATGCCAGCTGCAATCTCAGAGTCTAAAGACCAAGCAGCTGAGGAGCAGAGAATACGGAGTTCAATGGAGGAGGCGACGCCACCGTTACTTACAGCTGCACCCGGCGTCAACGCTCAGGAGGAGGTAAAAGACGGGCAACCTGTTGTCAAAGAGGAGGTGGAGGTGAAGGAGGAGCACCAGGAGCAGGCAGAGCCCCGCCCCCAACAGGCCAGCAAGTACGACAAGCTGCCAATCAAGGTAGAGGAGAAGGGAGAGGAGTGGGAGGAGGTGGATGAGCGCTGGGCGGAGCTCAGCAGACCCAACGGCTTCATCAGCGGCCTGCTGCACTGGAAGGCCGGAGGAGGAGACTCTACCACTCACATCCAGACCGGAGAGTCCGCCCCCACAAAGGAGAGGGGGGGAGGAGGGAAGGGAAGGAGGCAGGAGGAGGGTAAGGAGGAGGTGGAGGGAGGCGAGGAGAAGAACCTGCCAGCCGGTGACGATACACCACCTGAAACACAAGAAGGTGAGGAAGACGAGCAGGAGGCCAGGACAATAAACATAATTCATAGAAAAGTTATTTTATTAGTTTTTATTTTATGTTGATTATTTTATTTGACAGGAAGAAAGTTCACTGAAAACAAACAGAGTGGATTTGATGTATCAGACGTTAATAAGAAAAATGGAACATAATCAATCATCTTTATTCTGATGATCAGAATATTTCTGTTCAGTCCGTTTCCAGTTATAAAACTGACGTTCACTCTGTCTGTCTTCAGGCTCCCAGTCGGAGGTCAGACGTCAGAGTCCCATCAGCCAGCTGGAGGACGAGCCTCGCTGCTGGGATGAAGCTCCGCTGTCCACGGCCGAGTCCTGGCAGGACTCTCTGGCCAAACGCTGCGTCTGCATCTCCAACATCGTACGCGGCCTTTCCTTCGTACCCGGCAACGACACCGACATGTCACGGCACCCGGGCCTGGTGCTGATCCTGGGCCGGCTGGTGCTCCTGCATCACCACCACCCCCGCAGGAAACAGACACCACCCAGCTACCAGCGGGAGGAGGAGCAGGGGCTGGCCTGCAGCCGGGACGAGTGGTGGTGGGACTGCTTGGCAGCGCTCCGGGAGAACACCCTGGTGACGCTGGCCAACATGTCGGGCCAGCTGGACCTGTCGCTTTACCCCGAGAGCATCTGTCTGCCCATCCTGGACGGGCTGCTGCACTGGATGGTGTGCCCGTCTGCCGAGGCCCAGGACCCCTTCACCTCGTCGGGAGGCGTCTGCTCGCTCACCCCTCAGAGACTGGTGCTGGAGTGTCTGTGCAAGCTGAGCATCCAGGACTGCAACGTGGATCTGCTGCTCGCCACGCCACCCTTCAGCCGCCAGCAGAAGCTCTACGCCACACTGGTGCGCCTCGTGGGGGAGAGGAAGAGCCAGGTGTGTCGGGAGATGGCGGTGGCCGTCCTGTCCAACCTGGCACAGGGCGACCCCACAGCAGCGCGCAGCGTAGCCCTGCAGAAGGGCAGCGTGGGAACTCTAATCGGCTTCCTGGAGGACAGCGTGGCCATGGCTCAGTACCAGCAGAGCTCGCACAGCATGCTGCACGCCGCCGCACCACCAGAGCCACCAAGCGTCAACATGATGTGCCGTGCTGCCAAGGCGCTGCTGGCCATGGCGAGGGTGGAAGAGAACCGGACGGAGTTTGTTCTGCACGAAAGCCGGTTGCTGGACATCTCGTTGTCGGCCGCCCTCAACTCATCTGTGGCGGCCATCATGTGTGAAGTACTGTTTAAAATCGGCCGCTCGTGACACGAACACCGCCACGGAGCATGCTCAGTGGCGCTAGAAGCAGCTCCGCCCATGTGACAGACTGGCTCCTATTATATTTTTATTTAAGGAACAGAACACAAATGTTTTTACATACAAATGAATATATATAGAATATATAAAGCTCCTCGGCTCCATCTGCAAAATGTTTATTTGGGATTTCTACGTAATTTTAATACAAAAATATTTAATACTTGTATTTTTAATTTTTTATTCTTTTGTCAGTTTGTTGTTTTGTTTTAACCAAAGTGTGACGGTGGAGAGCACTCGGGTCTCTTTAATGTTTTTAAACAGACGTGGTCGTTTCTTTCTGTTTTTGGGGGGCGGGGTTAGTTAGATTTTGGAGGCGGGGTCAGATTTATTTAAATAATGACATGTTGTAGATAAGCCTCTCTTTTCTCATGTGGTATGACAGGAAACACTGATGTTCAGTCGTGTACTTTGTTTTGGTGCAATAGGTTTGTTTGGGCGTTTTTTACTTTAAATGTGAATCATTCGACCATCTGCAGTTCGACCATCAGTATTTTGCTGAACCACGACAGTATCAAGCATCACTTTCTGTTTATTAAGAACTTTGTATGTGTCCTCCACCAATCAAATCCCAAATTTCCCTCCACCGCCATCATCCTCCTGTAAATAGACGATGTACATTTGACTCGGTGACGGTAGCTGGTGATGAATGATCTTCTGCTCACCTGAACGTTTCCCAGCAGGTGAACACTTTTTTCTGTATTTAAGGAAGAATCCTCAGTTTCAGGATATTTTGGGTGTCTGATCTGGGAGGGTGCGTTTGATTTGAGAGACTGTATGTACAGGAGGTCAAGGGGAGGGCGGGACTGTACTCATCATGTTGCTAACAGACACAACTTCAAAAACAGTTATAACAAATGTAAAGAGAGAAAAAAAAAAAGAAAATCTCTACATCCAGAACGTCTCCTGTCTGATTTGACAGACGTTGTTTCTTCAGTATGAGATCTTTATATGTTCCACAACAAGAATAAACATAAATGAACTCTGGTTGAGCACTGTGAACGCAGCTCCGGGCTCGTTTTGTGAGAAGATCTTGAGGAAAAAACTGAGACAGACGGTTCATTTTGTTTTTTGTTTTTTGTTCCCCAACAAAAACAAAATTGGTAGATAAAAGAAAAAAATATGGAGAAATGATTTCTATTCTTTGATCTTCACGGCTGTTGGCATTAAAATATAGTTCACCCTGAGTCACGTTCACACTTAGAGACTGACTTAAAGATTCAGCGGTCCGAGGAGGAGACAGTCTCTTGAGTCTTCAACAGAAGTTGAGAACAAACGTCTTCATATCGCTTCAAGTTATTTATGTTCTGGTTTGCTGATGTAGTGGGAGAACCACAGACGTCATTGTCTTCAGTTCCACGTGTTCAGACAGATTTCAGTGTGTGCACAGGATGATTCTGGATGCTGGTGTTGGCCTGCAGGACCAGGAGCTTGTAAAGAGTCAGTATGGTCTGCTGCAGTTGTTCCCAGTGATGCTGCGACATCTGCAGCGTATACGGTGACATTCAAGAGGTTTTAAATCACAGACAACTGAACACTTGCAGGTCTCTCCGTGAACAATTAAGCGTTGGATGATTGAAACGTTCCCACACAGTGTGATGCAGCGGTGCGGAAAGTCTGCATGTGATTTTTCCACCTGACATCTACGCACACCGAGTTCACTGCAATTTATCTGTGGTTACTTTGCAGAAACATTTCACCATCAGATTTGGTCTTTTTATGTTTTCGTGAATTTCCGACTGCATTTTATTTTATCCGAGTTGCTGGCCGATCTAAACACGGTTACATTAATTTATCAACATCGTGAATTTTTACTTTTTTAGCTAAAAGATGTTTTGCTTCCTTCATCTTCACAAGTGAATGTTAAGAGAGCCGCCAAACTGAAGGGACAAAAAGAATTCACAAAGATGACCGTTAACTTTTTAAGATGGAGCATTTTCTTGCATGTCGGGCTGCAGCCAGGATTTAAAAAATACTGGAGTCATGTCGGTCCAACTGGATCTCAAGAAGACCCGGAACACATGGACTTCTCTCTCATGCATACGTGACTTATTTACTTATGTAGACAAAACATGTCTGAAAGTTCATCTTTGATATTATATACATTAATTTCCCATGGAGCCTAATTATACGTAAACATAACTGAGTTAAAATGTCAAAAAATTAGTTTGATGTTGACATTTTATCTCATAATTATAACTAACCATCAGAATATTTGTTTTATCAAGCTTAGTTTTCATCTCCTGTTTGAACTGGGTCATCAATCACTCATAGGATGTTTGTCAGTTTGTCATCAAACTAATGAAACATCAGACTGTAAACAGACGACACAGCTGACAGTGTTGTCAATGATTGTAGAGCTGCTCCTGGATAGCAGCAGCTCACAGAACTCAACCAGAACCTTTTCTGACCCACTTGGCTCCATGTTGGTTCCGGTGACATGTTGGTGAGATGATGTAGTTCAATGACAACAAACTGACAAACATCACGTGTGAGATTCATGACCCAGTTCAACAGGATCAATAGACAAAGATTTTCAAAATAAGGCTCTATGAGGGAAACCGGAAGTGGCGTGGCCTGGTCATACAGCGATGTGAAACTTCTTACAACTTAGTTTTATGATCAGTTCAGCACTTTACGTTTTAATGCACACTGTGAACGTGTTATTTCACCTGAGCTCACACCGCCACACACACTAACAGAGCGAGCTAACTGGCTAGCTCCTTCACGTCGTAGAAGTCAATGGAGCCGTGTTAGCTTGTGTTAGCTCGACAGCTTTGATCAGCGATCGTTCCGGCCTCTGTTTAAGTGTGTGACCGCTGAAGCAGCCGGCTCGCATGACATCGAGCTTGTCAGTCGTTTAGTATCAACATAAAACACGTGGAACAAGTGAAACCAGAGCACATTCGGTTTGTAGGAGAGCCGAGCTGCTGCGCTGCAGCGGTCCGCCATGTTTGTTGCCACTGCGCAGGCGCGACGGGATATTTGGACCTGTTGTCTGATCGTTTCTGCTCAGCGAGCTCAAAGTTGCGAATAGTTTTGAAATACTCGGTAAAAAGTCAGCGAGAGGATTTTAATCTTCGACTGAGACGATGCAGGTTTCATCACCCGGAACCTTCTGATCCGGATCCGGAGTTCTGTGAGCATCTTCTTGTTCTCCTCTTCAGCCTGATGATGGTCTGTTTGTGACAGCAGCACATATTTAGATATGACACAGTTTTCTCTTTCTTCTCTTCTTATTAATTGTCATGTGATGTTTTGGTTATTTGACAGCTCGGTTGTATCTGCTGACTGTATTTATTATTTAAACTTTTACAAGCTGCTGCTGCTCAGAAAACCTTATTGAATCTCTTCCGCGGTGGTGCAGAGGTTCTCTACAGTTTCACTTCAGTTCTACAAGTCATCCAGAATACTTCATGTGTACATAAATACATGTCAAACTCACATCACATCTCCTCAGTAAGTCTGAAGCTCATTACATGTCAGTTAGCACCACCTGGTGGACAGGTAGTGTAACTACACCTGTGATCAGCGCCGTCTCTGACACTGACTGGGTGAGTCTGACACTCAGGCAGGTCAGGGAGACAAACAAGGAAATGTAAACTCTTCTGATTGGCTGGGTTTGTGCCGGTACAGGTTGGACCGGTTCTGACGTCACTCTGATGTGTTTAGACTTGGACTCTGAAGTTATGAGGATGTGACGGCGTCCTCAGATCAGGACTGACGAGGAAGAAACGGCTTCTTCTGGTGAGTTCCGCAGGTGAGAATCCTTCCAGACAGGTGTGGACATGTTTGATCATCGCCACTGCGCTCATGTGCTGTCGGTGCTCTGAACTGTTCACAGGTCAGATTATAATGCCGCTGATCCACCTGACTGGAGTGTTTTTAATGTTAAAGGTGCAACACATTAAAACAAACTTCTTAGAATGAGTCAGAGACATTTTAGTGTTTCACTTCACTGTGTATTCTCTGACATCTGAATTTAATTTAGTGCTTTCTACTGATGCACAATATGGATTTTATTTCAACCGATAATCGCCTGGCTCTCGTGACTGATACTATAAAATAACCGATAATAGAAACCAACAGGGATGTTCCAATACGATCACGTGATCGGATCGGGATCTAAAATGTCTGAGTCTTCTTACATAAAGATGTTGTTGATGAAAAAGACGTTTTCTTTGATATTCCAGCTGTGATCAGACTTTCTCCCCTCGTGTTGTGTTGTTCACTCCAGACAACATGTTTGGTTCTGGTCCATCACAGTTCTTCACAGCTGCAGCAGTTTGACGTTCTGAGCGCGACATCGGCGTGTTTGTTGTTCTTCTTCTTCTCTGAGTTTATTGGCTGCTGTAAAGGTGTGAACCAGCATCTGCTGCACTGGATAGATAGATAGATAGATAGATAGATAGATAGATAGATAGATAGATAGATAGATAGATAGATAGATAGATAGATAGATAGATAGATAGATAGATAACTTTATTTATCCCGAGGGAAAATTAGGTCATCATAGCAGCGGTAGTACAAATACAATCAAAATGTAAGGGCAAATATAGATATAAAATATGCAAACAAAACAATAGCGTACTATATAAAATAAAATGCTTAAGCAGTTGCAAGAATAATATAAAATACTGAGGTAACTAAAATAAAATGCTGAGCAAAGTGGAACTTAAGGTGCCGTTTTATTTACAGTGATAACAATTTAAAGCATATATAATATATATCATGCACTGAAACACACTTTATCTCACAGTTACACAGTTACACATGTGAAGTCTTCAGCAGTGAGCCGACACGTGGTTACTGTTCTCGTATCAGTCGTCACGTAGACCAACAGACGAGATCTGCACCCGGAATGAGGAAGTTAAACTCTGCTGTGGTTTTGTGACTATCTATGGACACATCCTCTCACAGCTGAGGAGCTTAGAGCCACATTAAAAAAAAAACTTTAATATCCTTTATATAAAGTAATAAATAATTATTTACTTATTAAGCTTCTTTTTGGGTAATTTGAACAAAATACCCAAATCACCTCTGTAGAACAGTGTAACAGCTGAGATCTGTTTGAATAAACTATGGACTCAGAGGATCACAGTCTGATATATTATCAGATGTAATTAATATTTAATTGTAGGCTCAGTCATATGAAACTCAATACACCTGTAACTTCTATAATGTTACCTACAATGGCATGACATGACTTTTTATTGTAGTCCACAAAACAAGGAACACATGCTGCGATTCAGGAAAGTAAATTAAAGTGCGCTCGGATCATTAGGCTTCATCAATAAGATAAGAAGCACCTTGCGTTGTTGTTTGAAATCTGCCCTAACCTTAAGAAGAATATTGCATTATTATTAAGGGTGTCACGATTACGAAATTAAGCCACAATCTGGAACCTTGAATTAAAAAATGGAATCGTTGATGCTGCCACGCCCCAATGTCACGTCCAGTCGGGTTGCCAAATGGAAAAAAACACACACGTGATGAAGTGCTGCAGGTCAGCCTCCTCTAACTTAGCTACAGCCAGTCAAACGATAGCATCGCAGCTGCAGATGCAGGAGACCCATCGACAGAACTTGAACCCCCTCCTCTTTCACTTAAGTTGCCAGTGTGAAAGTGTTTTGGATTTCCAGTGAACTATCTTGATAACGTTCGCGTTGTCGACAAAAAAGCCACAGTTTGCAAGCTCTGCTATGTGCGTGTACCATATTGTTCCACTGGCAGCATGACTAACATGGCAGGGCATCTCCGCAGGCACCACAAACACACAGATTTATCTGTTAAACCAACACCTGTAACACAAGCTACTCCTCCGTATTCATTGTGAATTAAACTTCCATGTAACTCAACTCGTGCAAATGCAATTACAAGCTCCTTAGGAGTTTTCATAGCTGCAGACATGAAACTTTATTCCGTGGTGGAAAACTCCGGTTTTAGGCATTTAATTAACATGTAGAACCATGCTATGAAAGTGGAACGCATCTCACAGCAACGGTGATACACTCTCAGTCAAAAAATAATCGATTCTTAGGTTAATCGCAATCCGGACGTGGATGATTCTGAATTGATTTACAAATGTCAAAAATTGATTTTCTACATGTTTATTGACAACGTAATGTTGACGGAAAGCAAGAGGCGCCACTCGGATGTGCGGAAGTGCAGCGCCCGGACAGTCGACGGCGTGCACACAACAAAAAACATGGGAATGTTGTGAATGTCTGTACTCACAAACAACTCATGGGTGGAACGTCTGAGGCATTTGTTCACGCTGAGCGGCTTGAGAGCAGCGTGGAGACCGCTGTTAGCTGTTAGCTGTTAGCTGTTGGCTGTTGGCTGTTGGCTGTTGCGTTGAGTGTGCAGCGTCCAGGCTAACTCGTGACACCTGTAACTATTTCTGTCATTTCGCACTGCGTTCAAATGGTTACTTAAAGCCATCGTTCCCAGCCGCATACATCGTTATTAAGCTGAATCCAAGTCGATGGGAAAACTGTACACTGTCAAACAGCCCACACAGTATGTTGAAATCCAGCCTGAGCTCAGCGTGAGGTCAGTCAGCTGTGGCAAAGTGTGAGACGTCCGGATCAACCTGTGATACAAACACCTGTACCAACCGTCGACCAGCTGCAGCTGTATTAATGTACTACATGTATGCTGCTACAGGAACACTTTTCTTTTCCTTTTGGTTCTTTGCAAAGCTGGATGTTTGCTAGCAAATGTAACCTTCCAGTTGACTTGCCAGATTTCTTTCATTTGTTTTATTAATTAAATATATTGGAAGTAAATTAAGTATGGATCATTACAAATACTTTGCTTTGAAAGTACCAAGTAGTCACACAGTAAGAAAAAAGTAGGAAGTGATTAGCAAACTCAGATTTAAATATTAATTTTTAAATCATGCATGGAAATATACATAAAAAATTGCTGCATCGAGAATAGGTTTAGAATCGAATCGTTGACCTCTGAATCGGAATCGAATCGAACCGTGAGGTGCCAAGAGATCCCCACCCCGAGCTCTTGTGCACCTCTAACTGCTCCGTTCACAGAGGCAGGGTTACTCAGGTTAGGCACTCTTGATTATCTGTCAAGGCACAAACTGGCATAGAGTTTAGATTCTCTGCTCGAGCCCGATCCGGACCTCGTGCTTGTTTGTGTTTGTGTCGCTGTGTGGGGTACACGTGAGTTGTTCTCGTGCTGAAAACGTGACTTGTGGCATACGTGACATCACCCACCGAGACACAAGAAGAAAGCAAAAATATATATTTCTACTAAGGAAAATGACAAAAATAATAGTAACGCACAGTGACTTGAGTAAATAACTTCAGTCTGATCACGGTTTTGGAAATATTAAAGCGTTAGATTACTCATTACTAAAAAAAAGTGGTCAGATTAGTAACGCGTTACCGGCATCACCGAGCTTGCAGATGTAAAGAAAAAAATTAGAACAGGAGAATCAACTTTGAGCAAGTTTGGAGGAAAGTCGGAGGTATGGAATAATTTTAAACAAGCCGTGGGTAGTGACAACAACTCATAATTACAGTTAATCTGTTTTGGTGATCCAGCCTCAGACTGAGCCAGTACAGGCAAAGTGGTCAGCACGTGTGAGTTACTGAAATCTGCAGGTCACCATAAACTAGTAACTTAATCCGATACATTAAACAGAGTCATGCAATGAAATGCAAGTTATAGTCCCTTTATGCTACAAATGAAAAACTCCTTTTCAAGGTGGAGTGTTGATGACGAGTTCAGCAGGTTTTTGTAACCCACTGTTGAGCCTTCCTGTCCCAGCCGTGAAGAACCAGTCAGGATGCTTTCGATTGTCCCTGTAAAAGTTTACCCAAACTTTTTAAGTTTCCTTAGAAAGCAGAGCTTTGTGTGTGCTTGTTTTTGTTCACCAGGACGATGATGTGTGGAAACCATGACTTAATGATTTCCAGAAATCTAAAACTGTTTGGATGTTCCACCTCAGCTCCACCATGTAGACAGGGGTGTTTGTCTTTGCCTCCCTCTTTTTAAAATCAACAGTCAGCTCCTTGGTATTGCTGATGTTGAGCAGTAGGTTGTTGATCTCCTCCCCATGGTTGTTTGTATTGCGGCCGATTATGGTGGCGTTATCCTCGTCCTTTCAGAGTGTGATACTGATGACCAGAGTGTTTAGTTTGCAATCAGTTTCATGGGTGGGATTATTGAATACTGAGCTGAAATCAACAAAAAGCATTCTGATGTAACTGGTCTTATATTGGAGATGAAGACTGAGTGAAGGGCATTAGATATGGCTAGCTTCGATGTTGCTTTTGATGTGCTTGAGAATCAGTCAGTGCGTTTACATGACACTCAAGAAAACCGAATTACTGGGTTAGTCGACCTATGATTGGATTTTTAAGATGCATGTATACACCTTAGTCTGACTAAAATCGGACCAGATCAGATTTCTCATAGTCGGATTAAAACACGTAGATTATTTGATTGATAGTCGCATTACTCCTGCATGTATACATGTATCAGATCCAGTGTTGGGGCTCGTTACTCAAAAAAGTAATCTATTACACATTACACATTACTCTCAAAATAGTAGTGCCTTACATGATTACTCCCTGAAGAAAGTAATTAGTTACATTACTAGTTACATTACTCCTAACGCATTACACCCAACACTGATCAGATTGGATTGGATTTTGCGTTCTGCGCAGGCGCAAGATTTCTTTCCCGGGGCCGTGAACCAGAAGTAGAAGGACGGCGGCGTTTTTCCTCCAAAATCACCGCAAGAAAGAACGCCATTGTGCATCTAGTTTGTGTAATTATCATGTACACCATAAATGAAATGTACAAAGATGTAGCTTCATCTCACTCTTCGTACGCCATCTTTCTCAAATGCCGAGGCAGTTTGTTGTTGCTGGTGACGTAAAGAGGTCAGCCAGAGGTGGCTCTGTTACCACTAGTTGAAATGAGTACAGCGCAACCTATCGTACCGGGGGAATGACATGCTTTGGCTTATAATCCGATTTTCTCACCAGCATGTATACTCAGACAATTGCAGTTGTCTGATTGAGTAGCATAGTCGAACTATGGCTGTAATCTGACTAGCTGTGCATGTAAACGTACCGAGTTACAGGTACAGGTACAGGAACAATGGTAGGCATCTCAAAGCAGGTGGGAACAGTCTCTTGTGAGAGTGACTCTAAGATTCCACTGGATGCATGTCCGTTGCGTTCCGCCTCTGGAAAAGGTTTTGCTCCGTCATCTATCGTCCAGCAACCCGACTGGCTGCGTTTTGAATTCAACATGGCACAGCACTGCCGGACAGCTGGGGTTGCGAAACTGAGGAGTAACAATGATAATAATATAATGTAACAATAATTACATAATTATGCTTGACCGCAGATATACATATGTGTTATAAACATGAAGTGCTTGTATTTGTCTCTTTTTTGAGATTTTTGTGCTGGCATCAATATTGAGTGTTTTATTTTGAAAAATTAACCAGATGTTATGTTGTTGTTGTTGTTGTTGTTTGGGTGTGTGACTTCCTGTCTGCTCTGTGCTGAAATTGTCTGAATTGCTGCATTGTTCTCTGGCAGGGTTTGGACTGCTGGAGTTGGGACAGAGCAGATATGCTGCCATTGCAGACACATATCTGGTTGAATCTAGCAGTGAGATGTTGAAAAATGTTGGTAGTAACATAGACCAGCTAATTGGCACAAGGTTTTAATTAGGGCTGTCAGACGATTAAAAAAATTAATCTAATTAATTACAGGATTTGTAATTAATTAATCTAATTAATCGCATTTTAATCTCATATCTGCTAAAGCAGTGTACTGCTGGTACCCAAATACAGAATTCGACTTCTAGGACATTACAAAATTGTATTGCATGACGAATCAATTGAATACACTAAGAAGAGAAGGACTTGCTGTTCAAAGGCCCGAGCAACGATGTGCTCGCCTCGCTCCCCTGAGTCGCCTCCATGTCTGTTGTCACCCTGCTTTGACTAGCGACTCGGGCTGTAACGATACACCAAACTCACGATTCGGTTTGTATCACAATTTTTGACCCACGGTTCAATAAAAACCTCGATTTTTTTTTGCTTTCTAAATTAAACATTTTATTTATGTAACATTTCAATAACTTATGTATATGATATTTGTCTGATAGTATCAGAGGTGCAGTATTGTGGAGGGCGTGTCTATCTGATGGTCTGTTAACTGCACAGATCCCTCACTCAACTTAATACAGAGAAATGTCCCACAAAACAACGTTACAGAACCAAACTAAGGTAACGTAGTAACTGTAACTGTCTTTGGCAACAAGTTAAAAATACCACAGCTGTACTGGAGAAGCGTCCTTCCTCCCGCCCGTCCTACAGACTCCTCCTCACATTTCTGCCGTGCGTCTGTCACTGGCAAAAAAACTTTACCTCACCGAGTGTTTCGGATGAAAAAAAATCTCCGCGACGGTCAGCCCTCCGGACCAAGATGTCAGTGGACTTTACCCTGGAAGACAGTCTCCGTCGGTTTTGATTGACAGGGAGGGGAGACACCGGGGAAACCCCTTGAAAACACACACGTCATCATCATGACTTGTACCGTCACGTCTCTTTAGGAGCCGCAGCACCAGCTTTCTGTGTCAATTACACAGCGGTTCGTCTTTACAGCGGTGTTTCGCTCTGTGTGAACAAACAATGGCGGAGAATTGGTGAACAACCGCTGCAATGTTAATGTGGTGTTACTTACAGCTCATAGGGCTGATCTGGACTGGAAGTTGTGTCGCGATTCTGCCTTCTCACAGCGCGAGACAGGTTCGTGGACCTGAGTGTCGCGATTTCAGCTTCGGTACGTGTTTCATTACAGCCCTACTAGCAACGCAGGTGGGAAGTAACGTGCCACTGCCAAGTAGCCTACGGGTCATTCAATGGGCCAAATTTAAAATGCTCCCGCATTGAATTGCCATTCAGAATCTCAGAATTAATGCGTTAATTTTTATAACGCGTTAATTTGCAGTGTAATTAATTAATCTAATTAACGCGTTAAACTGACAGCCCCAGTTTTAATACACAACCATGGCTGTTATTAGGACCTGCAGCTTCACTCATGTTTACTCTCAGTAGAATTCTTTCACCTCTGCTGCGGAGTAGACTTAACAGCTGACTCTTTGCTCAGATGATCAGCGCAAACTTAAAAATATGTTTAGCTTATCGCCAACGTGGCCTCACGCACATTTGTAGCCTGTTATATTTTTTAAATGACACATTATATCTTAAAACAATCAATCTTATGTTTTTCAGCAGGGAGGGTAGATGGCGACGCCTAAACAGGTCCTTTTGGGAACTTTGGAAGATTTGGGAAAGGATGACTTTAAACATTTCAAGTGGCTCCTGCAGCAGGAGGGAATCGCGGAAGGCTTCCCAGCAATCCCAAAATGTCGACTGGAGAAAGCAAACAGGAGGGACACAGTGGATCAGATGGTGCAGGCCTACAGTATGAACGCCATCAACGTGACCAGAATGGTTTTGGGGGAGATGAAACAGAATGATCTGTTGGAGAAATTATCAAACACCATCTCAGAACCTACAGGTAGGTCAGTAAAAACAGAAAGTAAGAATTTGTATATTATACAGCCTTGCATCACATAATGAACTATCACAAACTACTTCACATAAAAATCTAAACACATACAACAGATATCGACTTTGCCCCCAAAGTAACCCCCTTTGAGTATAGTGGAGGGCTTTGAGTACCACATTTACTTATTTAGCCTGTGTAGTTGCATCACCCAAACAAATAGTCCTAGGTGAAGGGTCAGAAACAAGTCACGTCACCAGAGTTACACCAGAATTCTGAGGGTAACTTGACTCAGACTGTTTCTTAATCGAAGATGATTTAAAGTTAGAATTGTGCACATGTATCTGGTAGTGTTTTTTATGATTAAATTTACCATGGCATCCTCTCATTTGTGTCATCTCATTTTTGTTCATTCAGAGATTCTTGCTGAGTGCAAGCAAAAACTCAAAACCAACTTGAAGAAGAGGTTTCACTGTGTGTTTGAGAAAATCACAAAAGCAGGAAGTTCTAAACCTCTCCACGAGATCTACACTGAGATTTATATCATGCAAGAAGAAACAGGAGAGGTCAACATGGAACATGAAGTCAGACGGATTGAAACTGCAAACTGGAAACCACCAACACAGGAAACAAGAATCAGATGTGAGGACATCTTTAAAGCCTCACCTGGAAGAGATGAACCAATCAGAACAATGATGACAAAGGGAGTGGCTGGTATTGGGAAGACAATCTTAACACAGAAGTTCACTCTGGACTGGGCTGAAGACAAAGCCAACCAGGACATACAGTTCACATTTCCATTCACTTTCAGAGAGCTGAATGTGCTGAAAGAGAAAAAGTTCAGCTTGGTGGAACTTGTTCATCACTTCTTCACTGAAACCAAAGAAGCAGGAATCTGCAGGTTTGAAGAGTTCCAGGTTGTGTTCATCTTTGACGGTCTGGATGAGTGTCGACTTCCTCTGGATTTCCACAACACTGAGATCCTGACTGATATTACAGAGTCCACCTCAGTGGATGTGCTGCTGACAAACCTCATCAGAGGGAAACTGCTTCCTTCTGCTTGTGTCTGGATAACCACACGACCTGCATCAGCCAATCAGATCCTTCCTGAGTGTGTTGACATGGTGACAGAGGTCAGAGGGTTCACTGACCAACAGAAGGAGGAGTACTTCAGGAAGAGATTCAAAGAGGAGGAGCAGGCCAGCAGAATCATCTCCCACATCAAGACATCACGAAGCCTCCACATCATGTGCCACATCCCAGTCTTCTGCTGGATCACTGCTACAGTTCTGGATAATGTGTTGAAGGCCAGAGAGGGAGGAGAGATGCCCAAGACCCTGACTCAGATGTACATCCACTTCCTGGTGGTTCAGTCCAAAGTGAAGAACGTCAAGTATGATGGAGGAGCTGAGAGAGATCCACACTGGACTCCAGAGAGCAGGAAGATGATTGAGTCTCTGGGAAAACTGGCTTTTGAGCAGTTGCAGAAAGGAAACCTGATCTTCTATGAATCAGACCTGACAGAGTGTGGCATCGATATCACAGCAGCCTCAGTGTACTCAGGAGTGTTCACAGAGATCTTTAAAGAGGAGAGTGGACTGTACCAGGACAAGGTGTTCTGCTTCATCCATCTGAGTGTTCAGGAGTTTCTAGCTGCTCTTCATGTCCATCTGACATTCTTCAATTCTGGAGTGAATCTGTTGGCAGATGCAAGATGGTGGTGGGCTAGAACTTTGGCCTACCTATGGTCTGTAGTATTTGGAGATAACTCTAAACTATCACATGTCCATGAGAGTGCTGTGAAGAAAGCCTTACAGAGTCCAAATGGACACCTGGACTTGTTCCTCCGCTTTCTCCTGGGTCTTTCACTGGAGACCAGTCAAAATCTCCTCCGTGGTCTGCTTACAGAGACAGGAACTAAGTCAGAAACTAATCAGGAAACAGTCCAGTACATCAAGAAGAAGATCAGTGAGAATCTGTCTCCAGAGAGAAGTATCAATCTGTTCCACTGTCTGAATGAACTGAATGATGGTTCTCTAGTTGAGGAGGTCCAACAGTACCTGAGTTCAGGAAGTCTCTCAACAGTTGAACTGTCTCCTGCTCAGTGGTCAGCTCTGGGCTTCATCCTGTTGTCATCAGAAGAAGATCTGGATGTGTTTGACCTGCAGAAATACTCTGCTTCAGAGGAAGCTCTTCTGAGGCTGCTGCCAGTGGTTAAAGCCTCCAACAAAGCTCTGTAAGATGCTTATATGTACTGTATGTATGTAATACTGTATGTATAGAAACACAAAACTTCTAAATGAATTTTTTTTTTTCTAAATTGATTGTTCTGGCTTAATTTTCATCTTCCTCAGCCTGAGTGACTGTAATCTGTCAAAGAGAAGCTGTGAAGCTCTGGCCTCAGTTCTCAGCTCCCAGTCCTGTAGTCTGAGAGAGCTGGACCTGAGTAACAACAACCTTCAAGATTCAGGAGTGAAGCTGCTCTGTGCTGGACTTGAGAGTCTGCAATGTAAACTGGAAACTCTCAGGTCAGAATTTAAGTCTGTAACTTTGCATGACACTGAAAGTAGTTTTAATGAAGTGTGCATGTGTTCAATGCGTCTCTACGTACAAATCTGTAACTGAGTTGTTCTCCAATTATTGACAATAACATTTACGCAATATTGTTTGTTCCTGGGAATAGCTTTTTCTGGTGAATGTTTTGATATTTCCTTAGTTTGTCTTCAGTCTTACAACTAACGCTATTCTCCAATTTTCTGCAAATTAGAGAACCTTTAAGATGAACAGATTAAAAACACTTGGCAGCTTGTCATTTTGTAGTTGTAACAGTTGACTGACTTCTGCTGTCTAATTCCAGACTGTCAGGCTGTCTGGTCACAGAAAAGGGCTGTTCTGCTCTGGCCTCAGCTCTTAGCTCCAACCCCTCCCATCTGAGAGAGCTGGACCTGAGCTACAATCATCCTGGAGACTCAGGAGTGAAGCTGCTGACTGCTGGATTGGAGGATCCAGACTGGAGACTGGACACTCTCAGGTATGAGAGCTCACACTATACCTCTGTTACACTGACAAACTGTGGAACTCTACCTGATAAAATGTGTTGTTTTTTATAATAAAAGAAAATACACTGGACTGACTGTGTTACCTTATTACAGAGTGGACCATTGCGGAGAACAGAGACTGAAACCTGGTCTGAGGAAGTGTAAGTGCGGATTCAGTTTGATTCATGAAAACACAACAGCACACAGTCAAGTCCCTTTTTTATAAACACCCATAGAAATTACTCATCAAAACCTCACAGACAATAAATGATTCAACAAATGTACCATTTTGATAATTTACATTATTTCTAGGGAAGACAATGCAGTCTTTTAATAATGTTTGAATAACAATGTAAAATTGATTTTAAATTAAAAACAAATTAAAACATTTTAAGAATATAAACAGTTGTTTTAGCTTCTAACCTGTTGCTGTTTTGTCTTTTCTCTTCATCAGATTTCTGTAAACTCACACTGGACCCAAACACAGTCAACAGACGCTTGAAATTGTCTAACAACAACAATAGCGTGACGGTGGTGAGAGAGGAGCAGCCATATCCTCATCATCAAGAGAGATTTGATAAATTCCTTCAACTGCTGTGTGAAAATGGTCTGACTGGTTGCTGTTACTGGGAGGTTGAATGGAAAGGAGAGGTTTATGTAACAGTCACATACAAAGGAATCAGAAGGAAAGGAGGCAGTTATGACTGTTTGTTTGGGGGGAATGATCAGTCCTGGAGTCTGAAGTGCTCTGATAGTGATGGTTATACTGTCTGGTACAATAACATAAAGACAGTCCTCTCTCACTCCTCCTTCTCTTCTGTCTCTAACAGAGTAGCAGTGTATGTGGACTGTCTTGCTGGCACTCTGTCCTTCTACAGAGTGTCTTCTGACTCACTGATCCACCTCCACACCTTCAACACCACATTCACTGAACCTCTTTATCCTGGGTTTGGATTCTGGTCTGACTCTTCAGTGACTCTGTGTTCATTGTAGGAGGAAGAGCCTTGTCCTGTGTACAGAAACATTCACAATATGAACAGCAGCTAAAATAACAATTTCTGCCCTGCCACTTTTTTGTTTCTGTTGTGGAAGAGCTTGATTCATGACATTCATTACAAGCAGACATGCAAGAAAAGGTATAACAATGAAAAAATGGATAAGCTTTAGCACATTAAAGGATAGAGTGGAGACAGGTGGTCAGTGTCCTACTGTCCACTAAATCTGGGAAAATAACGGCCAAGGTAGAAAGAAAATGTCAAACTGTTCAATGGCGCACCAGGTGGTTCAAAAGGCCATATAAGAGATTGTGTATTCATGTTGGTACCTCAGTTGATTGAGAGACAGAAGTAGGGACTCAAGTTTGCGGCTTGGATTCAAGTTGCACTAAGTCACACACTCGGTAACTTTGGGAATAACAATTCAATGTCAAACTGCTTATAATTACATGTTAATTTTGTACATTATGTTCATATGTATATAGGAGTTTATTCTATTCTATTTCTTACCTTTTAATTATATTGTTTCTTCTTTACCATTGTTGTTGTTTTTTAAAATACTGCTATCCTGGCAAACAATTTTCCCTGTTTGTGTGACAATAAAGGAATACTGATTCTGAAACTTGACTTGAAAGTTGTCTTCAACATTAAGAAAATGTCTGACGAGCAAACATCATTCCCTCATGCGCAACCTTAAACATCTGGTGTGTGCTGCAAGCAGCCACAGCTGACATCAGCTGCTGCTGCCTTTCAATTTGCCTAAGTATTGCCTGTAGGAACTACACAAAAGGTGAAAACAAAAGAACTGCCAAATGCAGCGTTTGTGGAATCAATGATTTCTTTTTACACAGAACTGTTCTTGTTTGAATATCACCAGTTTATGGACTTGCAGTATATTTCAGATAATTTGGCAACAATAGTGTTTTGCATTTAGCTACTGCGGCTGTGTATTTAAATTGTAAAGCAAAATATGCTTGTGAACTTTAAAGGAAAGCTTTCATTGTGCTTCATTGTTTTCTATAATGCATTGCAATAGCCTGTTTAAAGTAATCATATACCAAACAACTAATCAGTATTGATAACACTCTATGCTGATAGATACAGGAGTGATGATAATACAGAACATGCTTTAAATTTCGTAGACATGACTTTTCAGTGCTCTACAGTTTTGCCAGATTGGGCGGTTTTCCGCCCAATTGGGTTACTTTTGTTTATGCCAGGCGGGAAAAAAATACATTGGGCGGGTGAATAAAATTTGGGCTGGTTTTGTCCACGTTTGGCGAGTTTTCAATATTGTGAAAACTGCACTCTGAACTACGGAAGTCCACGAGGAGCGCCGGAGGAAAGCGACAACAGTGACAATACCCCCTCCCCGCGCGCGCGCTGACGGCGAGGATCGTACAATGCCCCCCCCCGCTGACCCCTAGAAGCGTCCGCCCCACGGTTTGGGCTGGTTTTTATGGGATTGGGCGGGTTCTAAGATGTGATTGGGCTGGAAACTGTCAATCTGATCTGGCAACACTGGTGCTCTAAGTAGACTCCATGACATGCAGCAAACAACAGAATGTTCATTACAACCATAACCATATCTTGGACTTGTGACCAAAGGCTTGAGACTTGACTTGGACTTACAAAAAAGTATTTTTGAGCATATCTGTCTTGAGAGAGCTCAGTATTTGGTGAAGGTAATAAAACTGTAGTGAGCGATAAGTCCCTTCATGGTCTCATAATTTCCTGTTTCAAGGTTTTTAATTGGTAGATAGCGTAAAAATTTAACTGGCTTGCCAAAGTCTAATTTGGCGAGCCAGCCAGGAAATACCTAAAAACCAAGACTCGGTAAATTATAAGAGTAGAGATGGATTTTCATTACATTCAGTTCAGCAATCTAAACTTACTGCTAACAGACATGTTATCTAACACGCCGGCCGAGCTGTTTTGTTGAAAGTTTCTCACATTTTTAAGCCTCATTTTTCTGTTAGATAGTTACTGGGTATTTGGAGGAACAGGATGTGGTGCACACTTTGAGAAAGAAAATGAGTTTTTCTCCACATACTGAGTCATGTAAATATGAACAATAGACTAGCTCCTTGAATGTTATAGCTGCTGATGAACACATTCTGGAGAGGGGAAAATAGAATGTTGGCAAAATACTAATATAATTAAAAAAAAATTTCTATGGAGTGCAAATTGACTCAATAAAAATATTCTTTGGAATAACTCTTGTAAATGTTTTCCTAACTGTGCAACCATACCACACCAGTTCAAATCACTTCCCAGGACGATAAAACCTTCTGCCATGGTAGAGAAAATATAATTTAGTTCATGAAAAAAATCATGATCCTGAGCATTAGGAGCATAGATGTGACAAAGATTCACTTTAACCCCAGACAATATGGTTTCAACACAAATAACTCTTCCCTGGTCATCCTAGTATTGTTACAAAATATTAAATATGATAACCATACCATTTATTTTGCTTAAATAAGAACTATGCACTATGTTTCCTACCCAGTCTCTTTTTTCACTTTACTCATATCACTGTCAAATGAGTTTTCTGAAGTCTGCAGCTTTGTTTGTCACAGGTGAAATGTTACTCTTCCCTTTTCCAAGGCAAGTGAAGCATCTTGACCAGAGGAAAATGCACTTGCATTTCCTTCAGTTTCATGAAACCTGTTATATTTCCGGGTAAACTAAATTGTTCCTACAACACTTATCCCAGTCACACCCAGAGTAAATTCAAAGCTGATGCTGAACCTGTTGGGGCAACTGAAAATCAGTAGCTTGTCTAGTGCAAATGAGAGTTGGTCAAACAATATACAATATTTATTTTGTAAGTTTTTTATTACTTGCAAGCAACAGTCACACATCAGCAGTGCATAGATGACTGAAGAGAGGCAGTCTCTCCTCATCCTTTATAATAGTAGAAATAAATACACACAATTGGAGCAGTCACATGGTTACATGTAACCTCACTTAAAATAACATTCCCACTATCTCCACATCCACCACAGGTTAACATTAATTGGACATACATGGTTTTCAGTTTTTTTTTAGAAGTTTGGGTTTTTTCCCCAAACAGCCAGAATCTCTGTAAGTGCTTCTGTCATTGATCTATAAGAGTTTGAATACACTTCAATATTTTCCATTCTCACCTGACCTTTTTTTATTTTAGAATAAGCCTGCAGATTACCTGTAACTGCCCTGTAGCTGGAAAATGCAATGTGTCCGCATCATTATAGCCTTACATGGTTAGTGTTCAAACTTGAAAACAAAAAACAACACGTGTTTCTTAGGAAATATCCACGTACCTGTTAAAAAAAGGCATTTTATGACCTCAAATTGCCTGTGCTTGAGAGTAACGGGCATTAACTCAGTATTTCCTTATTAACACTAACTTTGTACATATAAGATCATCAAAAACGAGTACTTGGGTGGAGAGACAGCTAAAAAAAAGGGGAAAATGCATAAAACTGGAGGACCTGTTAGTTAGCTTGTGAATTGGTTAATGAGATACAAACGTTATAACTCAAAAGTTAAATTAAAGGGTACATATTGATGAAAAGTGACTGTAGCTGGAGAATCTGATACAGGCTTAAATAGAAAAGGGAAGCACTTTTAAGTCTGTTTTGTGTTTTACTTGCTCATCATCATTTCTTCATTTAACTCAATTGCTAGCATTTTAGTAATGTGCTTGTGTCAACTTTACATTTAGGTCATTTTATTTTATTTTATTAAGGTTTGTTTTAGGCTAAAAACATGTTGTACATTTTTTCAATGCACGTTATTTGTGTATTTCCACTAAGTGGAAGCACTGCCATATTTTTATCATTTATGAATAAGTTTAAAAGCTAGAAATGTCCCTCTTGCTCCCCAGGTTAGCATGGTCAGCCATTATTAAAAGTACCCAGGGCCCGCACATAGTGCCACAACACTATGTAAACCGTTAATAACTGTAAAGATACATGGGTCAGGGCCAACATCAATAGAATACAGCCTACATTGATGTTATAAATTCCACCTGTACTTTAAAGTAAAAATGTATGCAGTGAAAAGGTACACGGAAAGAGTGTTTGACTGATGAAAGCATATGTGATGGCAGTTAATCTGTATTTTGTCACTCTTTAATCATGGATTACTGTGCTTTGAATTAATTATTTGACTGACATGGATCTACTCGATGTTTGGGAATAAGACAAGACAGTTTTTGTAGAAGTTTGATGCACCTCTGAAACAGCCAGATGTTTCAACGGTGAGTTGTCAAAACTTTGTTAATGTTTGGTTGTCCTCATGACTCTACCTACCTGAAGTGTTTTTTTCTTGAAATGGTTTGAATGAGTAGAATCACAAAAATCTAAGGTTTCCAATAATATATGTTAAGAGTACACTGAACTCAACTCAGGAGTTCTGTAAATCGTCTCGGTGTGGTTCTGCTGTCAGGCAAATGAGCTGGATGACCCTCAGATGGTCCATCAGAATGTTAATGTTTCTTCATCCAAAATAGTGAATTCATAGATAACAACATATAAACTTCACATTTTGTCTCATCAGCTCTACTACATGAGATCAAACTGCTGCTCCTCCATTATACGTTTCTGAACTGAGCTGATTTGTGGCTCATTAGATGGTTAGTTAGCACTATCTGGTGGACAGATAGTAGAACTACATCATCTGATGTGTGATTTCTCTGATACTGACCGGTTCTGACGTCACTCTGATGTGTCTTTAGCCTCGGACACTGAAGTTATGAGGATGTGACGGTGTCCTCAGATCAGATGGACACAGACACCAGGACTGACCAGAAAGAAACAAGCAGCTTCTCTCCCAGTGTTTCGTCCACACATGAAGCTGGAAAGTGTAAGTTGACCTGAGGTGAGTTCAGCAGTTGAGAATCCTATCAGACAAATCTGGACACGTTTGATCAACACCATCACTTTGTGTTTGTGCTATAAATATTTATTTGTTGCAGGTATAAATATTCTGGACGTCACTTGAAGTTAAAGGACAATAATTGGAGAATCATTCTCATGAATCACTTTTAGTGGTTCACTGGTAGAATCGACAGCATTTTGATTATAATCTAAGATATGGTCAGTAAAAAACACAAGTGTTGACTGGTCAGAAAGTTTAGATCAACTGGATTTTAATGTTAACACTGCAAAATTTAATCTTACCAGCACCGACACAGTCATTATTTCCAATTAATAGTAACCTTTACTTAATTAGATAAATCCTGTTTACACAGTTCATGTCTCAAGAATCAGATGACTGTTGGTTAGTGTGGTTTCTGTTTTCTTGTCATTAGTCACGTAAACCAACGAACAGGCTGCTAATCTACACTCAGATGAGGAAGTTAAACTCTTATTTCTCGATATGGATGCAGCTTCTCACATGTTATGAACACATGAGCCTTCAATATGACAATTCTGTGGAGTCAGCTAACTAAACTGTGCTGAGGCAAAGAATACTGATATGAAGCAACATTTTAGGATAACAGGTATCAATGCAATGAAACTCAGTTCAATTTGTCTCCACCTAGTGGTGTAACCAACGAATTTACAATTATATGTAGAGATGCACTGATGACAGTTTTCATGGCCAATTCTGATTTCTTACTTTTTTTTAATCTGACCTGCTGATTCTGATTTTGGGTGCGTCTGACTTTCTAAGATCTGTAATTGACAACATACCCAAAAATGTCTGTTAGTAATAAAATACTGAAAATCAAATAGTCCTACATCTTGTCAAACTGCACCAGGTTACAGGAGCCCCCTTCTCTCAAACAAGTTTCAAAATAAGTATTAATTTAGGGAAAATAATAATAATAATACAAATAACAATAATAATAATTGTAATTTAAGCAAATTAAAAACTCAAAGACATGACAACAACAAAAAAGTTATTTTTTCTCAGTGTGCTTGAGTTGCAAGCATACGGTTTAGACTGATGAATTTACAGGATACCACATATTAATAAATGCATGAAAAAATTATTAATACAGTTTGAAATGTTACGAGTGGCAATTCATAAGCATTACATGCAAACATGTATTGATACATCTCTCTATAAAAGCAAGGAATCTCTGTCTGTCTGTCTGTCTGTCTGTCTGTCTGTGCCTCAAATATCTCTGCGGATCAGGATCAGACTGACCTGAGAGTTTCAACATGGCTGCCGTTTGGTTCAGTGGTGTGCGACTTCGCATTTGTTTGGACTGCAATGATACCGTGAATAAATTATTTCATAAATGCTTTACAAATTCGGGAGCATAGTCTACCGGAGCCACCACAGTGACATGCGCATTAGAGCCAGTCACTGCAGAGCTCAAGCCTACGACATACGTTAAGAAATAAGCGGATGTATACCTGCGGCAGCGCGAGCTGGACCGGGAGTTAGCCGGCGGTTCGGTCGCATTCTGTTCTGTGCATCTAAACTGACTGTTGTGGATTAATGAGACCAAACGAGACCGGACCGTGTCTGTTCGGGTCTGAGGAGAGCGGATTTATACTTACAGCGGCGCGAGCTGGGCCGGGAGTTAGCCGGGAGTTCGGTCCCGTTCTGTTCTGTGCATGATCTAAACTGACTGTTGTTGATTAATGTGATTAAACAAGACCGGACCGGTCTGTTCGGGTCTGAGGAGATGCGGAGACGCACGGACAACAAAGTGGAAACGGAATCTGTGGATGTTCGTGTGTAGCTAGCTGCTAGCCGCTAACCAACCTACACGGCCCACCTCCCGAGTCGATGGACCGGACGCACCGACATGTCCAAAACCGGACTTAGGGTAAATAATGTCCGCCACGCTTTTTCGTGAACATTGCCATCACGTTTGCTTTGTGTCTGGTGCAGAAGAAATGGTAAAAATGGGCTTTTGTCACGAAATTGTTCAAGCAGCAAGTTTGGTTGTTTAGCAACAGGAAGTTGTGGGAGGGACGTCGGCGGATGATTGACAGGCAACGACGGCCCGTGTACTGACAGCGATATTGAGAATTGAGAGATTTGTGACATTTAGCGTGTTTGGAGTGTATAGTAGTGTATTATGTAGTGTTTGGTGTCGTGTGTTTAGTGTGTAGTGGAGTCGTTTTTTTGTTTAATGAGTCATAACTGGAGAAGCTGAATGTGGAGCAGGCAGTGCAGCTCTTCATTCAGCTGGAAGGAGCATTGCCGGCATTTAAATGTAAATATTTAAACAGAACTTTGTACATTTTTAAAATGTATGCACATATTCAGCAAACAACAATTTATATTTGCATTATAAGTAACAAAAAATGGTTTGTTAAACATATTTGTGGTTTTCACAGTAAAAAATAACTTTTTCTACTCAGATTTTATGTTTTTTTTGTGATTTTAGGTCTTTTGTGTTAATACAATATGTCAAAATGAAAAAATAACTGTACAGTCACACATGTGAGGTTGTGCTGAAAATAATCACACCAAGTAAACAGTTTTTAAGGTGAAATAAAATGGCAAAATCAAAAATAGTCAAAAACGACCAATTATACCCTGGAATATCGGATTTCATAACAAACCTAAATATCCCTGATGTTCCACCTTCAAACAGCCTCATTTGGCCATCAATGAAAAAGCTTTTTAACCTCCCACTTTTCTATAGGAACACATATTTCCTACGGGTACTGCACTAGTTGATATAATTGACGGGTGCAGTGAAATGAAACAGAGAATTACAATCAACACACTATTCCAAGGTCCTGAGAGGGAATTTCAATTTTCCTTGTGACCTCTGAGCCAGTCTTAAGATAGGTAGATGCTTCATCATTCAATAAACCGTCTTGTCATTTGGTCTTTGATGTTACTAATGTCCTGTTGTGTTTGGAGTCATTTCATGACCCTTGAGGGGCCGTCTTGAAGACAACAGGCTGACTGAGAGGGTTCCAGTCCAGTTCAAATGAAAGCAGGGTCGATAATCCTAGAGGATGATATAAAAAAAATTCTCCAGTTATAAGGGAAATCTATTTTAGAAGGTTCCCTTACCAACTTGGGGATATAAAAACAAGATGATACTAACAAAGCAACATTGGAGTTGTATTTTGAATTCAGTTTTTTCTTGTGTCATAAAAGGCCCATTCTCTTCACTAATTATATATTATTTCACCTGTTCAACTTTCATGACCTGGACTGTCCAATCTGTAATGGTAAACAGTAGGCCTATGTCATGTCTGCAGTTTATAGCATAATCAGGAATGACATTGAGTATGATGAGTATGGTTAAAGGCAATCAGCTATTTTTTTAGGCCTTTACTTGGAAATTAGACTGTGATAAATATCACTTATGGTTTTCTTCAATAATTTTGCATCGTTTTTGCTGTTGCCTGTGCCCCACAATATAACAATTCCAGTCTATCTTCACCACTTTAGACACATTTACAGCAGAGGGGAATTCATTTTTGGGCAATTTTCCAAGGGCTCATCGCTAGAGATACTTTAATAGCTGGGATCTGTATCTGTTTTACACTCAGGTTTTGCAATTTGTTTGTGTTTGATTTCTATGGTAATTCTCCCAACATGTCATCATTCATTGAACATATTATTTGGGATATTTTGAACCTGCTGGTGTCATGATTACAAGTTCAAGGATGCTAGTTCTCTTCTGGCGGTGACAGTGGGGTGCAACTCTGTCCCACCTTCTCGGTCAGGACTGCACAGTGATATGACAAGCTGAGGTCATCAGCAATGTGCGTACCGAGAAGCCTGGGGCACCTGACTTGCTCCACGCAGAACCATTGATGAGAAGAAGGTGGTGGGCAGCATGGGACTTCCTGAAGTCAGCTGTCAAGTAGAGGAAGCCAGCTCACAACAAACAGAAACGGCAGGATTAGAACAGGCTGGAGGGGCACTAGCTGGCTCAAGACAATCCAGCTGGACAGCCGGATGCTAGTAAGCACGGTACAGGGTAGCTGGGAAACTCTGGATGTTAAGGATTTTCTTTAGCTCAGAAAGGTGAAGGTTCAGCCAAGACTTAGAGGACACTTCCTTGCAGTCCATAGTTAAGAGCTCCTTTTTTGTAGTCGTCTAACAACAATAGATGCACAGGAGACAGGACGAATCATACAGATTGTCCATGACTGGCCAAATTGTACTGATATGATCAGTGCTAGCAGGGTAGCTACAGTGCAGAGGAAGGTCCCAAGTCCAGAAGATTGAGGGAGATTTGGTGCGATTCAGTGATTTAATAAGTTCAACTGAGATATGTAGAGTTATGGACTAAAAAAGAAAAGCAAAGGTTGAAACCAGAAGGAAGGTTGTATCTTATAACAATCTATCGTTTGCATCTTTGCAGGGAGGGCAGATGGCAACACCTCAACAGATTATATTCAGAACTTTAGAGAATTTGGGAGATGAGGACTTTCAAAAATTTAAGTGGCACCTTCAGGGGGCCCTGGAGGGCTTCCCAGCAATCCCAAAATGTCGACTGGAGAAAGCAAATAGGATGGACACAGTGGATCAGATGGTGCATACCTACTGTATAAACACCATCAAAGTGACCAGAATGGTTTTGGGGGAGATTAATCAGAATGATCTGCGGGATCAATTATCAAACACCATCTCAGAACCTTCAGGTAGGTCATTAAAAACAGAAAATGAAAATGTATATATTAGGCAGCCTTACATCACCTAACAAACTATGGTACACTACTTAACATTAACAACACATTCTTAACACATACAACAGATATTGACTTTGCCCTCCTCATATCAAAGTGACCCTCATGAATATGGTGGAGGGGTTTGAGTGCCACATTTGCTCTGAAGCCTGTGTAGTTGTGTCAATTGTCACAAAGTAGGAAGTTGCATATAGATCATGCATCACATCTCTTTTATGGGACAATACCTCATGATAGGGTTACCAAGTCATGAAAAGGGTGCTCAGGTCAAGTTTCAGACCAATAATGTTTTAAGAAACCTTAAAGAGCAGCAACCTAGAAAAAGAAACACCACACTTGGATTATGGAGAATAGGGCCTCTTCCTGAACCCAGAACTGAGAGGGAAACTCTGGTGAACAAGACGTTTTACAAAAATAGATGTCATGGTAAAGTGTGTGGGCATTAGGAGTTCAAGACATTGTGTGCTGAAGGCAGACTACAATTCAACACATCAGTTCTACAGCCCTTCATTCTGTGAAAAAAAAAATGATTTCCTTTGAATGCGACAGTGCAGTAGTTTTCATTTCAGATATACAAGCAAAATTTTGGATAACCTCAAGATCACATTTACTGTGGCGTTCTCAGTTGTGTCAAATATTTTTTCTTAATTCAGAGATTCTCGCTGAGTGCCAGCTCAAACTCAAAACCAAGCTGAAGAAGAAGTTTCAATGTGTTTTCGAGAAAATCACAAAAGCAAGAAGTTCAAAACCTCTACATGAGATCTACACTGAGATCTATATCATGATGGAAGAAACGGGAGAGGTCAACATGGAACATGAGGTCAGACAGATTGAAACTGCAACCTGGAAACCACAAACACTGGAAACAACAATTAGATGTGAGGACATCTTTAAAGCCTCAACTCAAGGAGATGAACCAATCAGAGCAGTGATAACAAAGGGAGTGGCTGGCATCGGGAAAACAGTCTTAACACAGAAGTTCACTCTGGACTGGGCTGAAGACAAAGCTAACCAGGACATACAGTTCACATTTCCATTCACTTTCAGAGAGCTGAATGTGCTAAAAGAGAAAAAGTACAGCTTGGTGGAACTTGTTCATCACTTCTTCACTGAAACCAAAGAAGCAGGAATCTGCAGGTTTGAAGAGTTCCAGGTTGTGTTCATCTTTGACGGTCTGGATGAGTGTCGACTTCCTCTGAACTTCCACAACACTGAGATCCTAACTGATGTTACAGAGTCCACCTCAGTGGATGTGCTGCTGACAAACCTCATCAGAGGGAAACTGCTTCCCTCTGCTCGAGTCTGGATAACTACAAGACCTGCAGCAGCCAATCAGATCCCCCGTGACTGTGTTGCCATAGTGACAGAGGTCAGAGGGTTCACTGACCCACAGAAGGAGGAGTACTTCAGGAAGAGATTCAGAGATGAGAAGCAGGCCAGCAACATCATCTCCCACATCAAGACATCAAGGAGCCTCCATATCATGTGCCACATCCCAGTCTTCTGCTGGATCACTGCTACAGCTCTGGAGAACATGTTTAACACAAGAGAGGGAAGTGAGCTGCCCAAGACCCTGACTCAGGTGTACATCCACTTCCTGGTGGTTCAGTCCAAAGTGAAGAATGTCAAATATGATGGAAAATCTGAGAGAGATCCACACTGGACTCCAGAGAGCAGGAAGATGATTGAGTCTCTGGGAAAACTGGCTTTTGAGCAGCTGCAGAAAGGAAACCTGATCTTCTATGAATCAGACCTGACAGAGTGTGGCATCGATATCAGAGCAGCCTCAGTTTACTCAGGAGTGTTCACAGAAATCTTTAAAGAGGAGAGTGGACTGTACCAGGACAAGGTGTTCTGCTTCATCCATCTGACTGTTCAGGAGTTTCTGGCTGCTTTTCATGTCCATCTGACGTTCATCAACTCTGGAGTCAATCTGCTGGCAGAAGCAACATGGTGGTCTAAACTATTTAGGAGTAAATCTAAACCTACTCATCTCTACCAGAGTGCTGTGGACAAGGCCTTTCAGAGTCCAAACGGACACCTGGACTTGTTTCTCCGCTTCCTCCTGGGTCTTTCACTGGAGACCAATCAGAATCTCCTACGAGGCCTGCTGACAGAGATAGGAAGTAGCTCAGAGACCAATCAGGAAACAGTCCAGTACATCAAGAAGAAGATCAGTGAGAATCAGTCTCCAGAGAGAAGCATCAATCTGTTCCACTGTCTGAATGAACTGAATGATGGTTCTCTAGTGGAGGAGATCCAACAGTACCTGAGATCAGGAAGTCTCTCAACAGATGAACTGTCTCCTGCTCAGTGGTCAGCTCTGGTCTTCATCTTACTGTCATCAGAAAATGATCTGAACGTGTTTGACCTGAAGAAATACTCTGCTTCAGAGGAAGCTCTTCTGAGGCTGCTGCCAGTGGTCAAAGCATCCAACAAAGCTCAGTAGGTGGAATGAAGGACAAATATTATCAAGAAGTAATCAGACTTTAAAGTGAAAGCTGTCCAGTAAACCATTTTACCTTTGTCTTTTTGTCTGATTCTTCTTCAGGCTGAGTGACTGTAATCTGTCAAAGAGAAGCTGTGAAGCTCTGTCCTCAGTTCTCAGCTCCCAGTCCTCTAGTCTGCGAGAGCTGGACCTGAGTAACAACGACCTGCAGGATTCCGGAGTGAAGCTGCTGTCATCAGGACTGAAGAGTCCACACTGTGAACTGGAAACTCTCAGGTCAGAAATCTGCCTTTTGTTAACAGCTGATCATTTAAATCTTGACTACACTCAGGCCGATGTTGAAAAGAGACTACATCTGTAGGATTCTTCCTCTGACAAATGATTTAACATTAACATTGTTAAATGAGAATGTGAAAGCTGCACACTCAATGATAGTCAATAATCGTGACTAGTCAAATCTGTCAGAGTTTAATGTGTTGATTTTTGATTCTTGTTTGATTCATGTCTATATGTCAGCATCTCTCTAGAACAGGTAGCATCTTCCTGCATTCCTGCGACTCACTAGAAGGACAGATATTATCAAATATGCTTAAAAGTGGATGTCCAGTATTTTGCCCGTCTTTTTTCGGATTTGCCTCTAGGCTGAGTGACTGTAACCTGTCAAAGAGAAGCTGTGAAGCTCTGTCTTCAGTTCTCAGCTTCCAGTCCTCTAGTCTGAAAGAGCTGGACCTGAGTAAAAACAACCTGCAGGATTCAGGAGTGAAGCAGCTGTCTGCTGGATTGGAGAGTCAACGCTGTGAACTAGAAACTCTCAGGTTGGGATTCAGCTGTTTGCTTTCAGTTGATCATTTAAGTGTTGACTACTCTCATGTAGATGTTGAAGAAGAGATGAGAAATCTGTAACCTTATTCAATAACTTTCTGAAACATGGTATCAAAAAAGAATTATCTTTACTAGTTGAATCAGTCAGTTATTTGTAAGTCGATTTCCAACCCTCGATCCTTTGATTAATGTCTGTATGTTAGCAACTTCCTAGAACAGGTCGCATCTTCCTGCACTTTCTTAACTGGCATCAACCATTTTCTATTTCCAGACTGTCAGGCTGTCAGATCACAGGGGAAGGCTGTTCTGCTCTGGCCTCAGCTCTGAGCTCCAACCCCTCTCATCTGAGAGAGCTGAACCTGAGCTACAATCATCCAGGAGACTCTGGAGTGAAGCTTCTGACTGCTGGACTGGAGGATCCACACTGGAGACTGGAAACCCTCAGGTACAAGAGCTCATACACGTTCACACTTTTGTTTCACTGTTACACTTATAAACTGAGGAACACTGCTTACTGTTTGACCGCACTTAGGACTGTTGGATGTGAAATCATTAAGAGGGAGAGTTGTGAAATGTTCCTGTTTAATCCAAAAGAGTAAGGTTTTTTTGTAAGGTGCCAACTGCTCATCAGGAAATAATTTGGGGTACAGTAGCTCAGGAGGTAGATTACTAGAGGGGCTGCCTCCTGAGCTACAGCCGCCCCTCTCTGTTTATCTGGACTCATTTCTGTCCTTGTGCTGCTGTGATGCCTGAATTTCTCCTCTGGAGATCATTAAAGTTTAATAAGTGGCTCTGACTGTGTTTCTTCTTCCAGGCTGGACCATTGTGGAGAACAGAGACTGAAACCTGGTCTGAAGAAGTGTGAGTGTGAACACAACAACACACAGTCAAGTCCTCTTTGAAATAATATTTACAATATGAAAGCAATAGCTAATGACAGGCTGTGATATACTGTGATAATATCACAGCTAGTGGGCGTTGTTCGGCTGGCTGAAGTGGTTATCACAATCAATATAATTAATAGTTGTGATATTTGATGGCTCCACATATGTACCATCCTCAATGTTAACAATCTGTATGTGCAATAAGATACAGTCTTCTAGTAATATTTAAACAATATGTTAATTAATAGAAATGATCAACTGATAAATAAATAAACAACCCAACAGTTGGTGTTAGCTGATAACTTGCTGCCGTGTTGTGTCTTTTTCAGATTTCTGTGAACTCACAGTCGAAACAAACACAGTCAACAGAAAACTCAAACTGTCTGACAACAACAAAAAGGTGACATATGTGAGAGAGAAGCAGCCGTATCCTGATCATCCAGAGAGATTTGACTACTGGTCTCAGCTGCTGTGTAAAACTGGTCTGACTGGTTGCTGTTACTGGGAGGTCGAGTGGAGAGGATGGGTTTACATAGCAGTGACTTACAGGGTAATCAGAACAGACTGTTTGTTTGGATGGAATGATCAGTCCTGGAGTCTGGACTGCTCTGATCGTGGTTACTTTGTCTGGCACAATAACAGAAGAACAGTCCTCCCTCTCTCCTCCTCCTCCTCTGGTAGAGTAGCAGTGTATGTGGACTGTCCTGCTGGCACTCTGTCCTTCTACAGAGTCTCCTCTGACTCACTGATCCACCTCCACACCTTCAACACCACATTCACTGAACCTCTTTATCCTGGGTTTGGGTTGGTTGACTTCCGTTCCTCAGTGTCTCTGTGTTCAGTGTAGGAGGAAGAGTCTCCTCCTGTGAACACAAACACAGTATTGACTGAAGGCAACAGCTGAAATGTGAAATGTGTCCCCTGTGAGACACAAAACACTTCATTTCGTATTGTTTCTATATCTACTTTATCACGCTGGGATTCATTTGGTTGTGATAAAAATGAGTCATTGTCAAACGTCATCATTTAGTTTTGTCATCAGAGCTCAATGACTCGGCTGTTGAGATCTTATATGTATCTTCTTATTGTGACAGATATAAATTGTGTCTAGCTCCTCTGATTCACATGCTTTGGTTGTGTCCTGATCTGCATCATTTCTGGGCCTCCATCTTTAAATCTCTGAGCTATGCTTCAAACAAACCGATCAGACCAAATCCTTCAACAGCAGTTTGAGTGTAAAACCAGAGGACGCTGCCTGGTATTTGAACATGTACAGCGCTGTTTCATTGACCTGCCTGTTAGCCCGTCAGCTCCTCCTGTTAAAGTGGGAAAATGCCAACAGGAAAATAAGAGATCATCGCATTTTCCAAAAGAGGAAACTGAGACCACTGGATGGCAGACATGTCAGGTACTATACTGAAGCATCTGTGTGTCGGAATACTTCTTCTGTACAGAACTTTAATAAATAGAGTCAGGTTAGGGTCGGGGAGGACAATGTGTTCTGATTCTGTCGCCACAAACTTAGCTGGAAAATGTCCCGACGTCTCGTTAAATATATCCAGCAGTTTCACTCTCACAGATGTTGAAACGCAGACATGAACTGTGGTCTCTGACTTCACAGAGCTGCAACACCAGCATACCCTCCACCTCCTGACATGACAGTCAGCTCAGATACATGTAATGTAAATATGATGGCACGTATTGATAAACTTTAATTGCCAATCTTTTAGTCTGGTGACTGGGCTGCACACACACAATATAATCACTTCATTTATAAAGAATGCAAGTGTCTGGGTCTTTAAGAACGACTATATGTGATCTGATTTTATCAGCAAAAAATGGTCGAATGATCTTTTTGTTCTTTTTGTTTTGATCATTTTTCAATGAGTTCTCTTGCAATACTTCTGAGGAATACAATCCGAATTACAAGTCCTAAAAACATTCTGGTCATGACCCTTAGGGGGCACCGTAACATCCAACTCTGTTAAGTTGGAATAATAAAACACATGAAATCATTCAGTTTGTCTTTTGTAGATTATATCCTTTGTTGTCTTGTTTTACATTTCACTTCCTGTCTTTATCTTTTTTCGTGCTATGCTGTGTTTCATTACTGTCCTCACACACACACACACACACCACACTATCTCAATATCATCAACTTATTAAGAGAATAAAACACTTTTGTTCTTGCAGAATTCATCAAAATAAAAAATAAATCGGAAGGAACACAAACACGATCTTTCTTCATTCAAATCAGTGAATATATCATTTAAACATATAAACTTCAGGTTCAGGTTCCAAACCATTACCCATCATGCATCGCAAAAGCATAATACAGCAATATACAGTGATGATTTACTGTAAAAAGCTGCCGTTTGTTAACAGTGAACCTTTCAGAGTTAAAGTGTGCTCATGTGACTGTTGGTAGTTTGCTGAGTAGAATCAAGTTTGGTTGTGATTTGAGATCAAATGTTCATGGAAAAATACACCAGCAGGGCCGGATAAACCTGTGAGGGAGCTCCGGGGCAAACAGCAGTGTGGGGTGTTTCCAAACACGTGCCGGCTCGGTTTGACTCAACACGTCGGCTCAGCGTGGTAGGGATTTACATCTCCATGACAACAGAGCTGCCTGTGTGAAGGTGTGTCTATACCTGATGACTGGTCTTGTATCAGAGAAACAACTGTAAATCATCTTCCTCACATCGAAGAAGAGTTGCTAGCAAAGCTTATCTAAATCAGTCATGCGTTTATTTTCCTGCAACCTCTTCACAACAAAAGGCCTCCATTATTTAGTTATTTAGAAACTTTTATTATGAAGCTGCAAAATCAGGAAATGTTTTCCTCAGCAGAAACTGAACACTCTGAAACATGATGAAAGAGTAAAATACAGCAGAGATGTGGAAGTAGGAACAAGGCCACCAGAGAGAAACTAAACTTCAAACCACAACGATTCAGCAAGAAGCTCTAAATCGACTGAGAGACCCTTTAAAATGTCTCTCCATTCTCGTGGTGAATCTTCCTTAAACTGACACCTAAAACTGGATTTTGAAACAGGATCAGAACAAAATATGTCGATCTGCCTGAATACATGTTCTGTGATGGAAATGAAATGTTTTACTTTAATATTACTTAAAACTTTTGTAGATATTATTTGACTTCCCAACTAGAAATATTAACCGTCTCTGAAATCTGATCTCTTTAAGTTACAAATATACTAAACAGACTAAAGAGCTGAGTTCAGTCAAAGAGTTTGCCAACAGAAACGGATTAGAGTGATCATCCTGTTGTTAATAGAGCAGCTCTGTGGTCCTTCAGGGAGCTGGGAGTGGTCTAGAGTAGGTTCTGGGTGTTGGTTTGAACATGTGGGGAGTTTGGCTGATTGTTGGAGAGTTCATCCAGACGAGAGTTCATCCAGACGAGTTGATGATTCGATTATTTGTGGATTATAAAAAAGACGGACTTCCTACCTGTGGACAGGTGTATGGTGCTTCTGTGGGAAAAGGACAGGTCCTGTTTGCTCAGGTGAATAGAGAGAAGACACAGTGTTGCTTATTTTTTTATTTTCTTGACAACAAATATTAGTAACAAAAATGAAATTATAGATTTGTCATTATTTATATTATCTGATATGAAATATGTGTTTTTGTCATATTTCTTTTCTCTGGGACAGATTTTGGACATTCAATCGGCTTCATTTGAATATAATGATCTGACATTAACTTGAAACACAAATAACACATGAATGCCCATTTTAATGAAATGTGTCATGTGATGTAAGTATGGCTGCAGAATTAATTTAAATATTACCCAATTTACAATCTGTATGATACAAGATATTCAAAAAGCAGGAGCTGTACATTTTTATGAAAGTTAAATGTGTCTCAAGATATCATTGATATACATAAAGTACTGTGGTGTTACAAAGACGCCCCGGCCTACAAATCATATTCTCCAGATGTAAGTGAACGTGTTGTATGGCACAGACCACTTTCACTGTAACTTTAATGCAGCAGTTATCATTTCCACTAAAACTGTGACTCATATTGCTAAGCCAGGAGGAGAAGGCACAGAGAGCTGCCTCCAAAATAGAAAGGAGTAGAAAGAGTCTGGTGCTTTTGAGTGAAGGGAGGGGATTGCTTAGCGTTGTGTAAAATGTAAATAAAACAGAATACAATGAACAATGGACAAATTAGGGGCAAAATTAGGAACAGGCAAAATCGGTCATTTTCTTACTGTAATTAGTTGAGGGGGAGCTAAACCAGCGCAAAGACAGGCCAGCAGACTGCCTAGATAGACAGTACAGCTTTGCATCAGCAGGATGACATATTCCCCACCCACTGTAAGTACTAGTGCACAACTCAGCAAATAGATTGGCAATCAGCGATTGATGGGTTGATGATGGCTGGCTGGAAAATGTAAACATATTGCCAAACCCTACAGCTAATTCATTGGCCCATGTTTTTTTTTTTTTTATAACTATCTTTTTAATTTTATTTGAGACAACAGAACAAGTCATTCATCGTTCATTAAGGAAACAACATATGACCACAGCTTTCTGCTGTTACAAAGTGATAACATATATAACAAAATCGTATACAAAAAACAAAACAAACAAACAAGACACTAAGCACAAAGACAAAGAAAACAACACTGACTATCTAAAATCTATCTATCTATGGGGGGGGTTCGCTATATCAGTGATTGTTTATGCTTAGTCTTAATTTACCTGCCAAAGAATCTGCTAAGGGGGGACCACTCTTTAATAAAATCCTCCAGGGTTGCTTGCAGTACATGAGATAACTGTTCATATAGAAGAAATGATAGTAATTTATCATAGCATATAGATATTGTAGGAGGATGTACATCAAGCCAAACCTGCAGGATCGAAAGACGTGCAGCATACAACATAATATTTAACAATTTTACATTTTGACCAGACAAGGAAAAAGGGCTAATACCAAAATTACACTGTTTAGGATCCATTACTATTTTGAAGCCAAGGAGGTTCTCTATCTCTGTTTGAACAGTAGACCAGAATATTTTAATCAATGGACACGACCATATTAAATGAAAGTAAGTGCCTAGTTGTGTTTGACACTTCCTGCATGTTGCAGAACATGAATTGTCATATTTACTACGTATTTCAGGAGTCACATGCAGTTTATTAATTATCTTAAATTGTGTTTTATGTGATTTGTCTGATCTAGTAATTCTTTTGGCATTATACACAACTTTACGCCAGGTCTGGTCATCTAGGTGAATACCCAGGTCTCTTTCCCAGCTATTTTTAATATTTATTGTAGTCTCATCATTCATAAGCAGCTGGTCATATATACGGTGGCCCAGAGGTGTCAGGCCAAACACAAAAGCCACAACACGAATACAAAAGCCACAACACGAATACAAAAGCCACAACACAAATACAAAAGCCACAACACAAATGCAAAAGCCACAACACAAATGCAAAAGCCACAACACATTTGTTTTGTGGCTTTTATAATCAATTTTTGTAATACCAGCAGCCTTCCAATCTCTAAATCCCCCGTCTACACAAGTATATTCAAATCCGGGGTTATTTGCAACAGGTGCTAAAAATTAGTATTGACCAAGTCCAAAATGTTTACGTATACTGTTCAAAGACTTGCATATATTTGTAGCTATGAAGTTATCCTTCATTTTAATTTGTAGCTTACTAGAACAAACAAAAGGGAGGTCTGACAATGAAACATTATCTAGACCTATACTTTCCAGATCTGTAAATGAAAACTCACTGTCTTTTACAGAGTCTGCGACAAATCTCAGTTGAGAGGCCCAGTGATAATAAATAAGATTAGGTAAAGCTAACCCACCCTTTCTTATAGAAGATTGGAGCTTCTGTAATTTCATCCTGGGGCGCTTATTTTTCCAGACAAATCTACGAAATGCACTATGTATTAATTTAAATAGCTTTAATGGGATATAGGTAGGTAGCATCTGAATTGGATACAGTAGGCGTGGCAAAACATTCATTTTAATAATTGCAATCCGGCCTAATAAAGACACTGGTAAATTCATCCATCTTTGAAGATCCGATTTGATTTTGGTAACTGTAGGTAAAACATTACATTTTGTTAAATCAGAGAGCTTGGCCGGGGAAAAAAATGCCAAGATATTTAAACCCATTGTAAGTCACCTTAAAAGGCAAGTATTCTGAAACATCCTCACTACGGATTTTCCGAAGAGGTAAGGCCATGGATTTATCATAATTGATCTTGTATCCAGAAAAAGCACTAAATTCATCAATTGGGTTAATCAAAGCTGGAATGGATTTAGATGGTTCCTTCATAAATAAAAGAAGATCATCTGCGTATAATGAAATTTTATGTGTTCTGGCATTTGTTTGAATGCCCTTTACCTGGTCATTGGCTCTTATAATTTCAGCTAAAGGCTCTATTATCAAAGCAAAAGAAAAAAGAGACAGGGGACAGCCTTGTCTTGTGCCCCTCTCTAAGGAAAATATCTGTGAAGTCGAACCATTAACACATACAGCCGCTTTTGGAGATGCATACGGCAATTTAACCCAATCAATAAAAATATCACCAAAAGAAAATTCATAAAGTGTTCTGAATAAATAATTACATTCTACTCTATCAAATGCTTTTTCAGCGTCAAGTGAAACTATTACTGCATTATTCTTATTAAATCTTGTATACTGCATGATGCCCAGTAGTCGTCGGATATTTGAGTATGAATGGCGATTTCGAACAAACCCAGTTTGATCTGTGGTCACTAACTTAGGCAACACTAAATTGAGACGTGTCGCCAAAATGTTGGCCAGTATTTTGGAATCTATATTTTGAATTGATAAAGGTCTATATGAGGATGGACTCTCCGGGTCTTTCTGTTCTTTTGGTATTACCTTGATAGTGGCTAACTGCATTGTTTTAGGTAGTTGCCCAGCCTGAAAAGAGTGTTGGAACATTTAAGTTAATAATGGTACAAAAATTGATTTAAAAGTCTTGTATACTTCAGATGGAAAGCCATCTGGACCACATGCCTTCCCATTTTTTAAATCAATGATAGCTATTTCAACCTCTTCAGATGTAATTTCAGCATCGAGAAGATTCCTATCAACATCATTGACATTAGGTAACTTAAGTTTTTGAAAGAAAGTATTCATGCCGTTCTCTTTTCCTATATTTCCTGATTTATATTGTGAACAAAAAAAGTCCTTAAAAACATTTGAAATTTCAGAGGATGTTTATACTAATTTACCATTTTTATCTTTCAGTGTTGTGATTGCATTGCTAGGTTTATTGTTATTAATTAAATTAGCTAAATAATGTCCTGATTTATTTCCATATTCATACCTTTTGTGTTTCTGTAGGAATAGAGCCTTTTCTGACTTTTGAGATTGCATTGTGTTCAGTGCAGATCGAGCGATTAATACTTTGTCCCAGCTTTCCTTAGACAAAGTTAGTTTATGCTCAGATTCAGCACCTTGCAGCTTTAAGTCTAGTCTTCTCTGTTCAGCCAGGTGCAAACACTCAGTGGGATTGGCGTGGGGTTTCCAGGACCAGGTCGTAATATTAGGCTCAGAAAATAGACTTCTTTGTCCAGTTATGACATTGAGAAGTGAGTCCACAGGTTAGATCACATGCATTTTCATACTTAGTATGTTTAGCTTATATTGTTAATGCAGAAGTTATAAGTGGGCAGATTAATCCGGCGCTGCCTAATCACGCACGTCTGCCTCAGCGGCCGCCATCTTGTCACCAGTGTTTGTTTGTTAGCCAGTGCCCATGTTTTTAGGATACAGACAGGGAGGCTGTCATGACAAGCAGCTTCAATCATAGGCACTATCAGCAAGATTTTTCACATACACTTATTTCATCATCTCTTTTCAGAGGAGATCAAATCAAGCAAAACGTGTGTTCAGCTCCTCCATTAAGGCGACATCCTGCTGATGGGGTGCTTCTGCGTTTGTGGCCTGCGGTATTTTGAAAATCGAAAAAATACATCTTCAAACCATCCTTCTTTCGTATCTTGGCAGAGAGGGTAGATGGCGACACCTAAACAAATCCTCTTGGGAACTTTGGAGGATTTGGGAGAGGATGACTTTAAAAAGTTCAAGTGGCTCCTGCAGCAGGAGGGAGTCCTGGAAGGCTTCCCAGCAGTCAGAAAGAGCAGACTGGAGAATGCAGACAGGATGGACACAGTGGATCAGATGGTGCGGACCTACTGTAGAAACACCATCAAAGTGACCAGGAAGGTTTTGCAGGAGATGAATCAAAATGATCTACGGAATAATTTATCAAACACCATCTCAGAACCAACAGGTTGGTATTAAAAAAAGGATGTCATTGCGCTCCCCGGAGTGACATAGCATGCTGCTTGTCAAATCTGGTGAGCTTTTGGAGCAGACCCTTCAGCGCCAAGCCTAACTGTATATCATTTGTTGCAATAAATGGTTTAATCAATGACAAGAGTGTTCCTGAATGAAACGAAAACCTAAAGATATGCACACTTATGTGGAAATGCCTCTAATGACTTACATTGGCTGTGGTGTTTTCTCAATTGTGTCATCTTATTTTAATTCATTCAGAGATCCTTACTGAGTGCCAACGAAAACTCAAAACCAATCTGAAGAAGAGGTTCCAATGTGTTTTTGAGAAAATCACAAAAGCAAGAAGTTCAAAACCTCTCCATGACATCTACACTGAGATCTACATCATGAAGGAAGAAACAGGACAGGTCAACATGGAACATGAGGTCAGACAGATTGAGACAACACCCTGGAAACCATCAACACTGGAAACAGCAATCAGATGTGAAGACATATTTAAAGCATCACTTGGAAGAGATGAACCACTTAGAGAAGTGATGACACAGGGAGTGGCTGGCATCGGGAAAACAGTCTTAACACAGAAGTTCACTCTGGACTGGGCTGAAGATAAAGCCAACCAGGACATACAGTTCACATTTCCATTCACTTTCAGAGAGCTGAATGTACTGAAAGAGAAAAAGTTCAGCTTGGTGGAACTTGTTCATCACTTCTTCACTGAAACCAGAGAAGCAGGAATCTGCAGGTTTGAAGAGTTCCAGATAGTGTTCATCTCTGATGGTCTGGATGAATGTCGACTTCCTCTGGACTTCCACAACACTGAGATACTGACTGATGTTACAGAATCCACCTCAGTGGATGTGCTGCTGACAAACCTCATCAGGGGGAAACTGCTGCCCTCTGCTCGCCTCTGGATAACCACACGACCTGCAGCAGCCAATCAGATCCCTCGTGAGTGTGTTGACATGGTGACAGAGGTCAGAGGGTTCACTGACCCACAGAAGGAGGAGTACTTCAGGAAGAGATTCAAAGATAAGGAGGAGCTGAGCAGAATCATGTCCCACATCAAGACATCACGGAGCCTCCACATCATGTGCCACATCCCAGTCTTCTGCTGGATCACTGCTACAGTTCTTGAGGATGTGTTGAAGTCCAGAGAGGGGGGAGAGCTGCCCAAGACCCTGACTGAGATGTACATCCACTTCCTGGTGGTTCTGTTAAAACTGAAGAATGTCAAGTATGATGGAGGAGCTGAGAGAGATCCACACTGGAATAAAAAGAACAAGAAGATGATTGAGTCTCTGGGAAAACTGGCGTTTGAGCAGCTGCAGAAAGGAAACCTGATCTTCTATGAATCAGACCTGACAGACTGTGGCATCAACATCACAGCAGCCTCAGTGTACTCAGGAGTGTTCACAGAAATCTTTAAAGAGGAGAGAGGACTGTACCAGGACAAGGTGTTCTGCTTCATCCATCTGAGTGTTCAGGAGTTTCTGGCTGCTCTTCATGTCCATCTGACATTCATCAGCTCTGGAGTCAATCTGCTGGCAGAAGCAACATGGTGGTCTAAACTATTTAGAAATAAGCCTAAATTTACACATCTCTATCAGAGTGCTGTGAAGAAGGCCTTACAGAGTCCAAATGGACACTTGGACTTGTTTCTCCGCTTTCTCCTGGGTCTTTCACTGGAGACCAATCACAATCTCTTGCGAGGTCTGCTGACAGAGATAGGAAGTAGCTCAGAGACCAATCAGGAAACAGTCCAGTACATCAGGAAGAAGATCAGTGAGAATCAGTCTCCAGAGAGAAGCATCAATCTTTTCCACTGCCTGAATGAACTGAATGATTGTTCTCTAGTGGAGGAGATCCAACAGTACCTGAGTCCAGGAAGTCTCTCCACAGATAACCTCTCTCCTGCTCAGTGGTCAGCTCTGGGCTTTATCTTACTGTCATCAGAAAAAGATCTGGAAGTGTTTGACCTGAAGAAATACTCTGCTTCAGAGAAGGCTTTTCTGAGGCTGCTGCCAGTGGTCAAAGCATCCAACAAAGCTCTGTAGGTGGATTAATACTTTTTGAAAAGTCACTTAAACGTCAAAGCTACCAACTTAACAATTTTGCTTTCGTCTTTTTGTCTGATTCTTCTTCAGGCTAAGTGGCTGTAATCTGTCAAAGAGAAGCTGTGAAGCTCTGTCTTCAGTTCTTAGCTCTCAGTCCTCTAGTCTGAGAGAGCTTGACCTGACTAACAATGATCTGCAGGATTCAGGAGTGAAGCAGCTGTCATTAGGACTTATGAGTCCACACTGTGAACTGGAAACTATCAGGTCAGAATTGAGCTGAATTGAGCAGAATTGAGGAGAAAATCCTATTAACATGTTTCGCTTACAATAACCCTTGCCCTTGGCACAGATTACAGTAGCTGTATCCATTTATTAAACTCCACTTCTACCCCAAACTTGTAACGGTAAATGAGTTTGTTCCATTCAATTCTCTATAATGGTTTTTCAGAATTGAGAGAGATAACTAAATCTTTTGATGAGGTAATTTAAGATTAATGTATGATGTTTATTAGATGCTTCGTATTGTGACTAGACATTCTTTGCCTGATTAATCCTGGTTGATCTGGTTTGAGAAGCTCAGGGATTATATTTTCAATTTGTTTTGCAAGATTTTTTTAGAATAATTTTCTGTCTTAGTGTGCCATTAGTCCGATTCTTGATTGATTTATGTCTATATGTAAGCATCTCTCTAGAACAGGCTGCATCTTGCCGCAGTTTCTTAAACTGTTATCAACCATTTTCTAATTCCAGACTGTCAGGCTGTCTTATCACGGAGGTAGGCTGTTCTTCTCTGGCCTCAGCTCTGAATTCCAACCCCTCCCATCTGAGAGAGCTTGACCTGAGCTACAATCATCCAGGAGACTCAGGAGTGAAGCTGCTCTCAGCTGGACTCAACGATCCAGACTGGAGACTGGAAACTCTCTGGTACGAGAGCTCACAGACTATTTCTCTGTTACACATACAATGTAAATATCTTGGCCAGCGACGACAGATGTTTTTTAACACTCCATCTATGCCGAACTGTGTTGAAACTGAAACACCAAGGTTTTTTTACATAACGGAGGAACAGTGAATAATCAGACACACAGTCTTGATTTGCTTGACTGGCATGCATCAGCTCCACAGAGCAAGCTGCAGTAGCTGTATATATAATTTGTGGCACCTGTGTGCAACTCTGCCCATTTCAGCGATCAGGCAAAATCAATCAGTGTAAAAACAAACAAAACTCAACAAACTGAAACGGCCGTCTTTTAACATCAGAGGTGGCCTATGACATTATTACACACCTACAATGCTGTACTGAGTTCCCTCCCCAGACAGCATAACAGCCATTTACACCTGGGTTCACCTAGCCCTAGCAACCCACATAAAGTCCGCTTGGGTCAACGACCTGTAAGTGGCCCTAACAACTCTGAAACTCACAGCTCACACTTGTCCTCGATGACTCTGTAAGGACACTCCCACACAGAGATTAAAAGCCTGCAACTCCCCTCGAGTTAGTTAGAACTGAAGAAACCTCTTGGATGAGAGGTGAAACTGCTTCAAGAAACTGAAACAAGAACAGTATGATAGAGCACTTACAAATACATATAATGACTTTACTACTGGCATGGACCTGGAATTGTTTCTGTATACATACCACAAGATATGAGGCAATGCTGTCCCCAGAGCAAGAGAGTAGTGCCTCGGATGACACGCTACAAACAGAAACCAGAAGAACTGAACAGTAATTTGTGAAGAATTGCTGGCATGGTAAGAAAAAGGACAGAAAAAAGACTCTCGGGTTTGAGGTCGATCACCAACAAGGTAGAGAACTAACTGCTATGGTGAACAGCCAGTGAGTTTACAAGAAGTACAATTTGTTTTGCTTCATACAAACTGAATTATAGCAGATAGTCTGCTTGAATGAGCCGACTTCACTGCAGACCAGACGACAGAAAACACTGTTTCACTTTTAGTTCAACAACATCTCTAGTTGTGGCGACTGTATGTTTTCTTTTACTGCCTAAAATGTGCATCTTAAGTCCAAATCTTCTTGTAGAGTTACTGTTTTATTCATTACTTTATTCTTTATTCTTTATTCTGTTAATTATTTGTTTTCTTTTCTCTGTTTTTATGGACCCGTGTCTGTCCTTGTGCTGCTGTGATGCCTAAATTTCTCCTCTGGGGATCAATAAAGTTTAATAAGCTGCTCTGATTGTGTTTCTTCTTCCAGGCTGGACCATGGTGGAGAACAAAGACTAAAACCTGGTCTGGAGAAGTGTGAGTGAATTAAGTTTGATTTATGAGAACACAACAGCACACAGTCAAGTCCTCTTTGAAATAATGTGTACAATATGAAAGCAATAGCTAATGACAGGCTGTGACATACTGTGATTATTATCACAGTATATCACAGCTAGGAGGTGTTGTTTGGCCAGCCGAAGTGGTTATCACAATCAGTACTATCAATAACTGTTATATTTATGTATTCAAACCCCACAGACAACAGATGGCTCAACATATGTACCATCCTCAATGTTAACAATCCGCATATACAATATTTAAACAACAATCTATTAATTAATAGAAATTATCAACTTATTAATAAATAAACAACCCAACAGTAGTATCAGCTGATAACCTGCTGCTTTGTTGTGTCTTCTTCTTTCTATCAGATTTCTGTGAACTCACAGTCGATACAAACACAGTGAACAAAGACCTCAAACTGTCTGACAACAACAAGAAGGTGACATATGTGAAAGAGGAGCAGCCATATCTTGATCATCCAGACAGATTTGACCCCTGGTCTCAGCTGCTGTGTAGAACTGGTCTGACTGGTCGCTGTTACTGGGAGGTCGAGTGGAGTGGATGGGTTTATATAGCAGTGACTTACAGAGGAATCAGCAGGAGAGGAGTCAGAACAGACTGTGTGTTTGGAAAAAATGATCAATCCTGGAGCCTGTTCTGCTCTGATGATCATGGATACTCTGTCTTGCACAATAACAGACAAACAGTCCCTCTTTCCTCCTCCTCCTCCTCCTCTGGTAGAGTAGCAGTGTATGTGGACTGTCCTGCTGGCACTCTGTCCTTCTACAGAATCTCCTCTGACTCACTGATCCACCTCCACACCTTCAACACCACATTCACTGAACCTCTTTATCCTGGGTTTGGGTTCTTGGACTTCAGTTCCTCAGTGTCTCTGTGTTCAGTGTAGGAGGAAGAGTCTCCTCCTGTGAACACAAACACAGTATTGACTGAAAACGACTGCTGAAATGTGTCCTCTGTGAGACCCAAACCGCTTCAGTTCATATTGTTTCTGTGTCTACTTTATCACTTTGGGATTCATTTTGTTGTGATGAAACGAGTCATTGTCAAACTTCATTATTAAATTATTGTATTTCCTTGTAGAGAAGTGAACAAATAAATTGTAGACCAAATAATGTTGTCTTTTTTAAAAAAAATCAATAGAAAGATTTAACAGAATAATAGAGTATAATAGAGTCAATCTGTTTCAGCTGATAGGACAGAGCTCAGTACACAGGAGTGTATTTGGTAAGTCTGACTAAGAAGCAAATAACAGTGGCACATTTGAAAATTTGACACAAAAACATATCAGAACACCATGAAGGAGGGAATATTAGATGGCACTGAGCACAATTTGTCACACTACTATTTACACATTTAAGCAAACACTTCATGAACTAAGTCATCGAAAATTTGAATTAGCTGTTTTTGTAGAACATAGACATCCTAGTTTGTACAATTGTAATCACTAGTCAGGATAATAGGAAACACTGTGATCACTGAAAGAAGGAATAAAAAGAATAAAGAGCCCCTGAGGCCACACTGTCCTGGCATATGGGATGGGTGCCATTGTCTTGGTCTGAGTTCCATTGCTGATTCTTCATTGGTGACACAGAGATTCACGCTGCTGCACATCACTGTTTTGGAGCTTAGCACACTATTGATTAAGGAGGCTGCTCAGTGGTCAGCTCTAGTCTTTATCTTAATGTCATCAGAAAAAGATCCAGATGTTTTACCTTAAGAAATACTCCGCTTCAGAGGAGGATCTTCAGAGGCTGCTGCCACTGTTCAAAGCCTCTAACCAAGCTCAGTAGGTGAAATGTTACTAGATAAATTAACTACACCAAACACATGCTGTACTTTATTGATAAAAAATGTCTTCATCATCATTTTCCCTCAGGCTGAGTGGCTGTAATCTGTCAAAGAGATGCTGTAAAGCTCTGTCTTCAGTTCTTAGCTCCCAGTCCTCTAGTCTGAGAGAGCTGGACCTGAGTAACAACAACCTGCAGAATTCAGGAGTGAAGCTGCTGTCATCGGGACTGAAGAGTCTACATGGAAATGGAAATTCTCATGTCAGGATGGAGTTGTGTGTCCAACTGATGGATATTCGAATGCTACTTTTCAAAGTTGCATGATTCAGGAGTGGCACTGTTGTCTGTTGGACTGGAGAGTCCACACTGTAAACTGGAAACTCTCAGGTCAGGATGCAAATGTTTGACCATTTTCTGTTTACTTCTGTGGATGCCGTGTCTTTGGTGACTTGCAGTCATTTTAATGGTGACTGGTCCTACGTCATGCAAAGTGATATGTTGATAACTGATGATATTTCACTAAAAAAAAGAATTTCCCTATAGAGAAAGTGAAGTGCCTAATGTAGCTTGCTTCCTTTTAATTCAGTTAACTTCCCTGAAATGCTACTATGTATTGATCAGCCTTTGCTTAATTCCAGACTGTCAGGCTGTCGGGTTGCAGAAGAGCGCTGTGCTTCTCTGGCTCCAGCTCTGAGCTGCAACCCCACCCATCTGAGAGAGCTGGACCTGAGTAAAAATGATCTGCAGGATTTAGGAGTCAAGTTGCTGTCTGTTGGACTGGAGAATCCAGACTGCGAACTGGAAACTCTCCTGTTAAAATCTGAAGATCTTTCTGCTTATATGATGAACATATTTTTTATTTCCTGTATTATTTAGCTCAGAACCCAGTGACTAAGGGCATTGAATTTGTGTAACCAGTTCTTGTAAAGATTGACAACTGCCTCAGCTTCTGTGTAGAACTGGTCTGAGTGTAGAGGAACGGATTACATAGCAGTGACTTACAGAGGAATCAGCAGGAGACAAAATATATTTGGAAAAATTGATCAGTCATGGAGTGTGCACTGGTTAGATGGTGATTACATCATAGAAAATGATCCATCATTACTTCCCCGTTTTTCTGACCCCCTCTGGTAAAGTAGCAGTGTATGTGGACTGTCCTGCTGGCATGCTGTCCTTCTACAAAGTCTCCTCTGACAAACTGATCCACCTTCACACTTCAACACCACACTCTCAACCTCTTTATCCTGGGTTCTGTTTCTGGTCACATGACACCTCGATGTCTCCGTGTTGAGTGTTTCTCAGTAGCTGTAATCTTCAGTGTATCCAGCAGATGGCAGCAGCAATCCGAAGTTTTGTTGAAGTTTTCATGTGTTTTTTTCTGTCTTCACTACATATTAGTCTTGTACAGCTGATGGTTATTGGTCTGTGTAGGCCATAAATAGTTCCATTTCATTTCATATATATATTTATTTTCTTTCAGCTGTTTTTTATTTTCTTGAAAAACTTTCTTTAATTATTTAAACTGTTTCCCAGAAAATGTAAACATTTAATATTAATAAAAACGCAAAACAACTTTTCCTCTTTGTTTTTTAAATATTAAAAATGTATTCCAGAAATTTAACTTATTCACTTTAACTTATTTTCTCAAAATATTTCAACAAGCTCAGGTTCAGAAAAACAAATATTTATTGTTCAAAACACTCGATCAAACAATTTTTTTTTTTTACAAATATACACATTTTCAACCAGGAAGGAACAGACTGGTCTCTGCTGACATCTCAGGAGGTTTTTATTAAGTCTCTTTGACGTCTCGTTCGGTCGGTCCTCCAGCAGCAGGTTACTTTGAGTTGAAGACAGAGTCCCAGTCCATAGGTTCCGACCCAGCTGCAGACTCGGTGGTCTTTGGGATGGACGGGAAGAAGGACTGCATCTTCTGTCTGAACTCTGACAGCTGAAAGAAACAAAGAAGAAACACAATGAAGAAACTACAGATGGGGAGAAAAAAAACCCTGGTAACTAAGGGCTCTGAAAATGTTGTTTTCTTCCCTAAATGTGTCATTTTACTTGTGTCCAACCTTCAACAGTCACCTCACAGTTAATACAAAGTTATTACACTCACACCTCAGTGTATATAAAGTGTATATATGTTGTATTTATTATTATATTATTATAATAACTGTAATTATAAATGTTTAATTTAGCGTTTGCACTCAAGGTGCAATAACATATTTCTGGGTTTGTAAAAACAAGCAAACAAACTATTTGATTCCATTAACCTTAATTTTATATCAGGGATCTGAAAACATCTTAAACATATAATGTTCAAGTTTTTCTGATTTTGGCGAACTGACCCTTTAATTAGCCCAACATCTGATCTGGAGACAGTTTTAGGACCACTGAAGTTCTTGAAATGTCAAAAACACTTAACTTTATTCCTAAAATGTTGGTGTTTTTCTTGAAATGTGTCAGGTTTATTGTCAAAATGCAATTATTTTTCCTTGAAACTAGATTCCAGCATTACTTTAGTATTCTTAATGCGGATTTCAAATGTATTAAATTTACTGCACAAATATTTCAACAACACTCCAGAAAGTTCAGAAACGTTTTAGAAGAAAAAAAATGTACTTTACTTTTGCAATTTCCATTTTTTTTAACTTAAAATTCATTCTTGAAATATTTTAAGTTTATTCTCAAATTTTTACAACAAAATATTCTCTCTTTTTCCTCAAATTCTTTCAATTCAATCTTCAATCAATCTTTTACTTGAAATATTGACTTTTTGCTATTTCACAGTTTGTGTCTCTAAAAATATTTCAACTTTAAATAAAGTTTTACAAAGAAATTGTTTTCAAAATGTTTCATCTTTGTTACTAAAAGTCATCTTCTTGAAATATTACACACATAAGTCTACACATATATATGTATAATATTTGTATATATTACTAGATTCCACAACATTTTGTTTTACGACAACTTTACAACTTCAAACACTACTTTTTTCCTTCTCTATTTTGACATTAGAACTTTATTCTTTAAATTTTAAAACTTTAATTTCTTTAGAATATTTCCGCTGTACTCTTGAACTCACAGTGGACCTTTTTGTTCTGGCTCGTGCAGGTTCAGGTAAACATGGTCTGATGTATGACGGCCTCTCAGCATCGAACAGACAAAGTGCTTCAGATACGTACGCTGTGAACTCCGAGGACTTTCCACACGGTGAAGCTGAGCAGACCGACTCCACACCAGGCGTACAGAGAGCCCCAACCCAGAGCTCGGAGCGCCAGAGAGGCTCCTCCCTCCGGGACCGCCGCCGTCGCCATGACGCCCTGAAGAAGAACCAGAGACAAATGATGAACTGATCTCAGAGCTGCAGGTGATACAACTTCATTACATATTTCCATTTCATGCTGCTTTACACGTCTACTATCTATTCTAAATAATGTACTCTATTACATTCATTTAACTTAGAAAACGTTAATACTTAGAGAAAAACAAGTCTGCAACAGTTAAGAATCTGAGGTAGAAATGTAAAAAAAAGTTATATAAAGTTCTTAAAATGTCTATTTTCAGAGCTTACAGGTTCAATTAAACATTTTCAGTGTCACACCTGACATTCAGCAGATTGAAAGAACTGAGCTGATAACAAACAAAGACTGTGAGTTTCCTTTGAGGAAAGATAAGAAATGTGATTACATTTTATTTTATTGGCTGCATCAAATAAAAAGTTTTTTTTTCTAAAATGTTTTAACTGGAACAAGAATTGACATTTATTTTTCTCAAAATTTGGCAGCTTTTTGAGAAAACTGGAGGAAAAAACCCAAAATATGTTGTTGTGAAAAAAGTTGTTTAAGTTCTCGCATAATGTCGCATTTTGAAGGACAAAAACTGTCAATGTGCAAAAATAAGGTAGAATTCTTTTGATAAATTGCCAAAATTTTAAAAGACTGAAATTCTTTGAATCTCATGAGATGAAAAACTTTTCATTTAGATGCACCAACAACTAATTTGTGTGCATCCAATATAACACTTTGATTACATTTCTAAACAAATTAACAGGACACATTTTGAGAAACAAACTAAACTTCTTGGAATCTAGTTGGCAGAAGAGACTCAGTGGGCTCGAGGTCTTCTGAGCATGATTTTGTAAATCTGATTAATGTTGTCAGTGTCCACATACTTCTGGCCACATGGTGTAATAACATTAACATGCGGCTCAGACATTTTTCATTCCTCGAACTGTTTGACGTGACGAGCTCTCCTCCTCACCACATGAAGCACCACATTTAATCTAATTTCACATTTTTCTACTTTTATCTGGTCCTCGGGGCCGAGACAAAGACGAGTCTGTGACGGCAACAGAGTCCAGAACAAGTCGACCATTGAGACTCAACTCCTAGTTTATCCTGACACAACCGTCTGTGTGCGTCATGTTTAATCAGCTCCGGTGAGCGGCCGATAATCACACAGTTCCAGTTAACAGGACGGTTTAAAGGCGTGTCGAGAAGTTTCATACTGAGTTTCTCCTCTGGACTGTTTTCAGATCGTCCGCTGTGTCGAGGTGTTTTCAACCGGAGGGACAGCCGACGAGTCCCAACTGGGTTTTTAACTTCCACTCATTCAATCGGTCGAAACTCCGAACAAATGCTGTTAGCATTATTAGCTTCCCTCGCACGTAAAAACCTTCTGCCAATATAAATCTGTCGTCCATCAGAGGTTCAATAAAAAATGTTATTTCAATTTTCTGCTGCTTTAAACTTACAACTCCACATTTATTTGATAACTTAAGTTATAAGTTACTTTGCAGATTAAGATGAATATTTTTTATTATTTGGCATCAAAACTGAGATTAGTTCGGTTTTTAATAAATGTATTTCATCTGCAATCTGACAAAAAACGCCAACACTTTAGTGTCTAAAAGGAAGAGTGAAAATATGAGAAAACCAAAAGTAAAAAAGCATTTCGATTGTATGATAGAAACAGGGATCAATAAATGGGTTTACAAATGTTTTTATTTATCATATGGATTAATAGACCAAATAAAATAATAACAAATTGTGTTTAATGAATTATAAGAAAGATTTTCAAATAAAAAATTAAACCATCAATAAAAAGGAATCTCAACACTTTTAAATTCCACGATTTATTAATTTATTGAATTAATGAATGTGTTTTTAAATTACATTCTTACGGACGGTTTATGTTGTTTTTGAAAATCACTTTTTGTTGTCATTTTTGTTTTCGTCCAATCGGTTCATTAAAAAATACCGTGGCTGAAAAACAAGTTCGAGAAGAGAAACAAACTTATTTTATGACATTTCTGCTCCTTTTGTAATTTTCCTACTGAGAGAGCGTCACAGCAAAACAGGGTGTCACAGTTGACGTCTAATAACTGACGTGGTTCATTAACTTGTTGTTGACCATCAGACAATAATCACTGTGACAGTTTAATATGACTGTAATAATGTTGAGGCTGGAGACCTTATTAAACCACCCTGGACTTTTTTTCTTGGCCAGCGCCAACGTGGAGCCAAATCCTGCGATTATCCCTGCAGACGCCACCGTGGTCAGGAACGCTGCACCTGCACACAGGAAGTCAGTTGAGACAGTCGGGAAAGATGCTGCACACTTCAGAAAATCCTGAGTGGTGAGAAAACAGTGTGTTGAGTCTGAATGCGACTTATGACGGGGATCTACAACACAGCTCAGCATCAGAAGATCAAAACACTGTGGCTGCTTCACTACTTCAATCGTGCAATAAAGGGAAAATAACTAAAATTTTAAGCAAAGAAAAGAAGAAGAAGAAGAAGAAGAAGAAGAATTACTCATTACAGACAACCTGTCTAAGCCAGATGTACAACTCAGCTTTATGCAGAGCTCGGTTAATGTACACTAATAACTTACCAAGCAACATTTACATTAAGATAATTGTATTCAGACGAATTGAACAGAAGTGCTTAATGTTTAAAAACAATCATCGATCATCATTTATATCTTCTGCGAGATACTTGATAACCACTGACAGCTTTTAACTGTAGGATTTCTGAATAGAGTTTGGTGTCGCAGAATTTTTGCACGACTAAAATAAGTACGTCCCCAGGCAGAATTAAACTACAAATCCTCCAGCAGTCACATCATATATTTACAGGCTGTCCGGCTTTAAGAAAAACTACGGAAACATAAAAATGCCTGATTTTTGAGTGGAGTTTGGTGCGGAGGAACAGAGAGGAGCAGACAGGTCGACATTGCTGTGACCTCAGACAGGAAACAGCGACAACAAACAGCTAACTCTGCTAACAGCTACAGACGATATGAGCTACCTGCTAACTTGCCTTTTAACATCTGCAGTTTGGCTTCTTCGTCTCTTTCTGCTCCTTCGACCACATTCACAGCTGTGTTTTCACGAGCCGCTGTCATGTTGCTTCAGTCCGTCTGCCTAAAGTCACCGGTTAGAAACAAGCTAGCGCGGAACGTAAACGCGCTTTTTCTTAAAATCAAATATTAATTCGTAACAATAGAAAATGATGATCTACAGAAGTTCAATGAAAGTATGAGTTGTAACTGTGTGTAGCAAAATACTGCGCTCTTTTCATTTCACGATTTTAAATCGGGCATCTGGTTATTTTATTCCGAGATGTCGGAGAGAGTTTCTGCGACGGAACGAGGCAAAGATCGTCGATTCCCCCAGAACGCTATGGAGGAACTCATGAGGAGGTCTCACTCGGTTTCATAAAACTAGTCGTTTGCCATTAAATCAGTTTACTAACTAGAAGCTGAATCAGTAGATGAATGTAGCGGGAGTTAAACGGGAAATTTAAAAAAAAAAAAAACTGTTATCAAGTGCAAATTAAAAATTTTTACAGAAGAATTCAAACTCAAATGGAACAAGATGGATGATTTTCACCTTTTTTGAGAACATAAAGCATTTGTGGTCAAAATGAGTATTACAAACATTAACACTTAAAATACAAGTTTTCCTCTTGTTTTCACTCAGAATATAGAAATAAACACAATCTACTCCTGAAAAAATAATTCAGCTCAGTTTGTGATTCAGTTTCACACATGAAAAGAAAATGCATGAAAAAAATGTAAGTCATCATCAGAGGAGACATTTAGAAGAGTCTCAGAAAATGGAAGAACAGATTTATCTCTTTATCTCACCTGGCCCTCGGGGCTTCCGTACACTTCCCTCCTCCCGTGCCTCTGCAGAGTGATCCCTCTGTTCGGTGGAGGATCTGTGCAGCTCTGCGGAGGATCGGGATGCTCTTCACGTCCTCCTCCTCCTCCTCACCGACACAGACCATCTGATCCTTAGTGCCGCTGCTGTCTCTCGATCCGGACCCGGCTCAGACCCGGTCCCGTCCGCCTGCGGCTCGGTTCTCCCGGGGTTTAGCGCTGGATGAGGTGAGGACGCGGTTTGGGGGCGTCGTGCTGCTTTTTGAGGATTTTGGACCCCGCGCGCGCGTCTGACCACGAGTTGGTGTTTGTTTACGAAATATTACAAAATAAAAGCGGAAGATTCCGGATCGGAAATGTCGGCTCGGTTTTTGTCGCGGCTCCGGACAGAACCGGACCCGCGGGTTCACCTGGGGGGGCTGATGGACCTGTGGAGAGCCTGAACGCACCGGCAGCACGCGCACAGCTCTGTTATCGCTACATCTCCGTCAGTGTTCACCTGTCCGCTCACCTGTGAGGACACATGTCTCAGATCCACCATGCGTCCCTGGACCAGCACCAGCACCAGCACCAGCACCAGCAGGCGGGTCAGTACAACCAGATCTGCACCCGCAGCAGCAGCGGCTCCTGCGCGGCCCCCGCTGAGGGACTGGAGCCGTCCTGCCCCGGACACAGGACCCGCACCCCCCGCAGGAAGTGGCAGGTGTTCCCGGGCAGGAACCGGTTCTACTGCGGCGGGAGGATCATGATGGCGAGACAGACCGGGGTGTTCTACCTGACCCTGGTCCTGATCCTGCTCACCAGCGGCCTCTTCTTCACCTTCGAGTGAGCGGACACACACACACACACACACACACACACACACACACACACACACACACACACACACACACACAGGTAGGTGCATGTGTTTTGGGGGGTCCAACACACTGGTTGTAGGGATCCCACAAGTACACCCACACTTCTCTCTCTCTCTCTCACACACACACACACACACACACACACACACACACACACAACAACACACTCACACACACACACACACAACAACACACTCACACACTCACCTTTGACCTCAGCTGGTGTTCATGAACCTTAAACACACAGGTGGAGACACGTTTTGATGACATCATCAAACAGACCAGGAGGTCGTTGATTGGACGGCATGTTGGTGAAGTTGGTGATGATTGTCTGTCATTCACTGCAAACAGGAAGTGCTCACAGCTGATTGTTGTTATTATTGTTATTTTGGTTGTTTTTCGTCAGCTGACTTCTGATCAGCAGGCCGAGGAGGTGACGCCTGGGTTGTCACGTTTGGCCGAACTGTTCCTTTAATCCCTCTGATTCTGCTGCTGTAGTTTCCTCCTCGAACAGAGAATCTAAAGTCTTCAGCTCGTTAAACTCCTCAGTGCTCAGAAATGTGTGACGGAGTCGATGATCTCTGCGTCCTGACGAACCTCCGGCTGCTTCCTTCACACGAGACTCGACCCGATCAGCTGAAGCTTCGTCAGAGTTTCTCATGCTGACGAGTCGAAGCCGAGCTGAGTCTGAACTGAACTTAGTCTGAACTCCGTTAATGTCGTTTTCAATCAGTCTGTTGATTAGTTTCTTCACTCAATGATGTAACAAGCTGACGTCTCGGAGTTATGACATTCTTCTTAAAAGTGACTCAAACTGATTAATTGATCATCACAATAGTTGTTGATGTATTTAATAGCTTTAATTGATCAGAACACACATTTGCACCTGGGCGAGTTTACGGTTTTACCCATAATGCATCACGGTCAAGAGAAACAAGTTCTGTAAAAGTCCAGAATCACAAAAGTCACACAGGAATTTAAAATATGAGAATGAATAAAAGTTGCTGACTTTAAACAAAGATGCAGATTTTTAAAGCTCATAATAAACGAAATGTTTCAACAGAAACAATCTGCTGCTCGTGAACTCTGACAAAACAAAACAAAGGAGACAAAACAGATCATTAACAAAAGAAAATATTGTTTCTGTCAAAAACAAATAATTATTTAACCAAAAAAAGCTTCTCTGATGTCTCGCTTCTTTTCTGACATTTTACAGAATAAAAATGTAATTAAATTAATTAAAGCCGCAGATTCAAAAACATACTTATTTTCCTTTTTACAGAAGAATTCGCTGATAGTTTCTAAATGTTCTCTTTCAATTTAAAAACTGGACTCTGAACAGATTCTTTGAGCCTCCGGAGACGTCTGAAGGGTTTCATTGTATTTTTATTTTCCTCCCAGCAGCCCCGGAGTTCCCCGTTTCCACGGCAACCGTTTCCTTGCTGCTTATGTCACTACGGTAACAGCAGGAGGAAGGTGAACCTGAGATTCTTCAGGTGTTAGAAATCTGTTCAGTACAACTGGTGATTTTAATTTCTCATATCATCAAATCATTAAGATCCTGTTTCTGTGCGTTACAGCCAGAGACCACTGTTCAGTGTTTCAGTGTTTGTAACAGTGTTGTTTCTTTGTGTGTTTTTTACAATATGTAGTAGGAACTTTTTCTAGTTGTGTTGTTGGTGACAAAAATGTTTATTTTTGACGAGACATTACGACAAAGCCAAAACACATGACAGCTGTGAAGCCAGAGACCACTGTTCAAGACAGCATTCATAAGAATGGAACCGCTGGATATTGTTAACAAGATGTCGGGAAATGTTCCAGCTGTGTTAATGCAGAAGAAACCAGGTATTTTTGATGAGATCTCAGGACAGAACTAAAACAGGACAGCTGCCAAGCCAGAGACCACTGACGGCGTTTCAACATATCTAAGTGTGAAACCACTGGATAGTTTAAACAGTTAATGTGGTGACAGAACCGGGTAGTTAGCCAGACCATAAGCACAGTGAGGTTTGAAGTTCAACGCCAACATTCAAGCGTTCAGATATAAACGAGTGTTTCTGTCTGCAGTTGTCCCTTCCTGGCGTCCAACCTGACCCCGGCCATCCCGGCGGTCGGCGGCGTCCTCTTCGTCTTCGTGATGGGGATGCTGCTCCGGGCGAGTTTCACCGACCCCGGCGTTTTGCCTCGAGCCACGCCGGACGAGGCCGCCGACCTGGAGAGGCAAATCGGTAACCATGGAAACACACAAACACAAGCATGGAAAGACGTGTGTGTGTGTGTGTGTGTGTGTGTGTGTGTGTATGTTCAGACGTGTGTATGTTCAGACGTGTGTGTTCGTGTCATCTCTTAGTTTTGCGCTGTCACAAATGCATCTCGGCGAATCGTTTCCACAGAAACTGAACGTCACCGTCGAAGCTGTGATCTATTTTCAGAGAGCTCTTTTTATTTTCTCTTCTTTGTTTATTTATTTATTTATTTTCTCGGCGGATGCAGAGTGTGTGGAGCGAAGGAGCTGTCAATCACCACAGCCGGGGCTCGGAGGACGACCAAATATGGGCGAAGGAGCTGGATGTTGTGGAGGAAGGATGGAAATAGAGGACAGTTGTTTATTTCTCTGCGATGTGTTTGCTGATGGAGGTCAGGAATCTATTCAGTGACGCACAGCTTGAAACGGCTTCCTCACTTCCTGTCTGAACACTGAAGACGGACTAGAACGTTTTGGTTTTTCAGCAAATCTCCTGGTTCAGTTTCAGTGGATTCGACACTATCTGAGGATTTGCTCCTGATGCAAAGTGTCAATTTGCTTAGCTGTCGTCACTACGCGGAGGCTAGCTTAGCATTAGGTTAGCAGTCCGGGTAGCATTTTGAGTCTGAGCCTGGCCCAGAGGCAGAACCTCGTTTGTGTTGTCAGACTCTACATCGTTTGTTTGTTCTTCTGCTCAAGATTTTGTGTTGTGCTTCATTTGTTTCGTTGTGTTTTGTTGTCAGGCTCGGCATTATTTACTTTGTTTGTTTGTTTGTTTGTTTGCAGATGTAACTAGCTAGTTAGCTCAATTAGCCGTGCAGCTAGCAGTCTGGACAGTGAGCTCTGGACGTGTTTACATCAAGTTGTTCTGGGACGTTTTGTAAAGATGACATTTTTTATGACTGTCGTCACATTTTTCAGACTGAACTGTTTCTGTAGGAGAAAACGGAAACCAAGCAGCTCGTTCTTCATGCAGTTTGTGTGATTTGTGATGCAGCTCCCGGCCGACTTTCTTCCCAGAAGGCTTTGCAGCTGTAAATCCTGTGTGCTGAGAAACTCCATGAAATTTATAGGCTGCAGTTTATCTCAGCGGCTGTCGAGCATTTACAGCGCTGATTGTTCAAACACTGAGGGTTTGATTAGGTTAACGTGTCTCCTCGCTGGGAGAGACAGATGTGAGGAAGGACGCACCTGTGTCTCCTCCCTCCTCGCTCGTCTCCTCGCTTCGTCTCCTCACTCATCTCTTGTCTTTTCAGGTCACCGGCTGCCTTGCGATCGTCACTGTTAGTGAGTTCAATACAAATAAAGTTTGTCCTGAAGGTGGCGCTGGAGGAAAGGTCGCGTTCAATCAGAAGGTTTATTGACTGTACGGTGGCTGTTTTAGGACATCTCAGACTGTTGAGGCGCAGCTCTACTGAATGCTAATGTTAGCGTTAGCATCATAATTATAAGCCTACTGATACTCGTTAGCTTAGCATTAGGTTAGCATTTTGTCTGTGTAACAGGCTGCGTAGCATTCTGAGTCTGAGCCTGGTCCAGAGTCAGAACCGGGTTTGTTTCAGACTCTACATTGTTTGTTTGTGTGTGTTGTCAGACTCAGCAGTGTTACTTTGTTTGTTTGTTTGTTTGTTTGTTTGCAGACTCGGCGGGATGCTCCAGACCGCCGCCGCGCACCAGAGAGGTTCTGATCAACGGACAGACGGTGAAGCTGAAATACTGCTTCACCTGTAAGATCTTCAGACCTCCTCGAGCGTCTCACTGCAGCCTGTGTGACAACTGTGTGGGTCAGTCTGAGGCTGCGAGGCGACTGTATATAGTTATTATATATGATTAATATATATAGTTACTATCATAGTTGTTACATGGTTATGATGTGGAGTCTCGTGGTTACGGCTGCGGTCTCGTCTCCTCCCTCAGAGCGCTTCGACCATCACTGTCCGTGGGTGGGGAACTGCGTGGGACGGAGGAACTATCGCTTCTTCTACCTGTTCATCCTCTCGCTCTCCTTCCTCACCATCTTCATCTTCGCCTTCGTCATCACTCACGTCATCCTCAGTGAGTAACAGCTCCTCCTCTTCCTCCTGCTCAGCCTTGTTTGTTTGTTTGTGTGTTTGTTGAGACATTTATCTGACAGCTTTAGTTACATTACAAATTATGACTTTGACACAAAACAGAAAGAGATCTTTTAAAACAAACCAAACAAAGAAAATAATGTTTTGGAATAATAAAACGTTGCAGATGTTTATGAGAACACGTCATCCACAGCTGAGCTTCACTTCCTGTTAGCTCAGAAGTTAAAGGACGCCGTGAGGACGACTCCTCTCAGACGTGTGATGAGTCACGTGGCTGTTGAAGCCGTCGCTCTGCAGCAGAGTCTCATCTGTGTAATGGACGACAGCCCCGCCCACTGAGCTGTGATTGACAGGCTGAGGCTGATCGATCAGACGTCTGCTGACTCGGCTGCTTCAGGACTTTAACACACTAAACCCTGATGAGGACTGTAGAAAACCAGACGTAGCCTCAGTCCTCCTCCTCGTCCTGTAAAGCGCTGGTCGATCTCCTTCCTGTTTGTCGTGTCTCGTGCCGCCGACCTCGTTCCCTGCTGATGTTGTTCTGCTGCCTTCAGGACCGGACGGTGGAGAATCTGGATCCTCAGGCGGCTTCATTCGAACTAACAAGCAGCCGGCTGTGTGAGACGAACACGTGTCCTCCTTCAACACTACGCTGCTTGTTGTCTGTTTTTAGCAGCAGAGCTATAAAAAGATCCTGCAGAGCGTCGGCGCTTTGATGCGAATGTAAAGATCTGTAACTCCGTCTGCTGTCGAGAGCAGCTCGTCACTGCACGACGAGAGAAATTGTTCAACTTCATTCATTAAAGCGTTAAATTCACTGTGAGCTCCAGAACCAGCTCCTGTTCATCCTCCTCCCACTTCTGTCTCGTCCTTTTGGTTCTTTTATTTTAATCAGCACCGTCTGAAATGTTGAAGTCAAAACTGTAGCTGTTAATCTGAGCGATGGAAACATGTGAACACCAGATATCATCCTGTCGGAAACACGCCACGTTTCTTCTTCTCTGTTTCTTTATATCATCCCGGGATCCATTTTCAACTTTAGAGGTCTGTAATTGACGTTTAACCATTTTTTAAGTTTTCTTTTTTGATCTGGGAAAACAAATAAAAAGAAGCGTAGGAAAACATAAAGTTAGAAAATATTAGTAACATTCTATTTTAATCTGTAAAAGTTTAGGCAGGTGACATCTTTAGTGCTGCTTTTGTTTTTTAGAGAGACCAAGTCAGAAAAAAGCTTCCCGGTGATTCATCGAAGTTCATATTCGTCTATGGAAGGTTTTGTCAGGTGACCATTTCTACGGAAGCCCTGAGGGGGACAAAAGGTTTGATTTGTGTGAAGAACATTTTGCCTGGATCATTTTTATCTGATGCTGACAAAATAAAATTCAGCTACAAAAACTCTTTGGATAAAACATTTTTTAATTATCCGGCCAAATGTTCACGTGTCAAAACCTGTTTTATTATCTTGTTTTCAGAAATGTTTTACAACCTGAACTCTTCTCTCGTCTCTGCAGGATCGAACCGGACCGGTTTCCTCAGCGCGCTCAAAGACAGTCCGGCCAGATATCCTTTGAGTCTGTCAGCTTCATTTAGACCAGATCAAGTTCATCAATACTCAGATAATCCATACTTTACACTCACAAACATGCTGACAGAAACATTTATCGATTGATCGGGTCAGACAGCTGTGATGTCACTTCCTGCTCTGTATGAAACAAACCCGTCCATCACTGAGACAAACAGACTCCATGTTTCTACTCAAAGACAGAAAGAAGTTCATGTAGAACATTTGCTGAATGAACAAGAAGGTCCAAATAATGCAGAATGAGTCAGAGACAGAGTTTCACAGAGTTTATAAAGTGTCTCCAACTCAACAACTCACTAAACTGACACATTTGTTAAGGGAGTCTGGTGCTGTGTGGACACACTGCTAACAGACTGGGGTCACGTGTGGTCCAGACCACCTCAGGATGTGGTCTGACTGATCGGGTCTCAGACGTGTCCTCATCCACACCTGGACCGAGCCGTCGCCTGTGATTGGCTCACTCCACTCTGCAGGTCAATATAACATGTTCCTGATCGATAAATCACTCTGATCAGGTCAATATGTCCCATAATGCATTGCCAAGGTCATGTGCTCTGACAGCGACACGAGCGCTCAGCTTCTTCTTCTCTCTCCTGTTTTCTGTCTGTTCTCGCTACATGCTGCCAGCTGTGCTGTCAGCTCAGAGTCGCTCCATAAAGTAAAATAATGCAAACACAAACAAACAAACAAACAAACAAACAAACAGAGACCTCCAGCGTCCGGCAGCAGAACTCTTGTGAAACCATTTTTAGAGACTGACGACGTGTTTGTAAAACCTCGTCTCCTCGGGACGAGACTGATGGTCCTTCAGGGTCAGAGGTCAGAACTTACAGTTCAGTTTCCACCTGAGCTGAGTCCACAGTTTGTCCTTGACTCTGCTCGGCACCGTCCTGGAAGTCGTGGTGTGTTTCTTCTCCGTCTGGTCGATTGTCGGTCTGTCGGGGTTCCACACGTACCTGATCAGCTCGAACCAGACCACCAACGAGGACGTGAGTACACAAAACCAGAACTGTGGTCCGAGAAGGCTGCAGGCGGACTGAGGAGAGACGCTTTGTTACTGTGATGGTTCTGATCTGGTCTTTAGTTTTCACGACTTTCCTCTTTCTGTTTCTGTCCTGGTCTGGTTCTGGTCTGGTCCTGGTCAAGATTAAAGGGTCCTGGTCCACAAAGCGAGGGAAGGATAACTACAACCCCTACAGCTACGGAAACATCCTGACAAACTGCTGTGCTGCTCTGTGTGGACCTCTGCCGCCCAGGTCAGTGCCGCCTCTGTGGTCCGAACCCCAGACAACATCCTGGATTTATTGTAGGTGAAGGCCGGTCCTGACTCCGGTCTTCATTCAGGACTGGTCTCAGGTCTTAATTTAGACTTTATGTGCAAAACATTTTTGAATGTAAATGTTAAACCAGAATCCTGAAGTTGAACAGCTGTTGTGTTTCATCGTCTCGACTCGTCGTCCTGTCGGCGCTTCAGTTTCCTTCAGCTCGTCCCCGAATATCAAACCTGAGCAAACATCACTTCCTCCAGAGCCTCTTCTCTCTCAGGCTTACACCTCCTCCTCCTCCTCTTCCTCTTCCTCCTCCTCTTCCTGCTCCTCCTCCTCCTCCTCTTCCTCCTCCTCCTCCTCTTCCTCTTCCTCCTCCTCTTCCTGCTCCTCCTCCTCCTCTTCCTCCTCCTCCTCTTCTTCCTCCTCCTCCTCTTCCTCTTCCTCTTCCTCTTCCTCCTCTTCCTCCTCCTCCTCTTCCTCCTTCTCCTCCTCCTCCTCTTCCTCTTCCTCTTCCTCTTCCTCCTCTTCCTCCTCCTCCTCCTCCTCCTCCTCTTCCTCCTCCTCCTCTTCTTCCTCCTCCTCCTCTTCCTCTTCCTCTTCCTCCTCTTCCTCCTCCTCCTCTTCCTCCTTCTCCTCCTCCTCCTCTTCCTCTTCCTCTTCCTCCTCTTCCTCCTCCTCCTCCTCTTCCTCCTCCTTCTCCTCCTCCTCCTCTTCCTCTTCCTCCTCTTCCTCCTCCTCCTCCTCTTCCTCCTCCTCCTCCTCCTCCTCCTCCTCCTCTTCCTCCTCCTCCTCCTCCTCCTCTTCCTCCTCCTCCTCCTCCTCCTCCTCTGTCCTCATTAAATGTTTCTGTATTTAATGAGGACAGTTTTCAGCTGAGACCTTCCTGGATTTAATTACATTCTTCCCCCTCTTCTTCTTCCTCTCCCCTCCCCCCTCTTCCTCTTCCTCCCCCCCTCCCCCTCTTCCTCTTCCTCTTCTTCCTCCTCCTCCTCCTCGCTGCTGACAAACCGAGCTGCAAAATTAATCATAAAAACAATCAAAGCGTCTCTGCAGCTTCTACAGTTCAGCTTCTGCAGAGCAGAGTCGGATCAGAACCTCTCTGCCATTGATCATCACAGGAGGAGGCGTGTGATCCGTCTGTGGACCTCGGCGCCGACTCGCTGCCAATAATCTCTTTATTGCTTTGTCAAAGCAGCTGATTCATGCGGCTTCACGCAGCCGGCAGCTGATTTACTGGGAGCGAAGTTAAGCAAAAATGAAATGAGGTTTGGTTTCGCGCATTCCGCACGTTGTTCAGTTCTGTTCTTAGATTATCACAAACGTGGCCAATAACAATCAGACCTGAACGCAATAACCTCCAGAACCTCCAGAACCTCTAGAACCTCCAGAACCTCCAGAACCTCCAGAACCTGCAGCAGGAAGATGTGAGAGCAGAAGGTGGATGTATGTTTTTCAGGCCTGAACATACGGAAACTGATTCATTACAGTCTGCTCATTAGAGCGAGCAGCTGGTGTGTGTGTGTGTGTGTGTGTGTGTGTGTGTGTGTGTGTGTGACAGCGTATTAACATGTTGGTTCCACCTGCAGACGCCGGGCGTTCAGGACGGCAGGTGGTGACATCGTCTGCAGGCTTTTTTTAGTGACGACGTCTGAGAAATGATTTGAGACGTGAGAGAGATTCAGTTCTTTCTGACGACCAGCAGGTTTCAGTTTTATGTTAGATTGAATGTAAGCCTATGAAAAAAAGCCCGACTTCTCAGGTGATTTACGACCTCAGTGAACAGTTTCCTGGTGAGTTTAAGGTTTCAGTCTTCTTCATCGCAGCGCGACGTCCATGTTGTAAATTACAGTCCTATTTCGATGAAAAAGAGGTTGTTGTGTTAGAGCGTGAGGCGTTACCATGGCAACGCTCTGACTCAGATCCAATCAGAACATCCGACCAGGTTCCACCTGAGAGGGTCCGGAGATGTAAAAAAACAAGATGGCGACGGGCGCGGTGTTCCTCGAGAGACGCGTTTGTTCTTCAGGACACTTACAATAAAATACTTTATTTTCCAGGCGAACCGAACGGAAATTCTAGTTCATGTCGTGTCTGCTGACATCATCTGTGTTAACGGGCCCAGCTGATACTTCTTTTGCATTCTGTGGATAATTTTAGTTTACTGGAAACTGAGTTATGTTGTTAATGTGACGACATCATCTGTAGATGTCTGTGCTGGTTTCCTGTTTGAATGTTACAGCAGTTTGATTTCTGTAGTTCTGTTTAAATTAAAACATGTTCAACAATTTCAACCCAGTCGAGTGAAGAACAAACGATGGATGACGGACTTTAACTCCGAGGATCGAATCTGAACAGTTCAGCGCTCGTGTGTTTGACTGACAGCTCTGTGTCTGTCTGTGTCCCAGTTTGATTGACAGGAGAGGTCTGGTCCAGTCCGACACACCACAGACCGTCTCCCAGTCCAACGGGACCGGCGGCGGCAGCTACGCCTCCACTCAGCTCCGCAGTCACATGGTAGGTGGAGGATGACATCACTGCTGATCAGAACCGACACCTCATGTGTTAAATATAAATCATCAGGATGGGAAGAGACTCTGCTGCCGGGTCCGTCTGAGGCGCCGAAGCCAAGACATGAACATCAGATGGAACATTTACATATTCATAGATATATTTATAGATAGATCACACTTCGTTACTACAGTCGTGTTGTTATTAATTAGACGACGGCCGTCTGTAAACATCTGAACTGGGTGTTTATTATTATTGTAAGTAAAGAGAGACACACTGCAGACTTTCAAGGTCTTTTATTGTGAAAGGTACAAAAGCGGTGAGTTGTGGCAGAATCAGAGCTTCCTCTTGTTTCTGCTCTTCATCACTTCAGGCTCAGTCTGATTCTGATGAACCAGCTGATGTGGAAATTCCTGCAGTTTGTGCGTTCCAGGTGCCACGCTGAGTGTTTTAAGATTTTCAGATTAAAAACAGGATTTAGCTCTTTAACTACAACAAACAGTGTCACTGGACAGGTGTCCACCTGTCAGGAGTTAGTTGACACCCAGCAGCCAATCACAGCAGAGTACTCAGCCTGACCGTTGTCACATGACTGACTGTGTGTCTGTCCTCAGTGCGATCAGGATCAGTGCATCCAGAGCACCAAGTTCGTCCTCCAGGCTGCAGCCACCCCTCTGCTCCACGTGGACCCCGTGGTTCTGGCCCCTCTGCCCGGGAAGACCGCCACGATGGGGGGCCCCTGCGCCTACCTGGCCCCGTCCCAGCCCTCCCTGCCGTCCTGCGGGGGAGACGTCCTCGCCCTGAGGGACGCCGCCGCCGACTCCCACTGCCACCACCACCTCCACCATCACCACCATCACCACCACCACCACTTCGTCAGCCCGGAGGAGACGCCGTGCGGCACGCCGCAGGGCGCCCTGCCCTGCCCCGCCCACCTGCACCTCCACCCACACCTCCCTGTCCCCTCCCCCGCCGCCCTGTACGACCCGGCCAGTCAGGACGCTCTGCACGAGGACTCCGTCAGGGGGCTGGTCAAACTCAGCTCCGTCTGAGCCCAGACTCAACCGTCAGACGACGCGTTTGTTTCCACCCGGCTGAATATCTTCATCTTGTGCTCAAGTGGAAACACCAGACGTTTTGTTTTGTGTTTCTGACGTGTGAAGTTTGAAGAAAGAATAAATGAAACGTCACTCAGGCTTCAACAAACAGATGAAAACATCCAATCCGCCTTTTATTTTGACGATTCTCTGGAAAAGTTGTTCAAATCTGTGAGAAATTGAAGCGATTCATCTTTTAATGTTCGTAGCAAAAATAACACTGTCATAAAAATGGAAATCAGTCAAAGTTCCAAAATATTTCAGAATTACATTTGACAGGATGAGATCTGTGCTCGGCTCTGGAGTCCAGCTGCTGGTTGTTAACAGACTTCAGACAGACAAAGTACAAAACTGCCAGGAATCAAAAATACCCCCAAAAAAACCTCCAAAAATCCATAATCACTTAAAATATGATTGTAGAACAATTATATATTAAACTGACCAATGCAGCAGAAGAATTAACAAATAAAACATTTATCAGAGATTTTATTCCAACTTGTTTGTCTGTATGAAACTGGTCGTCTCCACGTGAGATATAAATAAAGTTCTGTTGCTATAAATAAACCATGCTGAGTGGATTAATAGACGAACGGACTCCAGAGGCTTTTAAACAAAAATAGAACCAATGTTGAAGACAGAGAATAAACAGAACACGAGTCCAGAGAGACGTGAGGATTTAAAATCAGGTTTTTCTTTATGAGTCTTTTGTTTTGAAGGTCTGAGGAGCAGGAAGTTGTTGAAGCCATATTCCATCCTGTTCACCTGCTCCGTCTGTTTCACCTCCACAGGATCGTCTCAGAGTCAAACTCTGTGTCCTGCTATGAACAACAAACACTGTATCCAGAATAAGCTACTCCGGTGCCACATGGTCCGCCTTCAGCCGCAGTCGGACCGGGACCAAAGTCAGAACGACTGAATCTGTTTTTTTTATAAATCAAGTGTTTGACTGAGGCGACTCGGTTGTTTTTCATTCTGTATGTGGAATAAAGAGAAGAGACTGTTATTCTGACCCGCAGTTAATGTTCAGAACACAGAGCAGGACGGGTTCTGTTCACCTCTTTAAAGAGAAACACAAAGCAGATTTTTGAGTCAAACACGACCCACAATCCCAACGTGTCAGATGAGACTCAACAATCACAAAATGGAGCTTTAAAGGTGCAAAATGTCAGAACTGACCACGAGTCGAAATCCTCCTCCAAACCACCAGGAGCCGTTAGCTCAGTTAGCATGTAGCTAGTGGTCCAGACTGGGAGCTCAGTGTGAGTTCAGGAGCTTTGGACTGTGATGGGCTGTGGCTAGCTGGTTAGCATGCTAGCTTCAGTAAATATCTGTGTAACAAAACACGGACGTCATAACATCAACACTGATATTTCTTTGCATTTTGTAGGTAATTTTTGCTAATTTTTGAATGAAAATTCTTACATATTGCACCTTTAAAGGTCCGGTCACAGCAGGATTTAAAAAATGTTGGTTCATTTCAGTGGAATCACAGCAACGTGCAGATTCTCTTACAAAAGTAATATTCTATACGAGGTAGTTTATTATTTATTCGGTGATAATGAGCTGTGAACAGAGACTGAAAACAGGAAGCTGTCGATCGCAGCAGCTCGTTAGCTTTGTATTAGCAACTCTGAGTGTAAACTGATTAACACCGTGGACAGAAGGACATCACTCCCTGCTTTTATTCTGAAGGTCAACTTAATTTGTTTCAGCTTATTATTTGATCTTTATTTAATTCTGACACATGACCCTGAGGAGGCTCCGTAAAGTTCTGCTACTTTTAGTGAAATAAATCAGTGTGAAACTGAACGTTTAGCTGCATGTTGAGACGTAAAAGTGAAGATTTACAGACAATAACTGAACAGTTAACAGTTTATAAAATCAAAAACAGAAGACATCTGAACGTTTAGAGAGGTTTGGTTGAGCTCATGACTTCAGTAATCCTGGTTTAATTTTACACTGATTAAACTCAAAGGTTCATTGATTAATCAACAAAGTAATTAACAAATTGATCAGAAATGAAAATCATTATCAGTTGTGTTTGAGGGAAACTCAGCTGATCTTATTTTAGCAAAAACTTCAAATTATTTTTATTTCCCTCCGTGTCCAGCTCACACTAACTGATTATCTATATTGATAGGAATGATCGATGTGTACAGCTGTGTACTTACTGAATGGTCGTAGGCCTTATTGCCCCTGCTGGTTTTTCAGGTTTTGAATTCTACCTGGTCTTAAAAGTGTTAAAGTTGATGGCGGCGGCTGTCAGCCAGCTGACTTTTAATTCAAAACATTAATGCCTTATTTTTTATTAGATTTATTTAAGATCTGTATCCCCTGCAGTGACGATGAGGCTCAGATAACTAAACCACTGACGTGCTGGTTTTGTAATGGTTACAACAGGTCAGCTGAGCACTGCCTTCTGGGAGTTGTAGGCATTAAACTGCAGGCCCACAGTTCTGGAGCAGCTGAAGAAGCAGCAGGTGAACTCTGGTGTTCAGATGTTGACGGGACGCCGGCGGCTGCGAGGCTTCGTGATCCTCCTTTTTAATGAACGTGTTGAGGAGTCCTGCTGATTGGACGATGGATGACATCCAGTCTGTTTCCACATCCAGTTTAATACGCTTTAAAAATAAAAACACAGATTGTGGTTTTGTGCCAAGAACTTCTCCTCAGAATCCAGCTGTCACATTAAACACTGTGGATCCAATAAAACACTGTTCCTATAGGAGTTTGTGGTTCTGATGCTGCTGGTCCTCCGGGCCGCTGGGGGCGCCTGTGACGTACATAGGCGTCTTTTCAGACAGCCAATCAGAGCTCTCGCTGCCAAGCAACAACCCGGAAGCGTTCTTATGCCAACTTCGCCCGCAATCCATTTAATAACAGCTGATTAGAAGACAAAAAGGAGCTGAAAGTTTTCACTCACAGCCCGAAACCAGAACTAATGTAAGGTAGAGCACATCCGCTGATCCAGGACCAGAACCAGAACCAGCCAACATTTCTGTCGTTAAACCGGGTTTATTCTGTCATACGGTGATTCACCGGGACGTGTCCGTGTTTTCAGACGTCTTTCAGCAGTTTTAATGATAAAACCGTTATTATACCGCGTGTAGCTCATCGTGCACCTGACAGCAGGACACACCTGTCCGAACACTGAGTCAGGACAGTATGAAAGTGTGTATGAAATATCGTTTTGGCGCTAAATTGTTATGACGACAACGCCTTTGTAAACAATAAAAAGCGCGGCAGCGGGAAACAAATCAGTAATTAACCTACACAGAAACACACGGATACAAAGACACGAAGTGTTTCCAGACACGTTCAGTGTGGATGAAGCAGGACGGGTCACATGTTAGACTTTAATATGTGGACTGTTTGTGTTTCTGCTCAGTTCTGGAGTAAATTAAAACATGTTGATGATCAGAAGTATCTTTAACCTCACTGCTCTGTTTGCAAGTCAAAGTTGGACGATGTTTAAAATGAAATAAATCGGAGCTGTTAATCAGAATCAGTTCGCTGCTGAATGCGAACCGACCGTCCAGTTCCAGGACTCGACGACACGTCACTGTGTTCTCATGATATTTAATGTGTAAAATGTTTTGGCGCTAAATCTGATGATCTGATGACAACATGTTTAGATGACGTGTCTCAGCTTTAACCTGCAGATATCAGCACTGTGAACACGTCCCGCTCATATAATGACACTTTAATATAAAGAACAATAAGCAGGAGCTCAGTTCACTCAGTCTGATGACGTCAGCAGTAGTCTGGTCGCTGTTTAATGTTGCGGATTAAACTTTACTGCTGACATTTCAACACGGAAGTCAGTTTTACTTCTGAGATTGTAACGTGTCTTCTAACATGTTACAGTTTGTTCGGATCGCACTTTGTTTGTTCTTCGTGTGAAATAAACGTCTTTTGTTCATCACAATCACAAACGTTGCGTAAACGCTCGTTTTCTGCAGTTTTGTAACACCGGTTACGGACAGTTTTGTAACCCCGCACAAACAAAGCCTTTTGAATTTCCCGCAGCTGCCCGGGCGGCACGTGAGCGCGGCTCGCAGCCTGATTGGCTCCGTCGCAGCGTCAGTTTAAAGAGCCACCGCGAGCTGCGTTTCTATTGGCCAGCTGCGTTCTAGCGCCAAGATTTCAATAAAAAGGCGAGCGGACAACAGAAGCCGCTTCAGTCTCTCCGCTCTCCGCCTGTCAGCTGCTGCCTAGTTTAGACTTTTTACACTTTAGTCTCTTTTTTTGTTCCCGCTTTTAATCTCTTAACTTATCTTTTACTCGCGTGTCCGTCTGAAGTCGAAGGAAGTCAAAATGCTTTCTGCTCGCTCTCCTCTGTCCGTCAAGAACGAGAACACCGTCAGCAGCCAGATGAACAACATGTCGCTGGACAAAGAGAACACGGTGAGACTCCGAGCAGCTGCAGCTCTGATGTTTAATGTACTGCTGAGCTGAACAAGTGTCGGTCTGAAGTCCTCAACTGTTTTAACTCCAAACTCGTGGCAGCCATTTTGTGCGCAGCTCGGCCGGACTGACCCAGATATAATCTGTGTTTCAGCGCTCAGATCAAACTGGTGAATTCAGTGTGAAACTACAGAAAGCTGATTTTAGTCACTGACGAGTTCTTGTCGTTCATCTTTCAGCCGCCGAGCCTGAACACGACCCGCATCCTGGCGTCCAAAACCGCGCGTAAAATCTTCGACGAGCCTGCGGTAAGTGAGTCCAAACCTGCTGAAAGCTCCCAGGTGTGGAGCTGACGTCACAGTGTGTGTGTGTGTTCATGTGTCGGTCAGTGAGGAGCTGTGTGTGTGTGTTTGGTTCTGATCCTGTGGCGCCTAAAATGTCGGTTCTGGCGCCAACATGGACGATCAGCTGTTCCTGTTGGTTCGGTGTTGAGCTCCTGCAGTTCAGTTGATGACAGAATATCTGACATGTTTCTGTGGATCGTCTTCATGTTGCTTCATTTCTTCATTAATGTCTGAAACGTGTGACTGAAGGTGTCACAGGAAGTGTTGGTCCACATGTGGGCTCAGATGTTCAGGCTGCAGATCAGGACGTGATTTTCCTCTTTAAACATCAGCAGCAGGAAATGTGTTCTGACTGAAAGTGATCCTTGTTAATGATGATCTGCAGATCAGCTCACGTTCAGCTGATCAATCGTTTTGTTAAAATAAAGTCTTCAAACAGGCAAAGATATTAAAGTTCTCATCATGTGACCGGCTGCTGGTTTTTGTGTGTTTCAGCCCAAAGCCGTGAAGAAGAGCAGCCGTGAGGAGCAGGAGGAGCCGCTGCTGAAGGAAAACCCTCGTCGCTTCGTCATCTTCCCCATCCAGTACCACGACATCTGGCAGATGTACAAGAAGGCCGAGGCGTCTTTCTGGACGGCAGAGGAGGTAACGTGGACTCAGTCAGTGTTTGGTTCAGGTCCGGCTGTCGGACTCGACCTCCCTCTGTGCTCTCAGAACCACTACAGTATGAACGTGTCCTCGTAATGTTGTTAAAGTTGAACATAAACTGGTGAGCTGAAGGTGACGACACGTGAAGCCTCCAGGTGTTGATGACGTCATGTTAACGGCCTGTGTGTGTTCAGGTGGATCTGTCCAAGGACCTGCAGCACTGGGAGTCTCTGAAGGACGAGGAGAGGTACTTCATCTCTCACGTGTTGGCGTTCTTCGCCGCCAGCGACGGCATCGTCAACGAGAACCTGGTGAGGAGAGACGGCCGCGTCAAACATGTCGGACTGTGCAAACGCACCAAACTGTCACAGTGTCGATCAGAGCAGGTCGAATCATCTCCAGTCAAACTAACTTCATGGACTGATTCTTTACATTAATGTAGATGAAGCACAAAGTTACACCGGCCAGTAGAACCTTCAGTTTCATCATCAGCAAATATTGATGACTCGATCGATCATTAAAACGTTCTCCTGTTCTCCGTGTGACCACCAGGTGGAGCGCTTCACCCAGGAAGTGCAGGTGACGGAGGCCAGGTGTTTCTATGGTTTCCAGATCGCCATGGAGAACATCCACTCTGAGATGTACAGCCTCCTGATCGACACCTACATCAGGGAGCCCAAAGAGAGGTGAGACCCTGTCGGTGCTGGAACCGGTCCCTGCTGGACTCTGCTGGTCCCTGCTGGACTCTGCTGGTCTGTGCTGGTGTGTGACGGTGTGTTTACTGACCCACAGAGAATACCTCTTCAACGCCATCGAGACTCTGCCGTGTGTGAAGAAGAAGGCCGACTGGGCGATGAACTGGATCGGCAACAAGAGCGCCAACTACGGTAAAGCTGCCGCCTGTGACTCCACGTGACCTTCAGGTCTCTTATTGATCCTCGATCAGGTATTGATTGTCCCTCTGTGGTTCCTCCAGGAGAGCGCGTGGTGGCCTTCGCTGCCGTGGAAGGAATCTTCTTCTCTGGTTCCTTCGCTGCCATCTTCTGGCTGAAGAAGAGAGGCCTGATGCCCGGCCTGACCTTCTCCAACGAGCTCATCAGCAGAGACGAGGTGACATCATCGATCCTAGCAGCCAATCAGATCAATAAACGGCTTCACTTTGTTTTCATATCAGATAAATACCCAGAGCTAAAAACCTGTCACTGTGTTGTGATGCGTTCAGGGTCCATGTAGTAACTGTGTTGTGATGCGTTCAGGGTCCATGTAGTAACTGTGTTGTGATGCGTTCAGGGTCCATGTAGTAACTGTGTTGTGATGCATTCAGGGTCCATGTAGTAACTGTGTTGTGATGCGTTCAGGGTCTGCACTGTGACTTTGCCTGTCTGATGTTCAAACACCTGGTGAACAAGCCGTCGGCACAAACCGTCACCAACATCATCAAGAACGCCGTGCAGATCGAGCAGGTGGGTGACAGACGGAGAACTCGTGTTGCTCCTGAACACGTTGTGATGTCACTGGTCTCACTGGTGTGTTGTTGTGATGTCACTGGTCTCACTGGTGTGTTGTTGTGATGTCACTGGTCTCACTGGTGTGTTGCTGTGATGTCACTGGTCTCACTGGTGTGTTGTTGTGATGTCACTGGTCTCACTGGTGTGTTGCTGTGATGTCACTGGTCTCACTGGTGTGTTGTTGTGATGTCACTGGTCTCACTGGTGTGTTGTTGTGATGTCACTGGTCTCACTGGTGTGTTGCTGTGCTCAGGAGTTCCTGACGGAGAGTCTGCCTGTGAAGCTGATCGGGATGAACTGCGAGCTCATGAAGCAGTACATCGAGTTCGTAGCCGACAGACTGATGCTGGAGCTCGGCTTCACAAAGGTGAGCAGACGTCGAGCCGCTGATGGTGCAGCTCCATCTGTAGAGGTGGAGTTCATACAGGGAAGTCAGAACCAGTCAGACTACAGGGGGGACCAGGTCTCATGTGGTTCAGGTCTGTGGTGATGAGTGGCGCAGGGGTACGGACCTCAGCCAGTGATGGGGGCTGAGTGCTGCTGCTGCGCTCTGATTGGTGGACGTGTGGTTCGCTGACGGACCAGCAGCAGCACGAGACAGACGCCTGACTGAACAGACCGACAGCTGCAGCAGCTTCAGATCTCAGTCTTTTATTCTCTGCTGTTTTACTGACGGCCGTCTCGTGGTTTCAGGGTTTGTAGGTGAAATAATTACAACTTCCATCAGACGGAAGGAAAAACTGTCAGCAGGTTCAAATGTTTGCTGTGATTCAGGAGCTCAATGTGGACGCTGAACGTCAGGATGTTCTGACCTGAGCTCTGTGTGTCTGTAGATCTACCGGGTGGAGAACCCCTTCGACTTCATGGAGAACATCTCTCTGGAGGGAAAGACCAACTTCTTTGAGAAGCGGGTGGGCGAGTACCAGAGGATGGGCGTGATGTCGGGCTCCACAGACAACACCTTCAGGCTGGACGCGGACTTCTGAGCAGCTGGTGGAGGCGAGCCACGCCCACTCACCTCTCCAGGCTCCGCCCTGCAGGTGGAGGGGGCGGAGTCAGCACAAACACTCGGACCTCATCCATCATGACGGACAGCAGCTGGAGGCATCTCCTCTGCTGTTGCATGCTGGGATTGATTTTCTTTTTATAGATGGATAAAATCTTTTTTTTCTGCAGCTTCATGTTTTTGTACATAAAATAGTTTTTAGCTGTGTTTTGTAATAAAGTGTAACTCCAGATTATATTTCAGTACTTTCATGTTTTAGTTACTTTAAATTGTACAGTTTGTTTTTTTTAATAAAATGTACAGAAATGGAAATGTGACAGTTTGTGTTTTCTAGACGACAGCAGCTGATTGGATTTTATCTCAAGAAGTTATTGGTGAAATTATTTGTTTATGGATTTTATTCCTGAAGTGAGGTTTGAAATTAGAAGCTGATTAAGTGAAACGTGTCTGTTCTCACAGCTCGACTTCAAGCAGTAAGAAGAACTCATTCATGTTTTAAGGGTTGATTCAATAATGCAGGTTGATAACAGTCTTCAGATAAATGTACTAACTACATTTGCATTGAAATCACTATTGATCATGTAGTGGCATATGCCAACATTCTACTACAGGCACTCAGTCAGTTTTGCACATATTTAATATTTAATGAGTTATTTTAATCCAACAAATGTGTTTTGTTGAAACAAACCAGTCGGCAGATATCAGCCAGTGTGTGACTGCACTCTACAACTAACTCAACCCTCGCTGGAAGGTTCAGGAATACATGATTTTTGGATTAAGACAAATATATGCAACTGGTGACTGAGTGGCATCTGCCAGTAGATTCACCTACGTATAATTTGACAGAACTGTTCCTACATTTGAAACGATGTACTGAGCCAGTAGTGACGGCTGCCACTGAGCTACTGCTGCTCAACAGGCCAGTAAAAGCTTCATGTCATGAAGTGATTTTAATATAAATATAGGAACAATTCTGTCAAAAAACACGTATTTGAATCTGCTGCACGATGTCACTCAGTATGTGACCACAGCTGCTGTTTGAGTGTTGGTGAGATGCTGAAGTTAATGATAACAGTCATTGATGACAGATTTATGTGGTTAGTTTATTGGATGTGGTTACAAACACTCCCAAGATGCATTCTGTTCTCTGATGTTTACAGAGCGCATCAACAAAACGCTTACAGGAGCACCAACAGAGAAATGAACAGTTTCATATGGAAAGTAACTTCAGACGTTTTCTTCTTTGATAAACACAATTTCACTTCAAAATGCTTCAAAAAGAGTAAAACGTACATTCATGTCTCACAACTGGATCATTAACGTTTTATTCATGAAAATCCTGAAAAAACCTTCAGACATTAAAATCACCGTCTGTCTGGACCTTCAGGTTCTTCTGTTAGTGACAACAAAGATTCATATATATTTGTATATGTGTAGTGAAGCGACGCTCAGGTCGGCGTGTTAGAGGTCCGAGTTCACAGGATCTTGACGTCGAGCAGCGTCACGTCTCCCAGAACCTCCAGCTCTGTGATGCGGCTCAGGTCCTTGACCCGGTGTCTGTAGTCCAGCTGGTGGTTCCCGTTAACGGCAACTCTGAACTGCTGAGCGTCACACAGGATGATCATCTGCACACAGAACACACAGAACCGTTATGTTGAGTGAGATCCATACGCCAGCAGGAGGTTCATGTCACGTCACAGCTGAATGATCACGTGTCGTCCTTTCTGTTGTCGGGATCTGTGAAGCTGTTTCTGTAGAATCTTTAGAATCTGTCTTTATCAACACAGTGCTGTGAGGATGTTTCACTGAGATTTGTACATTGAGAGAATCCCAAACCCATCAACAGAACGGACAACGGAAGTTACACAGTGTGCGTTAATAATGACAAATATACGTCATAAATCTAATCTGCACAGTCCAACAGTCGCCTGCACAAGTGGCATCAGCTTATGTCAGTCAGGAACACCAGGAGAACCATCAGCCACCGTCTGACCTGCTACAGAGCTTCTGTCAGCTGACAGGCTGATGTTTTGGGTTGAATCGCTCCTCATTAGAAGCACGATGTCAGCAGCTTGTCGGCGAGCACAGACTGCTGCTTCTCCAGCTGAACATTTGTTTTCACATTCTTGTCTCAAAGTGTCACTTTCCTCTGAGCACAGTGAACATCTGAGTAAGAGGCCTCTGAGCTGGATTCATGAAATAAAAATATTCTGGAAATGTTTATGTGGTAATTAAGAACTACGTCAGACACAGATGGGATGTATGCGAGTACCTCAAAGTACCGTCCTGCAGCGAAGGGGAAGCAGGCCAGGTCCGTCTCCTCGGGGCCCCAGCACTCAGACAGGAAGGAGTTTCTGACGAAGACTCCTTTCTTCAGACGAGGGTTCAGATGAAGAGCGATGTCGCTGCAGCTGGAAACTCGCAGGTTCACACCGAAACTGTAACACAGAATGACAGAAACGTGTGATTCTGGTTCAACTATTCGCCATGAAACAGAAGTTGTTACTTGAAATGTTCCAAAACTCACGAAACTTGGCAGAAACATGTCAACAGCAGCACAACACGACATTTGATATGAGTCTCAGGATTGCATGTGGAAGAATGGCGTGATAGTAAAACTTTAGTGAAGCGCTCCAAGATCCACCGGGCTGGACCAAATTTGCTACACTTCAATGAATTCCACCGGCCTGCACGACCTCACGGATGAAAAGTCACCTAAAGGTTGTTCATCAGTTGGACGGTGCGCCTGGAGAAACAGGATGTTGTTATCACTCGAGCGTCTTCAGCAACACATGATCACCCAGAAGGTTTTCAAAATGCCTGCCTTCAGCACACGAGTGACTCAACACTGACACACAGGTGTGTGGAGGTGAGGGTTACCTGTGGAGGTGTGGGCTACCTGTGGAGGTGTGGGTTACCTGTGGAGGTGTGGGTTACCTGTGGAGGTGTGGGTTACCTGTGGAGGTGTGGGCTACCTGTGGAGGTGAGGGCTACCTGTGGAGGTGAGGGTTACCTGTGGAGGTGTACCCACACCTCCTCAGGTAACCCACACCTCCACACCTGAGGAGGTGAGGGTTACCTGTGGAGGTGAGGGTTACCTGTGGAGGTGAGGGTTACCTGTGGAGGTGAGGGTTACCTGTGGAGGTGAGGGTTACCTGTGGAGGTGAGGGCTACCTGTGGAGGTGAGGGTTACCTGTGGATGTGTGGGTTACCTGTGGAGGTGTGGGTTACCTGTGGATGTGTGGGTTACCTGTGGAGGTGAGGGTTACCTGTGGAGGTGAGGGTTACCTGTGGATGTGTGGGTTACCTGTGGAGGTGAGGGTTACCTGTGGAGGTGTACCCACACCTCCACAGGTAACCCACACCTCCACACCTGAGGAGGTGTGGGTTACCTGAGGAGGTGAGGGTTACCTGTGGAGGTGAGGGTTACCTGAGGAGGTGAGGGTTACCTGTGGAGGTGAGGGTTACCTGAGGAGGTGAGGATTACCTGTGGAGGTGAGGATTACCTGAGGAGGTGAGGATTACCTGTGGAGGTGAGGGTTACCTGAGGAGGTGAGGGTTACCTGTGTGCGCTCTGACTGATTTCTCCTTTGATGGCGATGCTCCGTCCAACACTCAGTCCTTTAACCAGCTCACCTGTGAAGGGAACACTCTGCAGGAGACCAGACAGATCTCAGGTCAGCTGACAACACAGGAAACAACAACTACATGATATTTTCTCTCCTTCTTCATCTGATCTGAAACATGAACGTGTCACTAAATCAGGAATTTAACTTCCGTCAAACAATTATGCAAACTGATTAATTCTGAAAATATTTTGTGACTAATTTAATTGAACCAACAACTGAACTACATCGACCATCATGCAACAGCAGAACTCACCAAGTCGCCTGAAGAGGAGCTGATCGGCTGCAGGATAAACAGACAGAAACAACATTAAAAATACATCTGAACAAAAAACACTCTTTTCTAAAACATGTTCTTGATTCTGATCTTCTCTGTTTGGCTCCATTTCAGCTCCTCTGTTGTTTCTGTTGTTTGGATATTATCAATAATTACTATGTGGACGTCTGACAGACCGCCCGAGATTATAAAATGTGAAATATTACAACACACGATCAGATTTAAAAACAAATGACATGAAGGAAAGTAAATTCCAACATGTGAGAAACTTCAGTGTTTTCCCTCCATGAATGTTGAACCTGATCATCGTGTAACTGTTTGTTTCCTCTCTGATGACGATCAGAACCTTCATCATTGTTCTGTGTTCTTACGCTGCTGTGTGAGTCCTGGCTGCTCGGGCTGGCTTCAGGAGAAACTGAGCTCTGAAAATAAAAGCAGAACGTCAGATTCACCTCATGAAGAAAGAAAGCTAAAGCTGTGCTCACGGACCACAGAGAGACTCACAGCACTCGGCAGGACGCCGACAGCCTGAACGTTGACCTGTCCAGAGACGCACAGCGTGTCGACCCGCTTCAGCTCCAGTCGGTGCTGATACTCCAACACGTGACCGCCGTTCACCGCCACCTGCAGGACACGAGCAGGAAGTTCAACACCTTTTTAAATCTCATCTCAGTGAGAAGACGTGTGGTATAAACTCTGCCCTGCACAGTGTCTCACTTTAAACTTGTCTCTCAGGACGAGGAAGATGATTTCGAACGTGGCTCCCGGAGCGAAGGGCATCTGGTGCAGGATCTCCTCCCGGCCCCAGCGCTCCTTCTGTAGCGTGTTGCAGATGATGCACGGCGACCTCTTGAACCTCGGGTTGAAGTGGAACGCCACGTCGGCCCGCGGCTTCACGCTGCTGCCACACGTGAAATCTACCTGGAACCTGCAAGACAGAGCCGAGGGACAACAGGGACGACTGGTTTGGATCTTCAGAGGGTTTCTGTACACCTACATTCAGTAATGTAGGTGTACAGACACACAGGTGTGTGGAGGTGAGGTGTAAACACAGGTGGATCAGCAGGTGTGAGACGTTTCATACTCAATGACTTTGTGACGTGAGTCCTCACCTGTCAGCCTTCGACAGCACTGATCCCTGAATGAGAACCATCTCCCCCGGCAGCAGCCCGCCCAGGATCGTCCCGGCGAAGGGAATCGTCTGTCGGAGACAATCAAGAGACTGTGAACAGAAACTAAACAGCTGAGGAGAACTGAGGGAGTTTCAATGGATCAACTGAAAAAATTATCTGCTGATTAACTGATAATGAAAACAGTCGTTAGCTGCAACCGAATCTGCTGCATGAAACGTAAATATTGTTCTTTCCATTATGTCACACAGACGAGCTGCAGAGACGAGGCGTTCGTACGGAAGCCCTGAGGGACACGTGAGAGGGTTTACTCTGGTTATCTGGAATCTCATTGGTTCTTTTGACACACCTGTTAGGTTCACCTGGGCCGACCTTATTTCATTCAGTCTTGGCAAAGGTTCCAATTTAAGTTTAAGATTAACTGAGACCTTTATTTAAGAGGGATACATTTTTTTAAATTTTTTTTTTACATTAATTTCTAATCATTGGTTTGTTTTCTTTCAGATTCATCAGTCCATGTGTTGTGTGTTGAAGGGGAAGTATTAAAGTTTCCTGGTGTTCCTGCAGGCTTGATGATGATGATGATGATGATGATGGTGATGATGATGGTGATGGTGGTGATGATGATGGTGATGATGGTGATGGTGATGATGATGATGATGATGATGATGATGATGGTGATGATGATGATGATGCATCTTCTCAACAATCTGATCTAAGTTATTTTCTCTCCTGTGTTTCTGGCTTGAGAACTGGTGGAGTTAAAAAAAATATCTTTCTAACATCCATTCAAAAACAAAACAGTAAGCTAAAGAAAAGTAAGAGTAAAAAATACAGATAGAGGTTTTTATTCCAGTAATGAGAAAGAATCATGAAAGAAATGAAAAATATTTCACAAATTTTTGTGCTGTGAAAAATGATTCTTACTAAAAAAGGAAAATCCTTCCACTAGAACGTGGGTGAAGAAAATCCTCATGAAAAAGAAAGTCTCTCAGTTTTATTCTGAATTCTTCCTCCGGAATTTAAAAACAACGTTTTCAGATGGTAAAAAAAAACTTTTAACTTCTAGAGATCTTCACTGCAAAACTTTCCACCTCCAGGTTTAAACACACAGAAAACTTTTTACATCAATAACCAGAAAAACGCGTTCTCAATGGCCCCTCAGGGCTTCCGTACAAGCCAGAGTCAAACTGGATGTTCATATTTTCAGGACGGGTGCTGTGGCAGAAAGCAGAACTCTATTACAAATTTTGAACATTTTAACTTTTCCTTGCATATCTTCAGACACTAAGCAGCTAAATGACTTAACTCGAGTCGGACCACAAACTATAAGGAAACACTTTTTGATTCGGCATCCATGACAACACTCCCAGCTGCTCCTCAGAGCAAATGAACATGAATAATGTCGAGTCTTTCTGAGGTATTCCTCCGTCCGGCGCAGTGAAACGTCACTGGGCGGAGGCGAACAGTCCGAGACGCAAATTCTTCTAAAATAAAGTTCTGTGACTAATGAAACATTCACAGAATTCATCGGGAATATTGCCGACTAAAGGAAAGTATTTTGGACATGTTACACAAGAAAGTGTCTCATCAAACATTCATTACTTACGCAGCAATGAATATAAATCGAGCACAGTTAGCTGAGATGCTAACTCTCTAAACCAACAATAAATGCTAAATCTAACTTCAGTGACACCGCTATCGATATATGACGAACACACAGCATCTTACCGGGTTTAAAAACGTTTGTCTCGGGTTTGAAATCGACATGTTGGAGCAGCTGCGACCTGCCTGAAGCTACTTGGGACTTTGTTTACTTCCGTGTTCTACGTCAGCACGGTGGACGGCGACAAGGATGAGCCAAACCGTCTCAAATCGAGAATCAGTGTTTTCACACATGATTGATTTAAACTGTAGAATAATTACCATTTGGTGAAAAAATGTTAATTTATACTTTGTATAGTTAAACAAAGACATTAGGTACAGATCTCGGCGCAGCGTGATGACGTAGTTGTCCTCTCCTGATGGCCTGCAGAGGTTTGGTGTAAGATGGCGGACTGAGTCTTATGACTCCAATAAAGTGATTGATTAAACTTCCTCCTCGAACAAAGAGCCACTCATGTCAGAGTTCATCACTTTAAGTTAACATGACGCTTTCAGCCTGGTTCTAATAAAATCACTTTCTTTCAATTCTGTCACATTTTAAGATCAACAGAAAGTTTGTGTAAACAACAGAATAATGTTTAATAATTAACGTTTTACTAATATAACCCTTTGTGTGGTGGTACAGTATTTCTTTATAACTGTGGATAACATTTTAGAAATGTGAAACTTTGTCCTCTGTGCTGTGAAACAAAAACACATGAATGTTGTAACAGAAAAGTTCTCAAAACTTAAATGATTTAGAATTAAGATGTCTTAAATGTCTTATTTAAATATGTTCTACCATTTTACAGACGCCATAACTTCAGGGAATCGATGGGGGTGAGTTGGAGCCTTTAATGCTCCCAACAACAACAACTTAACATGAAAAACATTTTTGCAGATTAGTTTTATTTAAATCAGTTGTCATGGAAGTGAAAACAGAGAAGAGCTGGATGTTCAGATTCCATTCTGTCCATTTGAAGTATGAAGCTACTATCAGCAGCTAGTTAGCTTAGCATGAAGACTGGCTGAATCTTCCACATCTGTTTTGTTTATGATCAGGACTGAAAATCATCTTAAAGCTGAATATAAAACATAACACATGTAAATGTTAACATTCAGTACTTTATTACAAAAAAAACAAAAAAAACAAGTATCTGTACAAAACATCCTAAAATCATCATGTAGTTATAAAACATACTAATATAGCAGATTTATAAAAACACCTATAGAGTTAGTTTACAAATATGAGGTCATTAAAAACCTGGTTCTGATCCAGACTGCAGCAGGCTGATTGCTGAGAAGCTCATTATTTCACCCAGCCGTCAGATAAATTACAATAAGTCCGTCAGTCTCTGTGTCACTTCTCTTAACGTCCTCCACCTGCAGGGCGGAGCCTGGAGAGGTGAGTGGGCGTGGCTCGCCTCCACCAGCTGCTCAGAAGTCCGCGTCCAGCCTGAAGGTGTTGTCTGTGGAGCCCGACATCACGCCCATCCTCTGGTACTCGCCCACCCGCTTCTCAAAGAAGTTGGTCTTTCCCTCCAGAGAGATGTTCTCCATGAAGTCGAAGGGGTTCTCCACCCGGTAGATCTACAGACACACAGAGCTCAGGTCAGAACATCCTGACGTTCAGCGTCCACATTGAGCTCCTGAATCACAGCAAACATTTGAACCTGCTGACAGTTTTTCCTTCCGTCTGATGGAAGTTGTAATTATTTCACCTACAAACCCTGAAACCACGAGACGGCCGTCAGTAAAACAGCAGAGAATAAAAGACTGAGATCTGAAGCTGCTGCAGCTGTCGGTCTGTTCAGTCAGGCGTCTGTCTCGTGCTGCTGCTGGTCCGTCAGCGAACCACACGTCCACCAATCAGAGCGCAGCAGCAGCACTCAGCCCCCATCACTGGCTGAGGTCCGTACCCCTGCGCCACTCATCACCACAGACCTGAACCACATGAGACCTGGTCCCCCCTGTAGTGTAACTGGTTCTGACCCCTCTGTATGAACTCCACCTCTACAGATGGAGCTGCACCATCAGCGGCTCGACGTCTGCTCACCTTTGTGAAGCCGAGCTCCAGCATCAGTCTGTCGGCTACGAACTCGATGTACTGCTTCATGAGCTCGCAGTTCATCCCGATCAGCTTCACAGGCAGACTCTCCGTCAGGAACTCCTGAGCACAGCAACACACCAGTGAGACCAGTGACATCACAGCAACACACCAGTGAGACCAGTGACATCACAACAACACACCAGTGAGACCAGTGACATCACAGCAACACACCAGTGAGACCAGTGACATCACAACAACACACCAGTGAGACCAGTGACATCACAACAACACACCAGTGAGACCAGTGACATCACAACAACACACCAGTGAGACCAGTGACATCACAGCAACACACCAGTGAGACCAGTGACATCACAACGTGTTCAGGAGCAACACGAGTTCTCCGTCTGTCACCCACCTGCTCGATCTGCACGGCGTTCTTGATGATGTTGGTGACGGTTTGTGCCGACGGCTTGTTCACCAGGTGTTTGAACATCAGACAGGCAAAGTCACAGTGCAGACCCTGAACGCATCACAACACAGTTACTACATGGACCCTGAACGCATCACAACACAGTTACTACATGGACCCTGAACGCATCACAACACAGTTACTACATGGACCCTGAACGCATCACAACACAGTGACAGGTTTTTAGCTCTGGGTATTTATCTGATATGAAAACAAAGTGAAGCTGTTTATTGATCTGATTGGCTGCTAGGATCGATGATGTCACCTCGTCTCTGCTGATGAGCTCGTTGGAGAAGGTCAGGCCGGGCATCAGGCCTCTCTTCTTCAGCCAGAAGATGGCAGCGAAGGAACCAGAGAAGAAGATTCCCTCCACGGCAGCGAAGGCCACCACGCGCTCTCCTGGAGGAACCACAGAGGGACAATCAATACCTGATCGAGGATCAATAAGAGACCTGAAGGTCACATGGAGTCACAGGCGGCAGCTTTACCGTAGTTGGCGCTCTTGTTGCCGATCCAGTTCATCGCCCAGTCGGCCTTCTTCTTCACACACGGCAGAGTCTCGATGGCGTTGAAGAGGTATTCTCTGTGGGTCAGTAAACACACCGTCACACACCAGCACAGACCAGCAGAGTCCAGCAGGGACCAGCAGAGTCCAGCAGGGACCGGTTCCAGCACCGACAGGGTCTCACCTCTCTTTGGGCTCCCTGATGTAGGTGTCGATCAGGAGGCTGTACATCTCAGAGTGGATGTTCTCCATGGCGATCTGGAAACCATAGAAACACCTGGCCTCCGTCACCTGCACTTCCTGGGTGAAGCGCTCCACCTGGTGGTCACACGGAGAACAGGAGAACGTTTTAATGATCGATCGAGTCATCAATATTTGCTGATGATGAAACTGAAGGTTCTACTGGCCGGTGTAACTTTGTGCTTCATCTACATTAATGTAAAGAATCAGTCCATGAAGTTAGTTTGACTGGAGATGATTCGACCTGCTCTGATCGACACTGTGACAGTTTGGTGCGTTTGTACAGTCCGACATGTTTGACGCGGCCGTCTCTCCTCACCAGGTTCTCGTTGACGATGCCGTCGCTGGCGGCGAAGAACGCCAACACGTGAGAGATGAAGTACCTCTCCTCGTCCTTCAGAGACTCCCAGTGCTGCAGGTCCTTGGACAGATCCACCTGAACACACACAGGCCGTTAACATGACGTCATCAACACCTGGAGGCTTCACGTGTCGTCACCTTCAGCTCACCAGTTTATGTTCAACTTTAACAACATTACGAGGAGACGTTCATACTGTAGTGGTTCTGAGAGCACAGAGGGAGGTCGAGTCCGACAGCCGGACCTGAACCAAACACTGACTGAGTCCACGTTACCTCCTCTGCCGTCCAGAAAGACGCCTCGGCCTTCTTGTACATCTGCCAGATGTCGTGGTACTGGATGGGGAAGATGACGAAGCGACGAGGGTTTTCCTTCAGCAGCGGCTCCTCCTGCTCCTCACGGCTGCTCTTCTTCACGGCTTTGGGCTGAAACACACAAAAACCAGCAGCCGGTCACATGATGAGAACTTTAATATCTTTGCCTGTTTGAAGACTTTATTTTAACCAAACGATTGATCAGCTGAACGTGAGCTGATCTGCAGATCATCATTAACAAGGATCACTTTCAGTCAGAACACATTTCCTGCTGCTGATGTTTAAAGAGGAAAATCACGTCCTGATCTGCAGCCTGAACATCTGAGCCCACATGTGGACCAACACTTCCTGTGACACCTTCAGTCACACGTTTCAGACATTAATGAAGAAATGAAGCAACATGAAGACGATCCACAGAAACATGTCAGATATTCTGTCATCAACTGAACTGCAGGAGCTCAACACCGAACCAACAGGAACAGCTGATCGTCCATGTTGGCGCCAGAACCGACATTTTAGGCGCCACAGGATCAGAACCAAACACACACACACAGCTCCTCACTGACCGACACATGAACACACACACACACTGTGACGTCAGCTCCACACCTGGGAGCTTTCAGCAGGTTTGGACTCACTTACCGCAGGCTCGTCGAAGATTTTACGCGCGGTTTTGGACGCCAGGATGCGGGTCGTGTTCAGGCTCGGCGGCTGAAAGATGAACGACAAGAACTCGTCAGTGACTAAAATCAGCTTTCTGTAGTTTCACACTGAATTCACCAGTTTGATCTGAGCGCTGAAACACAGATTATATCTGGGTCAGTCCGGCCGAGCTGCGCACAAAATGGCTGCCACGAGTTTGGAGTTAAAACAGTTGAGGACTTCAGACCGACACTTGTTCAGCTCAGCAGCACATTAAACATCAGAGCTGCAGCTGCTCGGAGTCTCACCGTGTTCTCTTTGTCCAGCGACATGTTGTTCATCTGGCTGCTGACGGTGTTCTCGTTCTTGACGGACAGAGGAGAGCGAGCAGAAAGCATTTTGACTTCCTTCGACTTCAGACGGACACGCGAGTAAAAGATAAGTTAAGAGATTAAAAGCGGGAACAAAAAAAGAGACTAAAGTGTAAAAAGTCTAAACTAGGCAGCAGCTGACAGGCGGAGAGCGGAGAGACTGAAGCGGCTTCTGTTGTCCGCTCGCCTTTTTATTGAAATCTTGGCGCTAGAACGCAGCTGGCCAATAGAAACGCAGCTCGCGGTGGCTCTTTAAACTGACGCTGCGACGGAGCCAATCAGGCTGCGAGCCGCGCTCACGTGCCGCCCGGGCAGCTGCGGGAAATTCAAAAGGCTTTGTTTGTGCGGGGTTACAAAACTGTCCGTAACCGGTGTTACAAAACTGCAGAAAACGAGCGTTTACGCAACGTTTGTGATTGTGATGAACAAAAGACGTTTATTTCACACGAAGAACAAACAAAGTGCGATCCGAACAAACTGTAACATGTTAGAAGACACGTTACAATCTCAGAAGTAAAACTGACTTCCGTGTTGAAATGTCAGCAGTAAAGTTTAATCCGCAACATTAAACAGCGACCAGACTCCTGCTGACGTCATCAGACTGAGTGAACTGAGCTCCTGTTTATTGTTCTTTATATTAAAGTGTCATTATATGAGCGGGACGTGTTCACAGTGCTGATATCTGCAGGTTAAAGCTGAGACACGTCATCTAAACATGTTGTCATGGTGAAATTAAAGGAGCACTCTGTAGTTTTGTAGAAGACACGCAGACTCAGAATTTCTATATTTACATATTAATGAGCTGTTCTCAGAGGAAACAGAACACTGTTATTACTTCTAATTATTATTCATTTTATTGTAGTTGATGTGCATTAGTCTCCAAACCTGTCTGTTTTCTTTTTTTTTTTTAAAGATTGTTTTGAGGCATAGTATTTGACAATGGATAGATCAGAAAGGGGAGAGATGGGGGTGTGACATGCAGTGCAGGTCCTCCGTCCAGATTCGAACCGGGGTCCACTGCGTTTGTGGCATGCGCTCTAACCACTCGACTACCTGCGCGCATCTGTTTTTTTAATATACACCTTTTTCAGTTGCACTTCGATGTTTTTGAATCGTGCTGTATAAATAAAGTTTGACTGATTGAACAGCAGTTACGATAATATATTTCTCTTAGTGGTAACAGTAATATGATGCGTCACAGTAATATATTACTACAGTAATGTTACGTGACGTCTTACAATCTTGTGTAGTACGTAATATATTACTCTATGCAGACAGTAATATTGTACTGTAATATATTACTTTAAATGAATGTAACTAGTCATATATAATATATTGCTTTTTGAAAGTAACAGCGGTCAGCAGGTGGCCGTATCTAACATCAGCTGTGTCCCAGTCCAGGTCCTGCATCCTTTAAGGATCGTCAGCTGTTGCTAAATTAGACGGTCTAGACTTCAGAGCACTTCCTGGTTGTCACCAGATGTTCCCGCCCATCACGATTTCTGTCGCCCAGTCCCGCGAAAGTAAGAGTGAAAAGACGAGTAGAAAGTAAAAATGTTTTACCTCGAGCAACTTTTGATTTTCTTTTTGATGCTGCTGATCCGTCAGCGCCGGCGCCGGCTGGTATACCTCCGGTTAGAGCGGACCGTGGAGGGGCACACCTGTTATTGGACCCACAGTAATGTTAGCATCATTAGCATAATTAGCTTGATGTTGTCATTGTCATCATTTGTTTCAGGACTGAGCAGCAGCGCACACAGAATCTTGGGATATGTGCGGAGGGGAAGTATCGAGCGGTGCGTCCTCCAGAAACATGGAGAGCAAGGACGCAGTTGAAGGAGCCTTCGCCATCGTTGTGACGTCACTGGCCGTCAGACGCTCCTTCCAAGGATGCAGAACCTGAACTGGGACACAGGTACAGGTCACCTTCAAACCAGGTGACCCATCACCTTAACATGACGTCGTCACGACACTGCATGAGTTGAATTCATGCAATAAATCAAAGAAGCATTATTAAAACTCTTAAAAACTTTATTAGTCACATTAACGGGTGAAGCTGCTGTCGTTCCACTGTTAGCTGGAGGTTTGTGCGCTGACCTCCGGCCCGTCGACGGTCGCAGCAGCTGGGGTGTGGTGGTCTCGGGTGTGGTGGTCTCGGGTGTGGTGGTCTCGGGTGTGGTGGTCTCGGGTGTGGTGAGGGGTGGAGGTGACGCTCCACAGCTCCAGCTGCTCGATGCGCTCATACAGCAGGAACTGAGGGAAGTCCGCGGGCAGCCGCTGCACGCTGAAGCTGCAGCGGTCGTCCTCCACCTCCTCCAGCTGCGACAGACAGCGGCTGAAGTGGTCGTAGGCCTCGCAGGAGACGTCCATGTGCCGCAGGGTGAAGTTCATCCTCCTCTCCAGGGAGAAGAGGACGGTGCAGCTGTGGCTGAAGTGGCTGCAGAGGCGGTGCAGAGTCCGGAAGAGGCCGTCCGTCAGCTCGTCATCGTAACAAACATCAGCAGCGATGATGACGCTCGTGTTGTCGTACAGATCCGCCACTTCTGCCTCCGTCCAGCTGAACTCCAGCTCGGAGTCGGTGGGCAGGTCCTGCTGGAGCCAGTCCAGGTGCCTCACCTTCACCTGCCCCCCCGAGGCCTCCGTCACGTGCTTGTTTAACGCCACGTTCCTCTCGCACATGCTCAGTAGGTCTTCCCCCACATCTGTGCAGTACACCGTTTTGGCGGCGGTTGCCATGGTGATGCTGGTCAGCCCTGTTCCCGCTCCGAGCTCGAGGACGGTGGCTCCTCTGAAGCGACCCGGATCAGAGAGGATGAAGTCGGCCAGGAGACACGCCCCCCGCCACACCTGCTTCCCGACGTCCTCCAGCGGGGTGGCCATGGTGTGCTCGATCCTGATAACGACTTCACCCTCCTCCTCCTCCTCCTCCTCCTCCTCCTCCTGCTCCTCCTCCTCCTCCTGACCAGGGTCGGACTGATGGAGGATGACGGGGCAGACCGGGTCTCGGCCGCTCCCCTCTGGAGGACTTCTCGGCCGGTGCGTGATCTCAAAGTCTCCGTCTTCATCCACTGAAGCTTCCACCCGTCCTCCATCTTGTCCCGGTGTGTCTCCTCCCGCCTCCGTCACCTCCGTCCCGGCTCTCTCGCTGTCTGACAGGATCTTGAACTTAGAGATGAAGACGGGCTGTCCGACCCGGTTCAGGCGGCTCATGAGGTGCCGTGCGTTGGGCAGCAGCATGTGCACGTCCGACAGAACCGTGTCGTAGTGGAAGGTGATCCGGTCCATGTCGGATCAGTAACGGGCCGAGGAGCAGAGTCTCCGGGTCAGCAGTCCGTCCTCAGGCTCGGAGAGTCCTTCATGCTCCCCTCCGAGCAGCTGAAGATGGCTCATCAGCTGTTTCCGGGAAGGAGCGCTGTGATTGGCTGCTCGGGGAGACAACAACACATGGTAATGTAGGTCAGCTGCCGGAGGCGCCGCCTGCCGGCCGGAGACGGAGCTGCAGAACAGTTCATTTAACTCAAATCTGTGATTAAAACAAGATTAAATGTTTGAATCTAAACAGTCAGATGCGTTAAACTGCCTCACTTTGTCTTTATGGATGAATGACAGACTTTTGTGTTGTATGTTAATGAATTATTCATCATGTCTCTGATTGTATAGTTATTATAATTCCTTTAATACGTGTTTGTCTGTTTGGACAGCTGTATGTCATAAACCTTTACACAGCAGGTCTTTATGAGACTGTACACACACCTTCACCTCCACAGATACACAGATTCATCCTTCTGTATTCTCTAATGGTCAGTTTTAACCTCATAATATCAACAGGACCGATTATTTGTCAAATGCAGTTTATTCACAGAGCTAATGTATAATTTGAATGATAACAACACTAACTTGTCATTAATGATGATGTTTTTCTAAATGACGACATTATTAATGATGTAACTCCATTTTTCAGCATTTGTAATTTTCCTAAAGTGTTTTAAAGAATAAGATATATTCCTTCACAGAGCTGGAGCTGAACAGTATTTCTCTGAAACATTTCTTCAGATGTGTTTGTTGTAACATTTTTGCTCATTATTTTTTAAACGTTCTTAATATTTTTTGAATACCAAGAAACACACACAAAATGTAAACTTGTAATAAGAATATGTGTCCGAGCCTGAACACAGCTCCTTTAAGATGACAACTTATTAAAGTGTGCTCACACACACTGTCATTATGTTATTATGTGGTGTAACTCATATCCCATCTCAACAACAACAGCATCTTACAAACATAAAGATAACTGAGTTGATATCATCTATATTAATATTGTTATTATTCATTAATAATAATGTATTTCTTTAGTTTGATCAGAGTATTCGAATCACTCTTCTTCGTGTGTTTTGTGCTGCAGTACCGCCTCCAGCCTCCAGGTGTCGCTGTTAATCTCCTCCGCCGCCGCACTTCCTGTTTTTATTTATTTATTTTAGGTCTTTTTATTCATTTTCTTTGGCTTCAGCTGAATGTCGGTCAGTAAGGCAAGTGGGCGGGTTCCTGCTCAGCCAATGACGCGCCCCTTGGACCCAACGTCGTCCTCTCCCATTGGTCACACCCCCCAGCGCCGGCTCGTGATTGGCTGGTCGTTGTTACCGGGCTGTGTGGGGAGAGAGAGCGCCGGTTGTGTAACTCAACACGTAACAGAGCCGCTGTCGTCGAGCAGAAACTTCGTATACGGGACGATGTATGTTTACATAAAGCAGCCGAGCCGGAACACTGGTTCGACCCGGAGTTTACCCGCCTGTTCCCGTCACGTCCACAGACATGACCCACATTCAGAGTGACGTCAGGATCCATCAGCCGGGAGTTTATCACCTCCAATGATGTTAATGTGACACTTTACAGCTCCACACACACACACACACACACTCTCTCTCTCTCTCTCACACACACACACACACAGTTTATGTTACTTCTTGATCTCTTTAAAGAGTTTTTCACACTTGACTGTTTGACTGACAGCTGCTTACTTCTCAGATTCAAACATGATCAGAATATGAATTATGACTGTGTGTGTGTGTGTGTGTGTGTGTGTGTAAGTGGGCTCCACCTCCACCAGCTGCATCATTAACCTCCTGATTACATGTCAGTGGATCAATAATATGTTGATGAAAAAAGTGACCATAACTCTCAGGAAGTATAAGAAATATATATATATGTACATATATATATATATATATATATATATATATATATATATATATGTACATATGTATATTTCTTAACATATATTAAACTAGCATTAAAAGAAACCACTCAACAGAGTTAATGTATGTAGCTTCATTCTGTCCTGTAATTTTTGAGAACATTTCAGGAAATATGCTTATTTTCTTTATTCTGGAGTGACACGCTCAATGTGTGGCTAGTTAGCTTAGCATAAAGACAAAGAACTCCCTCTAGAAACCGGCTCTTTATGCTATGCTACGCTAACCATCACGATCCCTGAGACATGCTTGATATACTGACATGTGACTCATTCTCAGACAGAACATGTTGAACGTTTCCTTTAATGTTTCCTGACAGTTTTTTGTAATCAACTACACTGAGCTGAATTAGCTGCTGTTAGCTTAGCGACGATGCTCCCAGAACAAAGCAGACTGTCTCAGGATGAAACGTAGTCCGCTGAGAAAGAACAAACTACAGACCAACACTTTATATTTTGTGGTAAATTTTTATTATAAAAGCCATGTTCTTCAACATCGCTTACAGGCAAATGTTCAGAAATGGGATTATTTAGATATAAGCCGTTATTATTAAGAATAACATTTAATAACATGAGGTATTTCCTTACTGGCTACACTATGGGCCAAATCAAGATATCAAAAACAGCACTTTTTCCTCAACAAATGTTTATTAAATAATAATAATAATAATAATAATAATAATAATAATAATAATAATAATAATGTATAAAGCAAAGATAGTAGGTAGTATCACAGTGAGGAATACTGTCCACTGACATTTTTAAAATATCAATAACTCGTACTGTCAATAAATGCAGATCGGAATACACATAACATTCATATAGATATCAATATATTTACATTATTTACAGTCACAAACGATGAACAGAAGTAGGCTAATAATAGAAGCACGATACAGAGGCTTTGGCAAAAAATAACAAGAGTGCATACATTTTGCTAAACATGACATTTACACATGAAGTAAACATGATTATACACGGAGAGATTACAAAAACAAGCAAGATTCAAAAAATCCAGTGCAATGTCAGGTTTTTGTTGGTTTCTGTCCGTGGATGAGTAGCAGCCGGTCGCCTTCCTGTCCTCCTCCTCTTCCTCCTCCTCCTCCTCCTCCTCCTCCTCCTCCTCCGTCGGTGAGTTTGTGGTTGGTGTGAGTAAAATGTCCTGAGCTGCTCTGCTGGCTGCTCCGGCTTCGTCTACATGACGTGAATCATTTCTGGCGATGCTCTGACTACTTTCATCACAGTAACCGTGGAAGGTTTGTTCCCTTACAAACTGTCACCAGGCTGCAGGACAGCGTTCACTCTGATTAATGTTCAGACTAACGATCTGAGAATAACAATCACTCCGCTTTGAAACTTGCTGCTGCAATGTCGGCAACCAAAAGCTGATCCTGGGTCCTAACGTGGCCTTTCTAAACTCACCTCCACATTTCAGATTGAGAATTTCTAAATATCGTTGTAACACTACAATTCTCGTTGCTGCTGGTGTGAACACGTTCACGAGTATTTTTCATTCTCGTGTAGTTTATTTGTCACGCCCCCGGTTGTGTAAAGGTCTTATCTTAATTATATACATGCTAACATTAGCATGTTAAACTTGACTTGTTAGCATGTGGCTCAGAGTACAGCTGAGCCTGAATCAGAACACAAAACCTACTGATGGATGTAAACGCGTGGTCTTTCCTCTAGCGTCACCTGCAGGATCTATTTGTGTGTCGGTTGAGTTTTGAGGGGAAGCAGACGGAGACAGTGAGCCACAGTTAGCAGAGTTAGCAGAGTTAGCATGTCCATCACCTTGTTCTTCATGTAAACGTAGCCGGAGTTCACCAGCCGAGTCTGATTTGTAGAGTAGAAAAGATCCTCCTGATGTGGAGCTGATTGAAACATCCAGTCACAGTTTAACCTGGAAGTGTCTGGTTGGCGGTTGCCCCCCCCCCCCTCGCCAGGGTCCTGAGTTGGCCCTGTGGGCTGCTGACTGAGTCTGTTAGTTGGATGTGGAGACCAGCATGCCGACAGGAAGTGCAGAGCCTCTGTTTTGGCCCTTGGACAGCGCCACTTTGTTGAGGTCTCGGGTTTCAGCGGGCCACGAGGACGCCCTCTTGGTGGTCATGTGCCGCCGGGCGTGTTTGGTCAAGTGGTCGCTGCGCATGAAGCGCCGGTCGCACACGTTGCAAACAAACTTCTTTTCGCCTGTGTGCGTCCGGCGGTGGCGGGAAAGCTCGTCTGAGCGGGCAAACTTTTTGTCGCAGCCCTCCCAGTGACAGCTGAACGGCTTTTCACCTGCAGAAGAAGAAGAAGAAGAAGAAGAAGAAGAAGAAGAAGAAGAAGAAGAAGAGAGGGGGACAAACAGAACAAAAAGCGCAAGGTTACAAAACAATAATCACATTTGTGTATCTGATTTTTCTTTTTTAGCTCTGAACATTAGCGTGGAAACATTTGACAGCTCGTCAGCGCTCTCTAGTGGTCGAACCCGCCGGCTGCAGACTCTCAGTGTTTACACATTTGGTCACATGTGTTTCTCTGTGATGGGTCCTCGTACCTGTGTGTGTGCGCAGGTGAGCCTTCAGGTGTGAGCTCTTGAAGTAGGTTTTCTTGCAGCCGGGGAAGTTGCAGACATAATTTCGTCTGCGGGAGAAGTCGGCTTGCGAGGCGCCGCCACTCACTCCTGTCGGCATGTAAACGGGGGCCGGGGCGAGGGGGAGGAGCTTTGTGTTGCCCAGCGTCATGACAGTCTGTTGGCCTTGCGGCGCCTGGGAGACGGACGCCTGGGGAACCACGAACATCACGGTCCCTTGCGGCACGGCGGAGCCCACCAGCAGAGGCTGAGCGAAGCTGGAAGGAGACTGGGGCAGGATGGGCTTGGGGCCCCCCTGAGTCTGCACCTGAACCGGCGCCTGGACGAAGGCGGAGATCATCCCCGTCCGGCTACTAACCGGAAAAACCTGGCAGAGAACCGGAGACGAGGAGACTGGAGAGGAAGAGGGGGAGGAAGACGGTGGGGAGGAGTGAGGAGGCGACGTTGAGGATGGAGGAGAGGACGAGCTGTCAGGAGACGCAGGAGGTCCGTCCTTCTCCTCTGGAAGAATCTGTGGCGGCGTGGAGGTTTCTGTCGGCTGGCTGGTGGAGGGAGGCGCAGGAGGAGGAATGCTGAGGCGGTCGGCGGTGTGGCGGATGACGCTGGTGGCCATCGCCCTGCTGGGCGGAGCCACGCAGGACACGTCTGTCTGAGGCGGCAGTGCTGAGGTCTCTGAGGTGGAGGGGGAGGAGGCGGGGCTGGTGTGGGAGTCACAGAGGAGGGCGGGGCCAGAGCCGGGGCGGGGTAAGACTGGTCTGGAGGCGGGGCTCCGACTGGAGGTGGTGGTGAGGACAGCGGTGGTGGAGGCCTCAGCGAAGCTCGGACTGTGAGGCGGAGTCATACACTGACGGAGGATCATAATTAAATGGAGTCAGGTTATTGATTAAAGACATTTATTCTCACAGTCAATCAATCGATCAACGGAGAGTCGAGTTGTCTGAGCAGAAACAGAATTTAAATAAGGCATCATAAACCAGCAACTGACCGGGACAATATGTTCATGAAATAACGACTAACAGCTTGTTTGTAGGGGCGGGAGAAATAATCCATTCTTAGATGCATCGCGACGCGGACGATTCTGAATCCATTTACAAAAGTCAAAAATCGATTTACTAAATGCTAAATGACAACGTAATGTTGGCGGAACGCAAGAGGCGGAACTCGTAATTGCGGCAGTGCAGTGCCCGGACAGTCGATGGTGCGCACATAAACATGATGGCTGAGCGCAACATTCACCCGGCAGCCTCCGCTTTAACAGCCAGCGCGTGGAAGCACGGTTGTAGCTGCTTCCAGCTGGAGGACCATCGAGCGATATCACATTTTCCACCCAACTCGGAAAGACTGAAGCGAATCGCAACTGATTGCTGAGGACTAACGTCTGTACTCAGTCGCGCTTTGTTGCACACCGCTTGCATTTCACGCGTTGTGCAAAAAGTTGCACAATGTGTTGAAATGCAATCAGCATTCATTATTGTATTGAAAGCTTTTTATTTGTATTTAGGCTCAGTATACTGTGTTACTCTCAGGGATACGCTCATTGCCTGTAACAGGAGGATTCTGTGTTCAAGTCAAATCTGTTTGTGACAAAGAAAAGCCTTTTCATTAATAAAATATTACAATAATAAAATATTAATTAAATATTAAGTTAATTAGTCTGTTGATTTTCTTTAATGATCACCACAAAAGTAGGAAGTGATTAGCAAACTCAGATTTGATTATTATTATTATTATTATTATTATTATTATTATTATTGGTTTAGAATCGAATCGTGAGGTGCCAAAAGATTCCCACCCCTAGTGTTTGACTATTAAAATTAATTTTATCTTCATTTCTTTGATAACGTGACAGTTTTTATATAAATATACTTTAATACGTATTATTAGTTTAACATTTAGTTAGACAGAGACAAGAACACAAGATTTTAATTAAGGATATAAATCACAGAATGTTACGCCTCCTCCCGTCTTGTTGACTGATTGGATCTTGCATCAGCAGGTCTTCAGCCCGACGGATACGACAGATCAGCTGATATTCTTAGAATTTCTACAAAACATATTTTCTGGTTTTCACATGTCTGAGCACAGACGCTGACACGGATCATCTGCTGAACTTCAACATTTCATTTGTAGACGAAACCTTTTAAATGTTTCTCACCAGCGAGGACAGAGCGATCAGGTCTTTGGGAGCGTCGCCCCCCTCCGGGTGGAGATGGATGGAGTCACAGGAGTCGGAGGTGGGGGTCAGTGGGCGAGGTTTGTGCGACCTTTGACCCCAGAAGCTCATGCTGACGAGCGCCTCGGCGGCCTCCAGGTCGTGATACTCGATGCACGGCTTGAGCTCCATGGTCGTCACCTGCCGGCCGTCCATTCGGTCAACCTGAGGAAGACCAGGAAGACCAGGAGGATCAGGATCCAGAACAAACAGGAATCAAAAGGCAAAGTCTAAAAAATGTCAGTCCACCCTGAGCCGGATCAAACACAACAACAACAACAGTCTTTAGATCTCTGAGGACATTTTCCCTCCATAAATCTCATGTATTTCTAAAATGGAAATTTAAGCTTAAAGAGAAGTTTCCAAAAACGAAGCAGTTCTTTTAAAATACATCAATTGTTCCACTGTGGTTTAAACAGACCAAGCAACAGCTGTAAAATATGAGCCGGGATCCCAAATGTATTCTGCCGTGCTGGCTCGTGGTTCAGTACATCGAACACAAACAGTAATGTTGTTCAGGGTCCTGATAAAACGTTTATTTTGACACGCCTTCTTACTTTCTCAGAAAATCTAAATACAAGTTGGGATCCCAAATGTGTACAGCAGAGTTCCCTTCTGATTCAGTCTGGCACTGTCCTCATATTAAATGTCCTCAGCTGTACAGTGTTGTTTACTTCTTCAGTCTGACAGCCAAGTCAGTGAAAAAGTATTTTCTTTTTTGAGTTGGGATGCCAAATATGTCTGGCTGAGTTTCCTAATGATCAGAATAATGTGTAATAATAACTTGTCTCCACATGTGATAAACAAGTATTTTCTTATGTTAAAAGCAAATGTAAATCTGATTTGGGATCCCAAATGTGTCCTCTAATAAAATGTTCCTGCTCTATAAAGTTAAAAACAGTTTAACAAGATTTTAAATAAGAGTTTATATTTATATTCTCACAATTAATTTAAATAATCGCAAACTCAAATTGGGATCCCAAATGTGATCAGCTGAGTTCCCTCCCAGTTCACTCTGAGACTGACCTGAAATTAAGTGTCCTCTGCTCCACAATGTTTGGTTGTTCAGTTTGGTTTCATCGCTAAGATAAAAAAAGAGTATTTTAATTATGAGTCGGGATGCCAAATATTTCCAGTTAAGTTTCCTGATGATTTCCAGTTTTTTGCGTGTGTCCACAGAGTTTGACACAAATACTTTCTTCTTCATTTTATAAGAACATTAATTACGAGTTGGGATGCCAAATGGATTTCTGGACATGACTCAGCCCGGTGTGGGACTTTTCCTTCTCTGATGAAACCGTCTTAATGCTCTCAAACCTTTTTTTATTTTTTAAAGTTCTTATGTGTCTAGTAAATTTGCAGGGATGCAAAATGGTGACATTTACACCAGCTGGTGCTCAACCAGCCGTCTTTTCGTCCTTTCCTCTTCCTTCAGTCCTGACAGTGCGCACCACACATCTGATCACCAATGATGTCACTGTTCTCTCACTTCCCCTCAACAAAACACTAAAACGTTGACCGGAGCAGCCGAGGTGAACGACGACACCCAAACACTCAGCGAGTGTAGCCGGAGGTGAGCGGGGACAAAAGGCTGCACGTACAGGAAGGGTGGAGGGAGGGCGAGCGAGGGGCGAGAGACATAGAGAGGGAGGGAGAGAGAGAGAGAGGGGCCCCACTGCAGCGGGTACACCCAGCCGACGGGGAACCTCCCCTGCACCCAAGAATAGATGACGGGAGGTGGCGTGCCAGATATAACACCCCCATACCAAAAAGAAACAAGCCCCGCCCCCTCCTCCTCCTCCCTCATTAACATGCACCGACTCGCCCTTAGAGAGAGAGAGAGGAAGCTCCCAACAGGAAGTGTAGCTGGAGAAAACAAAGTCAATCTGTTGCAACACACACACACACACACACACACACACACACACACACACACACACACACGGCGCTCTGGCGCTGAGATTTCCCACGCACAAGATCACACAAACACATCACATAGCAACACATAATGAGGTTACAGCAGGAAACAATACAGGAGACAACACACCTGTTTACTGACAGCAGCACACCTGCACTAACCCCACGCTGAGGTTCTGACCCGACCGCAGATTGTTTCTCTTCATGTTGGTCGTACTGGTTTGGTTCTGGTTTGGTTCTGGTTGCTCTGTGGTCACATCGCGGTCGTTTCCTCGGCTGTCTCTTTGTTTTCAAGCGCAGCTTTACGAATAAACCGAGCCGGACTCGATTAATCGATTCAAATCGATCGATTCTGATGTTAATATTTCATTTCTGATCCACAGAAACATCCTGAGCAAAAGTCCTGATGTTCTGTTTACTGTTTGGATCAATACAACAGATGACTGGTGATCAGAATGTGATTTCTGTGATAAACTGAATATCTGAGAACATTTTTTACAGACGATAAATTAATAATCTGGGATCAATAACCTGAAGGTTCCATATGAAGATGAACTGTTTGTGTCTGACATCATCAGAACTGTGGTTGATAAGTAGACTGGTGTTAACAGCTCAGACAGAACCAGCAGGGCTCGCTGTCTGTAGAGACCCAACAACAAAGACCATCAACCAGAACCTCACAGACAACACAGACCGAGCCCCAATCGGATCAGATCCATCCATTCTGACCACAAACACATCCAGATGCTGTTTAATGGTTTTGATCCATAATTCAGATTATTGTTGAATAAAATGTAATTTCAATATTTTATTTTATTTTATTTTTTTTACTATTTTCTGATATTTTACAGAAATTATACATCAATACACGATGTTTGTGTTCCAACATCAATCAGAACCAGAACAGACGGAACTTTAACGTGATTTATAAGTTATCTGGTGTACAACAGACCCAGCAGGACCCGAACCAACGACCAGAACCTGGTTCTGCTCACATCAGACGACACAAAGCGGCCGGACCGGCACCAAAACAAAGAGCTGCTCACCAGCGTTTAAACTTTATGATACGCGCGCACGCACACACACACACACACACATACACACACACACACACTCACAGGACGGACACACACACACACACACACACAGGACGGACACACACACACACACACACACACACCCACACACACACACACGCACACACACAGTGTGACCTCAGATAAACCAGCTCCAATGAGACACAAACAGGCGCTAGCAGTGTTAGCATGCTAACTCGCAACCTGTCCGGAGAGCTGCGGGTCTCGGGGTTCGGTCCCGGTTGTGACCCGCAGGTATCGATCACTTCTGATCAACTTTACAATGAAATGTGAGGCGGGCAGCCGGTCCGGTCCGGTCCGGCGCGGTCCCGTGAAGCGGACTCACCTGACAGCAGCGCTCCGGCGGACAGCTGAGCATCCGGACGAGTTCGGTCCAAGTGAGGCAGCGCCGCGCGGACACAGCGGGATGTGAGAGGCGTCGCTCCGGCCGAGCCGCTGCCAGCAGAACCTGCAGCTGAGTGAGCCGAAAAAAAGAGCCGAAAAAAACACAGAAACAAAATCGCGAGCAGTCTGGCGGGTGGTAACACGCAGCCAATCACACGCAAAGGTGTAGCGGGCCGCGGCCAATCACACGCGAGGCGGTGCGTGATCGGTACGTGGTCGCGACGCCATTGGCCCGACGCGGGGTGCGTGGCTGTCGGGGGGCGTGTCCGGGGAGTCAGCGGTGTCAGAGTAAACCCGGTGAACCCGGCCGCGCGCTCGAACTGGGGGAAAGGTTGGGAGGCAGACAGGCGCGAGGCGGGACCGCGACACCCGCGAGGACGCGCGCGAGAGGCGCGTAGAGCAGAACCGCAGACACGAGCCGGTCCAAAGACCAGAACTCTCACCAGAAACACAGAGAATGTTCCGACAGCTAATGAGTTTACAGTCATTACCACAGCTGACTGTCGCTGCTGACGTCACACCCATACATCTGAATGTGCCGTTAACTTTATTTACTTTATTCATACACAATTATTTTATGTTTTTAAATGTTAACATGTCAGTTAAATCTGCTGACGTCAAGCTCTTAATCATATTTTAATTAAATGACGTGTTTTAACCTTTATTAACATAAATCTTCACATATTTGAGTCAGAAACACAAAAATCTCCAGATTTTATTGTTGGAATGAAAAACAAACGTCCATCAAACATGATGGAAATATTTGAGCTGTCCACATGATTAAATCTGATTTAGGTTTTTTTGTTTGTAGTTGAAAATATTAAATACTTCTCATGTGAGCTTGTTTTACAGAATGTAGTCACACTTTTATCATCGTGTGTGTTAAAACATGACGTCAGACACAATATCAGCAACCAATCACAACACGACTTGTTATTTACATTACAATGTTTCTGACTCAATATAATAAATAAACATGTCACATATTTTCTTATTGTTTGTTTCATTAATCACGTTCTGTCTTCGACAGACCTCAGATCAGTCCTGACTGCTCTTCATGCTGCAGCTCGTCACCTGAACAGATCCTGCTGCTGTGAAGCTCATGTAACATGTAGATGTAAACACTGTGTGTGTGTGTGTGTGTGTGTGTGTGTGTGTGTGTGTGTGTGTGTGTGTGTGTGCTGATGATACACTACATGCATGTCTCTGGTCACATGCCGTGTGGACGGGTGGATGACGTGGAGGCGACAACAACTGTCTGACGGAGCGGTTCTGC